>LR749677.1:810837-875837 GCA_902729485.2 Mus minutoides | reverse complement strand
TGTGTGTGTGTGTGTGTGTGTGTATGTGTGTGTGTGTGTGTGTCTGTGGTATATGGTGTATTTTCTCCATCTACTTTGACATGTCAAATGGTGTTATCATCCCCTCTTCTGAAATGTTCACCATGCCTTGGGAATAGGGTTTGTATTGTAGACGTATCAATTGGGGTTAGTGACCCCACAGGGAGTTTTTATTTGCAGGTTGACCAGTTGTGGTTTTCTGTAAGGGGCCCCATCTGCTGCAATAAGTATGTTCTTTGTTGAGAGTGAAGAGCTATTTATCTGTGAGTTTAGGTTAAGCATTTAGAATACAGTTACAAAGAATACTGGCTTAGGAAAGTGGCAGTAACAGGTACCTCTTTAGGGTTCATGCCTTAACACCCACGGGTAGTTGGCTAGTTTATAGTACCAGGTTTAAATTGCCTCTGGTCGAGTGCTAAGGGTCTAAGTCCAATAAACAGCTGTGGTTACCTCAAGATGTAAGTGCCACTAATGTGACTTTCAGAATCTCTTGCCATTCTAGACACTGTTGTGTGAAAGTTTGAGTAGCTCCTCCTGGTACTGTGAGATTTGTCCTCAGGCTGGTGGCTTCTGGGTAGTTCCAGATTGGTCCCTCCAAGTCCAGTGACTGAAATGTGTGATATCAGCAGTAGAGCCTTACTTTTGAGGTCTGAGAGACAACCAGGGACAATAGCAATAGACTGTATTGTCTTAGAAGACTGAAGTCCCTGACTAACAACTAGAAGGGAACCTTCCCATGACTAGCTTTGAGGATTTTGTTAGGTACTCCCCCCCCCCACACACACACACACTCCACTCTTTCTGAGACATGATCTCGTCACTGAACATGGTGCTAGCTTCCTAATTGGCTAGAATGTCTGGTCAGCAAGTTCCTGGAATCTACCTGTCTCTGCCTTACTTCACACCGACACTAGGGCTACATACGTACCCAGCCCACACTTGGCTCTTTACATCCATGCTAAGGATCTAGACAGCAATGCGCACTTCATCCACTGAGCCCCAGATTTAATTCTTTTAAAAGACAAAATTACATTCTGTCTTTTAATAAAAAAAGACAAAGATCAAACTAAGCTGATAAAAAAAAAAAAGAAAAGAAAATACTGTGTAAAACCATTTGGAGCATGCACATGAATATCAAGCAAAATAAATTTCAGAAGAAAGCATATTGCTAGTGGCAGAAAATGCCAGTAACAAGGACAGTACCATCATTCTCCAAAAAACGATGACAACCCTGCCCAATTGTCTACTAAAGCCAGAGCTTTGAGCTATCTGCAGGAAAGCCGTATGGAGCTAAAAGAGGGCTAGAAGCTCCACCTGGCACTCCACCACCACCCCGTCCTCTGGAATCAACAAATACAGCTAGTGGTCAAAAAGTCACTGGAAACATAGAAGATCTAGAGGCCACTTAACCTGAGAGATGCTGTAGAACATTCCCCCCACCAGCAGCAGCAGGGTACTCACTTTCTTTTAAGAGCACGTGGTGGAGCACGCCTTTAATCCCAGCAGAGGCAGGCGGATTTCTGAGTTCGAGGCCTGGTCTACAAAGTGAGTTCCAGGACAGCCAGGGCTAAACAGAGAAACCCTGTCTCGAAAAACCAAAACACCAAAAAACAAAAAAGAGCACGTGGAAACAATCACCACAATAGACCCTATTCTGGACTTAAAGAAAAAAAAAAAAACTAACATATTTAAAGGAATTTAAATAACACCAAGTATGTTCTCTAGCCACAGCAGAATTAAACCAGGAACCAAAGCCAGAAAGCATCTGGAAAATCCCCCAAATATTTGGAAAGTTTAAAATGACACTTCTAAATAAGCAACGGGTCAAAGAGGAGGCAACAGGAAATTGGAAAATAATTCAAACTGGATGAAAACAAAGCNAGGGAGAGTGAGGGAGGGAGGGAAGAAGGGAGGGAGGGGAGGAGGGATGGAGGAAAGGAGGTCTGGTTCTTTGAAAAGCATAAAAGTAAAGTTGACAGATCTCTAGCCAGACTAAGAAACAAAACCAAACATTCAACACTTTGCATAATTAGCATAACTTTTGGAATACGTGCATATGGTGAAAATTAAATATACTTCTGAAAGGCATAAAAAAAAATGGAGTCAAAAGAGCCAGTGTTGAGATGTCAGTTTCCCCCACTCTGACATGTGGATTTGGTTTAGTTCCAACAAAATTGGAGTATTTGTGAAATTCTCTACAATCTTTTTTTTATCAATATTGACAAGGTGATGCTAAACTTTTATGCAGAAAAGCAAAAGAATCGGAAGAGCCAAAACTGTCTTCAAAAAACAGAACAAAGTCGAAGGAATCACGTGGCCTAATTTCAAGGCTTATTATAATGACTTGAAGACTTCACAACACGAAATCTAAATGATGCTCACAGACTATTCCAACTCAACACCTGAAAACAGTGCCGGGGTACACAACTACAGTCATAAAGAGAAAAGGGTATATGTATGTGCACACATATTTATCATTTAGTATGTACACATATGTGTGTAATATACATGTACTATGTATATGTATATGTACATCATTTAGTATGTACACATGTGTGTAATATACATGTACTATGTATATGTATATGTACATTTTTTTATGGTCAACATGAGTATATTTGTATATACATAGAGGTACTGCTCTGGATTTGTCTGTGAGGGTTTTTCTAGAGAGGTTGAACTAGGAGGAAAGACCGGAATGTGGGCTTATCATCCCACAGGGTGGGCTACCTAACTTTATTAGTAGGAGTTTGGGGGATGGGGATCCAACACAGCATCAGCATTCATCTGCTGTTTTAGTGTGAGGGGAAAGTGGCCCAGAGTAGAAGAGGAGGCCTCGGGATACATCTGCCAGTGCTGGGGCCAGATCAAAATGAGCAGTTCCCTTTCTGGAGCTGAACAAAAGCCCTGGGAAATAAATGTTGTCATCCCATTTCATGAATGGAAAGACTGAGGACAAGGTGACTCAGTAACTTATCCACGACCACAGTCTGGCCAGACAATAGAGGGTGGACTTTGTCTCTTGCAACTCAGGTAGAAGATGATGTGGTAAACAGATTGTTCCATCCATAGTCATCATTAATGAGAGTGCAGGCAATATGAAAGCAAGCAGTCACCTGCCCTGCGTGCCTGAGGGATCTCAGATCTCCAAATTCTGGGTACAAAGCTGGGGCAGGTGGTAGCATGTATTTAGCTAAAATGAAAGGAGTGATGGAGAAAGACAAGTCTCTTGAGGCCCCTCACCCTCACCCCCACAGTCCGACATTCGGGGCTCCGGGGATGAAAGGGATACTATTTAGTCAACAATCCAACTTTTTACAGGTGAGAGTCATAGACAACGAAGAGGAGGAGAGACACGGACATTTGACAGGAGACAAAAACCGACCCCGGCATCGTCTTAGATCCCTGATGTCCACACGACCTCATCGTAAAGGTCGTGAGATAGATAGGGGTGGCAGGCAGAGCAGATCTGAGGAGGCTGTATCCTGCAGACCAGCATTCTGTAGCCGTAGGAGGCTTTACTTGGTGTTTCCATTATACAATTAGAATGATATCAAGTTTGTGTTTCTTCTATATATGATATATATAGAGAAGAATTTTATGTTTCTTCTATATATTTCTATATATTTATATCATATATAGCAGACTTAGGGTTTCCATTGCTGTAAAGAAACACCATGACAAAGGCAGCTCTTATAAGGACAACATTTAAGTGGAGCTGGCTTACAGGTTCTCAGGTTCAGTCCATTATCACCAAGGCAGTAACATGGCAGCATCCAGGCAGGCACGGCGCAGGAGGAGGTGAGAGTTCTGCATCTTGATAGGAAGGCAAACAGGAGAAGACTGTCTTCTAAACAGCTAGGAGGAGGTTCTCAAAGCTCACCCCCACAGTGACACACTTCCTCCAACAAGACCACACCTACTCTAATAAGGCCACACCTAATAGTGCCACTCCCTGGGCCAAGCATATTCAGACCACCACAATAGATATAGAAAGGATAAAAATATATTTATATATAATTTCATATATAAATTTATGGCATATATATAGCATAAATAGCACATAGAAAGATATATATCATAGAAAGAAAGAATATATTTTATATATTAATTTTATATTTTTTTCTTCTTTCTCTGGAAAATTAGAAAAGCACCTATTTTCCAAGTGCCCGTTTTTTTTGTTTGTTTTTTGTTTGTTTGTTTGTTTGTCCCTCTTGGCCATATCTCATTCCCATGGAGTACAACTGCATTAGAGTGGTTCACTTTCCAGAAGGGCTATCGAAATTCTGTGTGCTGTGAAAGTGACTGAAACCCATGTGTAGCCACAAGAGCCACAAGAGCCACAGGAGCCACAAGAGCAGGGCAGAGACCCAAAGCCAGGATCCATTCTTGCAGTATAGACCTGTGAACAGAGATGTATAGGGAAAGGCAGCTATGTGGGGAATGGAGGAAGGCTGCATCCATTGTTCCTCCTCCTGGGTGGTGTTTCTTAGGCTCCACAGGGTACAAGCATCACTGCCTACCTTAGGTAAAATGCTGATTCCAGGTCCCCTGTCTCACTAGGATATTCATCCCCAGGGGCTGCAAGCAGAGCTGCTGGATGGCACACTAGAAAGGGCTCTGAGGTGGATGCTGGTAGGGTCCCCAACTTGATTCAGAGAGAAACGTGTTCTTTGACCTCTCCAAGTCATCCTGAAATGCAAAACATAAGCGTGGAGTCGGGAATACATAATCAAAAGCCATGTTTTAGCCTAAGACCTTAAACTAAATAGATCATGGAGAAATATTCTTTAAGAACAGGGGTCAGGGCAAACCAGGGCAGCTTTGAGGACCCAAAACAACTATTCCCGCTTAAGACCTACCTCCCGGAAGATACCATTAAAAATAGAAAATACATTCCTAAGGAAAAGGGGACATTTTAATATTTCGGAGAGAAATTATTTATAGTCGATAAGTAGTGCAGCCCTTTGGGCACACAAACATAGAAAATCATTCTCTAGAATGTTACCAGGTGGAATTTATGCAAAGGATGGTTCAGGTACATACGGCTGGAGCATTATCACCAAGAGTATCATGTGGGCAATGCTTTAGCAACCATCTAGCCAGCATGAGGACCTATCCCTCCGCACACAGAAAGATAGCACAAAGACCTGTCCCTGAACACAGAGAGATAGCATGAGGACCTGTCCCTGCACACACAGAGATAGCATGACGACCTGTCCCTGCGCACAGAGAGTTGACCCTATTGTCTACTTCCATCTTTGCCAATCCCCAAATGGAGGCATTGCTTGGTCCCCAGGAATACCATGAATGAATTAGCAGCGGTGGTTCCCAATCCTGAGCAGCTTGAAAACAGACACTGCTTTCAGGTCATAACCGTACTGGGACATGTGCACCTTTCAGTGAGTGGGTGGCAGTCCTCGCCATCTCTGCAGATCGCTGCTACTGCTTTCTCTGCCGGTTCCTTTCTGTGTGCCGGATGCGCATGTGCCAACTCACTACACTTCAAACTGCCCAAAGCAGCGAGCAGAGTGGAGGACTTGGGGAGTGACTGTAGGCTTCTTTGCTCCAGGACAAACATGGCACTCTTTCTCTTTGCTGGGGGGGGGGGGCAGAGGAGACTAGAACACTGGTTCCAGAGGAAGCAGGCCCATACAGGCTCTGAGTGCCTCTCCTCGGGGCTGGTAAGCAGTGGGAGGACATCATTCACAGACAATGTTTCCTAAAGGAAATGTGCAATTTCGTGACTGGATCAGCTTGAAGTCTCAGTGTTTGATCGATAGGGATGATGAAGAAGGAGGCTGAAAACCGGGGTGAAGATGCGGCTAGTGGATAAATGTTTTTAACTCTGATATCTGTCAAGGTAGAAATAAAAAAGGTACAGAGAGATCCTTTTCTAGGCGTGTTGAGTGAACATCTTGACCATATGCAGGCAGGCAGGTCAGTAGGTGTCTGGAATGGAGATGTTAATCATACAGGGCTGCCTAATCAGAAGGAGTCCAGAGAGGCGGTGAGCTCAGCAGGCTATCCGAGTCCAGAGGAGCTGCACAGTCAAGTAGACTAGAACCTGAAAGCCACGCATAGCCACAGAACAAAGTCGACTAGAATAAAGCTTTTGACAGACACCTGCCCCGGCAATACTGAAGTCAGAGAAGAGCTCCGGACAGGCCTACTCAAGGTCAAATCTCCTGAGCCATTGGACCGTAAAGATTTATTTTTTATGATTAAAAAATGTACATGTATAAAGATATATAAACAGACTTTCAATATAGACTTTTATTTTTTATTATATGCATGGGGAGCAGGTATGTGCATCTGAGTGTGGGTGCCAGCAAAAGATGGAGCAAAACATTGGATTCCCCTAGAGCTGGAGTTACTGGTAGCTGTGAGCTGCCCAACATGGGTAGTGGGAATAAAACTCAGGTCCTCTGGAAGAGCTTCAAGAGTCTGGCCTGAGTCATTGAACTTTAAATTTCTTGGGTTGCCTGAGTCTGCCAGGTATTACAACATGGTATATTTCTGTGTAGACGCCATAGGGTGGCATCCATTTTCTTGCCTCTTTCATCCTCTAGAGACAACCTGTGTTCCTCCACACTTCTCCCCTTTGGCCTTCAAAGTTGGTGAAAAATCTAGTATCTCAAATCTCATAGCGGTAACCTTCTCTTCAACATCTATCTTCCACGTGAAAGGTTCCACATGCCTTTTCTTCTGTTACTGGAATGGCCAGTCTGACTTTATAAACACATTTCAAGGGGTCCAAGGGCACCGCCACTCACTGGTTCTGATGGGAATGTCATGGTAGGTGACAGGAACATGTTTGTGAGGGGGGGGATCACACACACACCCCTCAAACAGCAAAGCAGCAATGTAGAGACTGATTTAGGCTTCTCTAACAACTGGTCCTAGTGAGAGTTCACTCCAGGACTCCCATGTTCCCCCTGAAGGCAGAACCCCAGTGACATAAGAATTCCTACCAGCTCCTGCTTCTTCCATAATGTTTCCCTGCCATTTCCAGGCCGTGAGCTCTCAATACGTGAAGCCTGGAAGAAGGCACACCACATTCAATCCGCAGATGGGCCCTTGCTCTTCCATTGGCTTACCCTACCTCATCCAGATCACCACCTCCTTGTCAGGTGGCAGCCTTCATCCCACCCACAGCCTTACTAGATCCAACACACTTGCATGTTTGGGGTTCTTGGAATGTAGACCCATTTCAGGGGAGCTCTGCTGTGCCTGCCGTAGTTCACAGTGTTAGTGGGCTGATGACCTGGTTTATAATGTCATATGCCCTTGGATATTGTGTTTGAACCCTTACTCCAGGCCTTCCAGATGTGAAGGGGGATCGGTGGGGAGCAGTGTTTGTCATAATGATAAAGATGGAGTGGGAAGAAGCAGAGTCTACATGACTGGCTGCCACTGGACAGTTTCCATGACACCCCACCCGGTGGTCCTGGTGAGGAACAAGTCACCTTCCCCATCTTGACCTTGCCTCCAACACTTTGTTCCCTTTCTGATGCCATTCCTCCCAGATAGGTAAATTCCAGTTCCTTCCATTTCCTACCTTTACATAAAAAGCACAGAGCCAAGGAAAGGATGGAGCCTCCTACTCACCCCAGACCTCCCAGCCCAAGGGGTACAGGCGCATCAAAGGACGCCAACTCCCCCCCTCCCTGCCCCACAGGAAACTACAGCTTGGATTACATCATCCTGCAGCATATCATTGCTAAGCAACTGTGGGCTCAACATCTGTTTCCATGGAGATATCACATCATCACCATTGGCCAGGCAGGGCTGAGAAATGCATAGGAAGGGATGAATAAGCCGAGCTGTGTCAGAGAATGACAAAATCCTTGTCATCCTGTGGGAAGGAGGGGAAGTCTATCACGGGGGTGAAAGGTAGATGAAAGTAAAGGGTGCTTCAATGAGAAAGGGGGGAACAGGCATTGGATGGGATCCAGCAGGGTCCCTGGACAGATGGTATACCCTGGACCAACTCTCCTGTGATGTGGCAGTAGCTGGGCATCTTGTTCAAAGGTTCATCACAGAACCCAAGCCTGTGCCTCCCTGCCTAGGACTCGCCCTTGCTTAAAGGAAAGGCACTACAGACCGCTGATGGCTTCCTGAGCTTAAGTGGTCCTTGCTCCACTAGCTCCATCCAGGGATGGCGGCTCCCATTCACGGCTGACAGACCCTGCCTATCATAGGCTATAGTCACTCTGTGAGGATGCTGGAAGGGTGGAAGCGAATAGCTGTGCTGTGTGCCAGGCCATATGCTGCCTGCATGCTGCAAGCCGTCTCCATAAAGCTTCAGATTCCACCTATGGGATCTCTTCATCTCCAGCCAAAGCACTGAGACTCAGACAGGGAGATGCAGCTCCTCCACTCTTGATAAGAATCTGAAATACTTAGACATCGCAGGGGGCCAGCCCTCTCAAAAGTAGATTCATTTCATCTTCGAGTGCTGTCCGTTAGTTGTCGAGATCAAGGGATGAATCTGGAGTTCTTTTTTTGCTGCACCCCGCTGACTCCCTATCCTCACTGGGCTACATAAAACCTCCAGAAGCCAAGGTCAGACACTTAAGGATGAGTTTATGGCAGACCGGATATTGAAACAAGATGCCCGGGAGGGATTTTCCTTGTGTCCTGAATCTGCCGTAGGACATCCGGGAGTCCACATGTACCAGCTCCTGTCTGCAGACTCTGAGAGAGGCTCACTGCCTGGCCTGCTTCTCACTGGCTACCTAGGAAGTCAGGGACTTAGGAACCCCTGGGAAGATGAGGTTTGTTGAAGGCATAGAGTGGGGCCACTATTATACCCTAGTTAGGAAACTATCCGGGACTCCTTGTTCCTGGAGAATCTGTAACAGGGAAGCTAATGACCCAATTCCAGGATGCTCCAATGTTCACTGAGCCAGATACAGTTGAGGCTGCTGATGGAAAGGGTGGAGAGAAAGCCTAAGCATGGGACCTCAGGACAGAGACGCGATTCAGGTCTTCCCCCAGGATGGGAAAGGAAAGGACACATGACAAGTTACCTTGCTGGGGAGGTTCACTTGGCCTTAGAAACCAGTGCCTACCTCTGACAGAAGCCTGGTGATGTGGTCTTTGCCCATAGACCTCAGGTGGAGCTGGAGAAAATGACTCTGAGAGGAAGGTGAGGAAACCAACCCTGCCCACACCAACACTCGAAGGCGGGCCCAGGATCTACGTGATGAGAGCATTGAGGAATCATGTGACAAGTATTGACATGCCCAGCTCTGAGTGGGGCTGAGGTCACACCACACACACACACACACACACACACACACACACACACACACACACACTGGGGGGCAGGGACTGGCAGAGCTTGGACCCATACATAATACTCATGGAAGGTTGAGCAGAAAGCCTGTCACACCAGCTGTGTGAGATACCATATCACCAACACCACCAGCACTGGCCAGAACCACTCAGACCCAGAATGAAGTCAGGGACAACCTTGTATCCCCAACCAGAAGGGGTAAATTCAGAAGTTCCTTACCCTCCCAAGGCCTTGGTGAATAGGGCAAAGAATAAGCCATACATGGTTAGAGCCTGACGAAGGATCAAAAACTGACTGACCTCTCTGCCCATTAATGCCAGACAAGGCCATCTTCTGCTACCTATGCGGCTAGAGCCATGGGTCCCTCCACGTGTACTTCTTGGTTGGTGGTTTAGTCCCTGGAAGCTCTGTGGGGTTTGGTTGGTTGATATTACTGTTCTTTCTATGGGACTGCAAACCCCTTCAGCTCCTTCAAGTCCTTTGTCTAACTCCTCAATTGGGGACCTCTTCCGGGGGGTGGCTGGGGTGAAGGGGAGGCTGGGAAAGGGGACAACATTTGAAATGTAAATAAAGAAGATATCCAATAAAATAAAAAATAAAAAACTGACTGACATGTGATAGGCGGGATGTGCCTGAACACACTGCTCCCCACCTCTTCAACAAGCCTCGTCACAGACAGGGCTGCTGCTGCTGCGCAGGAGAAGGGAATGAACTTGGGATTCAGCCTTGGTGGGAAGCTGAGTCTGAACTGCTGGACAGAGGATTGCAAGGGAAAGGCAGAAAATAATGACCGCTGCCAAGATGACATGGAGAAACACGGTAGGAAGGTTTTCATATCTTAAAATCTTAAAAAAAAAAAAAAAAAAGAGGGAGGAAAGAAGGTAGCCAGAAAGAGGAGGGAGACAGAGACAGATAGAGGTTGTGTGTGGCCTCAAACACTTCAAATATTAACCATCTGGCCTTCATGGGGAAAGTCTGCCAGCACCATTTATATAGCTTGATAGCTGGGAAGACACAACTATGGAAAAAAATATAATAAAAGCCACGAGTTTCGTGCATTCTGTATTGTGTTTATAGGAGTCCTCTGTGTCGATACATAGTATGTGTTTATAGGAGCCCTCTGTGTCAATACATAGTATACACAATGGACTGAAACTCCCATGAGTGAAGATCTCACAAATGAGTCCCACTTAATCTATCCATTTCCCTGATGGTGAACACTGAGGTAGTGCCAGGGATACCTGGGAACTTCTTTGGTCCTCTCTCCTTGTGCCCGGGTGTAGTTTCTTTGGGTTCCATACTTGAAAGCGAAACTGCTAAGCTAGAAATGTGTATAGTGCTAGCCTTGTGGGACATCATAAAAATAATTGGTGTTGACTTGTGCCTCCACTGCTGGTCTATAAGTCGACCTTCTCTAAACTCCTCACCCATGCTCGGTGGGGATGGAATTATACGTTGTTGCTAGTTAGAGTGAGGATGGAATTATACGTTGTTGCTAATTAGACCGTATGAAGAGTCTCTCAGGATGGTCAGAATTTGCCTTCAGGTAAGTAGAAAGAGGACAGATTCACACTTTATTCATTTGTGGTATTTCCCCCTTATATTCCAGATACTTGTTCTTTGGGGAGCTCAGTTATGGGTTGTAAGTATTTTTTCATTGATCCGTGGCATGTGTTTTGCTTTGATTTTAAGATTTTTTGGGCAAGAGAGATGCTAAGTTTCAATATGGTCAAAATTCTCAGTTGTTCTCTGAAATTTGGGCTCTCCGTGGCTTCCTTAAATTTTTCTTTCCTGTGGCTAGAGGGATGTCTCAGCAGTTAAGAGCTCTTGCTTTTTTGCAGAGGACCCAGGTTTGGGTTCCAGGCAATCCCCTGTAGTTTATAACCTTCTGTAATTACAGTTTCAGGAAATCTAAAGCCCTCCATGACCTCCCTGGGCACCAGACATGCACATGGTACACATACATACATGCAAGAAAGCACTCATACACATAAAATCTAAAAAATCTAAAAATACTTTTAAATTATTTCCTTTCTCAATGTTATATAAATATATTTCTTGGCACATTTATAAGTCCTGTTTTTCACATACAGATTTTTTTTTTCCTTCTTGCTCCAGCCCCACTCTCTCCGGTTCTGCTCTCTCCAGCCCAAAGATTTATTTATTTTTATTATATGTAAGTACACTGTAGCTGTCTTCCAACATAACATAAGAGGGCATCAGAATTCATTATGTGAGCCACCATGTGGTTGTGGGATTTGAACTCAGGACCTTTGGAAAAGCAGTCAGTGCTCTTACCCTCTGAGCCATCTCTCCAGCCTTCACATAGGGATTTTAAAATCATCTGGAAATTACCTTTTAGTGGGGCAGAAAATGAATTTTATTTTTCTCCACTTAGATAACCAAATTTATGTATCCTTTCACTCTGACTTGCAATGACACTTCTGAACTTTGTCATGTCCACGTGACTACATACATGTGCCTGTACCATATGTGATCTCTATGCTTTTGCAAATCTGGGTGTCTGGCCATAGCTCCTGCCACCCCTCTTCCAAGCACTTGGGCAGCCATTCCTCCTGTGTTCATCCAATTGGATCCTACCATTAGTGTTTCAGGCTCCAGAAAATGAAAGTGGTTTCGATCAGAACTTCATAGACAACGCAGACTAAGTAGGAGATCATTAACACTGTCAGTTGTAGCATTTTCCAACCTTCGACACATTTTCTTCACTTCTTCTTTGATGCCTTTCAATAATTTAATTTCTTTTGAATCTGATGATGGGTGATCAAGCCTTGCAGTTACTGTAACACTGATCTATGTCACTAGCTCATCGAAACAGTTTTGTCGTTGCTTGTTGTTTGGCTTGGTGTGGTGTGAACTGGTTTTGTTTTGCTTGTTTGCTTGAGAAAGGGTCTCATGTAACCCAGGCTGCCTTCAAACTCATCATTGTAACCAAACATGACCTTCAACTCCAGATCCTCCTGTGTCCACGTCTTAGGGTTTCATTGTTCCGAAGAAACATCATGACTAAGGCAACTCACTCTTATAAAGAACATTTAATTTGGGGCTGGCCTACAAATTTCAAAGTCCATGGTCATCATGGTAGGCAGCATGCAGGCAGACATGATGCTGAAGACAGCCAGAGAGTTATACATCTTGATCATCAGGCAGCAAGGAGAGACTGTGTGCCACACTGGGAATAGCTTGAGCATATATAACCTCAAAGCCCACCTCCACAATGACACACTTCCTCCAACAAGGCCACACCTCCTAATAGTGCCACTCCCTGTGGCCAAGCGTTCAAAGACATGAGTCTATAGGGGTCATGCCTATTGAAACTACCCCAATTCACTGCAACTATAGGCTTGCACAACCATGCTCATTCTACCAATAATGTCTACTAATCTACATGAGTGTATGTTTTGTATTACCTTACCAATTAAATTAATTAATATAATTAAATATTTTGTTTGGGCAGATGTGATGATACAGCACTCAGGAGGTGAGACAAGGGGATTGCTTGGAGTCCTAGGCCAGCTTGGGCTATGTAGTGAGAATCTGGTCAACCAGAGCAGAATCCTATTCCCTCCCCCTGTCCCCACCCCAAATCCCATTGTGTATAGAGTTTGTAAGAGACAGTGGTTCACTACCTGGAACAGGTCTGTAAGCCCACTTCTATCCTGTGAAATGTATAGAAATGTCCACTCAGCTTGGGGTAGAGCTCTCTGCTTTCCTAGTGTCTAGGTGTAGATGTGGTCCCAGAGCACATGACCAGGCCCCTCCCTGTCTGTCAGCTGAATATAGGGAACTCCAAGGTGCTCAAGGGAAGGGGAAACCACAAGCTGGGAGGAGGGGAGCCCAAATGTCTGACTCAGCAATAACTGGAGACATGCTGAACCGGCACATGCACAAGAACGGAATCCCACAAGCTCGGGCTCAATGCAGCAATTCCTGTGCCATGGAAAATAGAATACGTGGTAAGGTAGAGCGCCTTCTAAACAATAGTTACTTTTACTCAATGTTGCTGGTGATTAAAATAATATGTAAATGTGGTATATACATATATATTTTGTTTCTGAACTAAGAAAATCCCTTTAGTGTCTCATTTTTTTCTTTTTTTTTTTTTTAAAGATTTATTTCATATATGTGAATACACTGTTGCTGTCTTCAGACACCACAAGAGGGCATCAGATCCCATTACAGATGGTTGTGAGCCACCATGTGATTGCTGGGATTTGAACTCAGGACCTCTGGAAGAACAGTCAGTGCTCTTAAGCGCTGAGCCAACTCTCCAGCCCCCTTTAGTGTCCCATAACATCTATTGTCAGATTCTATCACGGGGTTGCTTTATTTACAAGCAAGGACCCCTCTTCCTCCCAGCCACTCTTGGTTCTTATGCTTGTTTTTCTTATCTCGAATCTTTGTTGGGACCTACTATTCTCATCTCACCTCTGATTATAGTAGGAATCCATCTACTTATTCTTCATTAAGTCTGAAGTTGGACAGAGCTAGGCATGAGTCCTATTTGCGAGGAAGCACTAGGATGGAGTCTAGTCTCCCTTTTCTATTTTGTAAGTTAGATATTAGTTCATTCATTTTTATTCTCCCTAGCTCTCTAACACAGATACTACATTTCGGCTTTGGCAATATTCCACATTTTCGGGAAATACTTTCCCCATGAGCAGAGCATATGATACATGTGTATGAAAATGTCAGGGTGAAATCCATTCATCTGACAACTAATTGAAATAATTCCACTGGTTTAGTTATGAAATGTCTAACTTGGGGGCTTGGGGGTTGGGGGGCTGGTGTCCTGGCTGATTCCACTTGCTTAGCGTGCGCAAGCATTGCTCTGATTTCCGTCACTAAAAGTAAGTTGGCATTTTCTAGAAGTTTCTTCAAAGGTAGTCATGAGAGGCATATTTATATCACTAAGCTTTTTCCATCTAGACAAGTTATTTTGAGATACACACATGTCCACTACTTTCTACGACTGTGTAGAACTCCATTGTATGAACCATGCTTCCATTTGCTTGTTCATTCTCCCATGGACGGACATTTATTGCAACTAAAACAGGTAAACATGCTTGAGTGCCTGCCTGTCACAGCCACACTGTTTGAGTAAATGGCCTGGGTTACGGTGGCCGAGTCAGTCGGCGCTGCAAGCTTAACACTTTAGGAGAGGGTCAAACTAACTGCCAACGCTAACGCTTTATTTTCTATTTCCACTTTTTAAAAAAATATTTATTTATTTATTTATTTATTTATTTGGTTTTTTTCGAGACAGGGTTTCTCTGTATAGCCCTGGCTGTCCTGGAACTCACTCTGTAGACCAGGCTGGCCTCGAACTCAGAAATCCACCTGCCTCTGCCTCCCGAGTGCTGGGATCTATTTCCACATTTTTAAGACTTCCGTTTTATTTCATGTTTGTTACCACAGCTCAGAGTGAGCTCCTGCGTTAGTACATTGTCTAGTCAAGTCTCTTGCTCATTTGCACTTACAGTCTTTGTTGTTATTGATGTCTGTTCTCCTACTGTTGTGTCTCCCATCACTTCTACGTTCTGTCTACACGTCCTTTATCATAGTTCTGTTCTGTGCATGGTCTATCTCAGTCTGAGGCTTGTCCTCTCAGTCATGGGTGGTGTCTTTTGAAAGGCAGAGTTCTTAATGTTAATGTAGTCATCTGTATCACTGATTAATTTTATGGGTCATGCTTTTTGGTATCCTATAGTTTAAGGTCTTTGCTTGATCCCACTGTACTAGGATTTTCTGCTGCCTGCATTTTCTTCTAGATGTTTGACGATTTTCAGATCTTTGATTTAGCTTGAGCTGTTGCATGAGGTTAAGATCTATGATGTGTTGTGGTATGAGGTATGGGTTGATGTTTTGTTTTTTTTTTTTAATGTATGAGCATGTACAAGTGCCAATGAAAAGTGTAGAATTTACTCTATTTAGTTCTGGGTAGCTTCTCTTGCTAAATCTTGAAGGACTCACTCACACACCGTTTCACAAAACCTTCCCTCAGAAGCTCCTGAGAAAGACTGACGAAGAGAGATGGTGGTACCCTACAATGGTGTCAACAGACTTGAAAGGGAAATAAGCCACTTGAGAACAGATGCAAAACACGACTTTCCAGCTTCCTCTCATACAAGAAAAACAGAGCTGCCGGGCGTGGTGGTGCACACCTTTAATCCCAGCACTCAGGAGGCAGAGGCAGGTGGATTTCTGAGTTCGAGGTCTACAGCCTGGTCTACAGAGTGAGTTCCAGGACAGCCAGGGCTATACAGAGAAACCCTGTCTCGAAAAAAACCAAAAAATGAAAAAAAAAGAAAAGAAAAGAAAAGAAAAACAGAGCTAAAATACTGAAGGAATGGAAACCAAACCTTTGGGCAAAATTCCAGTGTCCTGCAGTCATTTGACAGTTGGGAAGGGTGGGGAGAGTTTTGCTTCCTGTCTACCACAAATGACTGGCCAGGAATCCACTCAGTGACACAAAAAAATGCCCTTTATCTCTGAGGAAGGAAGGAAGGAAGGAAGGAAGGAAGGAAGGAAGGAAGGAAGGAAGGAAGGAAGGAAGGTAGATCTTCCCAACTCAAGAAGTCCCACGGGTATCATTCAAGATGTGGAAGCCATGAAAGAGAAGAACAGGCATGGTGTGGGGCCAGGAACAGAGGCAGTGCCTCTAGGAAGCGAGGACTAGACCAGATATGCTGAGAGCCTCGCCTCCGCTTATGCAGCCTGAGGTGCATACTATCTAGCCAGCATCCCATGATTGGCTGATGCTTATGTTGAAACTGACTCATACTCGCTTATCTATTACAAAATTTCACAGTTTCGTTACACACTAAGATTGGTTACAGTTTGTTATGTGGGAACTCAGGGTTCAGGGCCCGCATCAGGCCAAACTCAGGTTAACAGAATACAAAGGAGATGGACTTATAAAAGCAAGCCTGCACCCTTGTTTTCTAACCACCAGGTCAAAGCTCTTCCAACGTACCTAATGCTTTGCCTGTGAGCTCCTTGGCCAAGGGCTGGGAAGTTTAAATAGTGCTCAGGTCTATAGTTGGGGAAAAGGCAGGAAAGTGAGGCTCTGGATTTATGCCATCAGGGAGATTATCCATCACTGGTGTAAGGGATGAAGAGAGTCTCTTCACTATGGAGATCCTAACCTTCTCACAGTGACGACCTGGCACACGCACAGTTTTGCACACCCTCAGTTCTGGCTTACCCACAGTGTCGGCTTTCCCACAGTTCTAGCTCTAATAACCTCTGATCTATCCCCTAGCTTAGGCCTCAATGTAGTTTCCAATAGTCTGGGGTTCTCATTCAGCACACACTCAATTCTGCCACCACCCCTGTCTACTCCTAAGTGCTCAATCCCATCTGGCTACACTGCAGTCACTACTGATCTAAAATATGACATGGCACCCACGAGAGGAGCTAGCCAATACCTCCAAACCTAAGTGTGGGTCAGAGGCCTAGCACATGGGGCACAAAATCAAGCCTGTGTAGACAGACACAAATTATGTTTTCTGTGTTACTGAGCGAATGAGAGAGGAGAATGGGAGGGGGATGTAGCTCAGTGGTAGAGCATGTGGTTAGCATGTATGAAGTCCTAGGTTCAATCCCCAGCACTGCATAAAGTGGACACTCAGGAGGAAGAGACCAGAGAGTCAGAAGTTCAAAGTCATCCTTGACTGCATAGTGAGTTTGAAGACAGACTGGGCTACTTGAAAATCTCTCTCTCTCTCTCTCTCTCTCTCTCTCTCTCTCTCTCTGTGTGTGTATGTGTGTGTGTGTAATATATATTATACATATATACACATATATATGTGAAGGGAACAAGGGCAAGGAGGATGATAAGGAAATCTACCATTCCAGTCCTCAGTCTCCATCTTCAGTAAGTAAGCTCTACTATTAATGTATCACATATTCTTAGTCTTCCAAAGTTATTGTATATACAAAATAGAATCTCTCTCTATATATATACATATATATATATATATATATATATATATATATATATATTCGTAGATTGTATTAAACTTCAACCCCAAGGGGAGAGACTCATTCACTTGCTCATTCAATTGTTCTTTCAGATGGACTTGACATCAAGGAGAGGATGGCAAAGGCTAGCGCAGTGTGGCAAAGGCTAGCCCAGTGCCTACATCCACAGCCTGGGGCAGATGCTGGCAACTACTGACATCCACATAAGTGACAATAGTATATAACCTGAGACCTGGTGAGGAAATACTGGTGAATGTCTGAACTGTAAAGCCCCATTCAATGACCAGCCCCACCTATCATTGTAAAGGACCAGCTATCCACAAGCTTGGCACTGAGACCTGTCTCTGCACACGGTCTCTGCGGGGCTTCTAAGCTGCTTCTACTTAAGTATTGGAGCTGTGGTGTGACTCACATTCCTCCACTATCTTCGGAAGAGGCTCACATGACTCAGCCTCCACCCACTCTCTCTGTCACTCAAAGGTGCTTCAGCGTAACCACACACAAAATCATTCCCGGTGACTCAGGCAGAAAGACAGCACCACGGCCTGGCTGACCCACAACTTCTGCCACTCAGTGTCTGAGGCATGGTAGAGGTTTCTCTGGCTTTTCAGGGACTTATCTTCCAGAAGATGCGCAAGTCAGCAGAAGGCGTTGTGGGTCTGAGATGCTAACACAAAACCATCGCTGACTGGGATGTGAACAGTACCGTTAGTCCCCACACGACTAAGAGCAGGTATATCTAAGCACAAGGCAGATAGAGCCTGTAGCCAGTGTCTTCTTGCTACGTCCTCCAATGGCAGAGGAGCTAGGGGACACTCCGTGTCTCGATGTTTTGTTTGGTTGTTTGAAATAAGGTCTTGCTTTGTAGCTCAAGCTGGCCTTGAACTCACCATCTTCCTGCATTGGCCTCTCAGATGCTGAGCTCACAAGTGTATGCCATTAGCCCAGCAAGAGGATGCCATTAGCCCAGCAAGTGTATGCCATTAGCCCAGCAAGTGTATGCCATTAGCCCAGCAAGTGTATGCCATTAGCCCAGCTTCATAGTGTTTCGTTTATTCAACTATTTTTAAATACTTTTTGCTTCTTAAAAAAAAAAATGTGTTATTTGGTAGGGACCGGGAATGGTAGTCAGGGAGGCATGTGCACACACAACACATGTGCACGTGTGGAGGTCAGAGGGCAAATTACAAGCATTGTGTGAGTTCTGGGATTGAACTCAGGTCATCAGGTTTGGCAGCAAGCCAACGTGCTAGAGGAGCCATCTTTCCTAGTCCTTACTGTTTCTCTTCTAAGGCACTAATCATACTTTATAAGGGCTTACTCCTTCATGGCCTAAGAATCTCCTCAAAGCTTCTTGACTTTAAATAGCATCACCACAGGGGTTAGAATTTTAATGTATGGACTTAGGGGCAACACAAACCATTGGGTTACAGCAGGGATCCTTACAATACAAACCACAATTGGCTTCTGGGTGTGGGAGCTGAGCTGAGGGGGTGGGGCGCAGGGAGGAAGCTCAGCTCCATTCATTCCATCTTAAGCAGAATCCTCACTGACTACACACAAAGGGAATCCCAGATCTTTGTCTGGTTCTCTGGCATGTCAAAGGCTGGGCTGGTGCGCCCATGAGTCTATTGGGAGCTGTTTGAGCCCAATCAGCTCAACACATAGCTAGGCACAGGACCCCCCTCTTCTCTCTGAGCTCAGCTCTACCCTCTGCCTTGGTTTCCCTGAATGGTCACACCTGCTGCTCTAAACCCTCCTGAAATTTATTTTGCCTCATCCTTCTTACCTTTGTTGTGGTCAGTAATGGAAATTCTTCAATGTCCCCCAACGTTTGTTTCCTTCCTGGCGCCTGCTTCAGTCTCTGCAGGCCCTGCCCCCTGCAAGTTTTCATTCAAGAGTTCTTCTCCCGTCGAGCGCCCCCTGCCGACCAGCGGGAATAAGACGCAAGACAACCAGGCTTCTTCTCCAGGAGGTTTACTCAGGAACTTTGATGCACTTACAGCTTAGCATAGAATAATGGCAAATGGCAAATGGCAAATGGCAAATGGCAAATGGCAAATGGCTCCGAGCCTCCCCGGGAGCAGCTACTTAAACCCTGTCCTGGCCAATCACCGAGCTGCCCGTGGCTCTCGCTCTCGGGCAAACAACAGCTGACACTGCCTAATGCCAATTAAGAGTTGTTTATGCCAGTACAGCTGCAGGGATCAGTGCTGTCTTTAAGGAGCGGTTGAATGGCTCCCTACATTCTCTGGTTGGAGAGATGGCTCAGCAGTTAAGAGCACTGACTGCTCTTCCAAAAGTCCTGAGATCAAATCCCAGCAACCACATGGCAGCTCACAACCATCCTTAATGAAACATGATGCCCTCTTCTGAAGACAGCTACAGTGTACTTACATGTAATAAATAAATAAATAAATAAATAAAATTTTAAAAGGAGGTCTCTGGACTCGGCGTCTACAACCGAGAGATTTTCCAAGTCTTAGAATACTTTCCTCAGTGCAGTTGCCCCATATAAGCCATAGAGGGCCACTATAGGAAGTGTTAAGGAATAGGTGAAATTGCAGAATGACTATGCTGTCTAGGGTAGCCACTCTCTGGGAACCATTAAATTCAGCTACATGGAACAAAGATTGCACATTCTAGACCTTTCAGTCTTCCACAAGGTACAAAAACCCAGTTTTGTTAATGAAATGAACTCACTTCCAAAACACCCTATAAATTACTGCCTTGTGCCTGCCTGTCAGGCTTTCCCTGCTCTGGGTCTCAGGTTCACCTCTAGCACAATCACCCATGGCAGCTGTCCTCTCTGCTGATGGACACAGGTATGCCATGCTGTCCTTGGGACATGGTCCAACTCTCTTATTTCTATGCCCATCTAGTTGATGTGCCCTGCCTTCCGGATCTACCTGGAGCATTTCTGCCACTGCCTTCAAGGAGCTGCTATCCCTTTGCTCTAAGTCTGATTCTTCCTTTTGCCTCCTCTGCACGTTTTATTCATGTCCCAGTACAAGACACAGCCTGAACTATTCATTAGAAGCTGTGTGTGTGTGAATACTTATCTTCATTGCATGGCTAGAAATTAAGATGGTAAGTGCTGTGTCTTGGTCGCAGAGCTTAACCATGGCAGGTGACCCAGAGATGTTCCAGGAGCTCTGCTATCTTAGAACTAAGGATCCTCCCCCACCCCACCATCATGTTGTGTATACTTGACTCCACCCCCTCCACCATGTCATCTCATAAGACTTCTCAAACTCCTTCCACTCCTACAATGGATTTGGGTTAAAAGAGGTCTAATTCCAAAAAGAACCATTGGGCATCACCCTTCTTTCATTGCAGTAACTACGATATCTGACTAGAAGAAATCTACAGGGTATTATAGTTTCATCTGTGCTGAGATAAAGGAAACTCTGGCAAAAATCAACGTTGGAAAGGAAAGGGTTTATTAAGGGGACATCGAGGCAGGCACCGCAGCAGTGAGTGACATCACATCCACAGTCAACAGCAGAGAGAAATGAATCCATCTTGCTGCCTACTTTCTCTTATCTAGCCTTTTCTTATCTTGTATAATTTAGGATTCCAAACCCCCAGGGAAAATGTCACCCAAAATGGATAAGACATTTCCCAAAAGACATACCCACAGGCCAACTTGATTAAGGTAACTTACTAAGACTCTTCCTAGCTAATTCTAGTTGTCTCGAGGTGATCATAAAAGCTAGCCATCTCAAGACAGGATTTACAGTTCAAGGAGATACAATCTGTCATGCAGGGAAGTCACAGCAACTGAAATGGTATGCCAGAGACTTGTCAACTTGCTACATTGTTTGACTTGTCACATTGCTACATTGTTTGACTTGTCACATTGCTACATTGTTTCTGTCAGCAAGCAAAGAGAGATGGATACTGACGCTCAACTGATACTCTCCTTTTCATCCAATCTGGACCCCAGCTCATGAAACTGTACTGCACAATCTTCAGTTAACCCTTTCTAGAAACACCCTGATAGACACAGAGGTGTGTTTCCATGGTGATTCTAAATCCAGTCAAGTTGCCGATGAGGATTAACCATCACAGGCTCACTCTAAGGAACCATGTGTGAGCTGACACACATAGTCGTGTTGGCTAGCCTTGTGTCAACTTGACACACAAACTAGGGTTGCCTGCAAAGAGAGACCCTCAATTGAGAACAACGCTTTTATCAAATCCCATTATAGGCAGGCCTGTAGGGAATTTTCTTAGTGGTTGATGGGAAAAGGCTCAACCCATTGTAGGTGAAGCAATCCCTGGGCTAGTGGTCCTACGTTCTATAAGAAAACAGGCTGAGCAAGCCATGAGGAGCAAGCCAGTAAGCAGGACCCCTCCATGGCCTCTGCATCGGCTCCTGCCTCCAGGTTCTCACCCTGTTTGGGTTCCTGCCCTGACTTCCTTCAACGATGAACAGCAACATGGGAGTGTCAACCCAATAAACCCTTTCTGCCCCAAACCTGAGCAAAATGAAAACCAAACTTGGATTTTGATCATGGTGTTTTGTTGGCAGTAATAGAAACCCTAACTAAGACGATGTTGGATTGCACTATCTCACTGACATCAGACAATCCAAAGCTGTAACGTCACCACTGACTAGATAGTCATACTTCATTAGAAATGTCTTCTCTCTGCTCTGTACCAGTAAACTTGTTCAGGCACAAGCATGTTTGGAAAGAAAAAGAACTAAAGGGAATGGTCCGATACCACAGTAGGTGTATGTTTGGTAAAAGGGGGTGTCTGTGTTTGCACAACCATGGTGGGCCTCTTCAATTTCAGCTTCTTCAGCTACTTCCCACCTTCACAAGCCTCTGGCCCCCAGCTGACCAGCAGGTGCTGGGTCAGCTCTGAGGAAGCTCTCGAGTCACGGTCTGAACTTCAGCCTAATGTGCTTCCCAGGCCTTGTCATTTGCAACCTGACCCACTTCTTGCTCTTCAACTCTCAGGGTTTTATAGCTGAAAACATCTGTATGGAAATGGGTTCTGCCAAAGCAGCGACTCCCCCACCCTGTTTCGGCACCGGAAGTGCCGGGCTGCCTCTGGCTGTTTTTATGACTGTTTGCTGTGGAAACGGCTGGATTCACTGGCCCTTAGAGGCAGCAGGTGCAGAGGGAACTGGGAGAGCAGATGAGAGAGTCCCCGTGCCTGCTTCTCACTGAGACCTGGAGGAGCAGGGAATGCAGCCAGATCCATTGAAGGACAACACAGGCTTAAGAAAACACGGGGAAGGGGAGGGGGTGAGTTGGATATGAAATGGCCCCAAGATGCAGGGCTGAGAAATCCCCTCATAGTTGAGTCTGAGCTTTGACTGCGAGATCTAGAGAATCCCTTTGGCTAACAGGGCTCCTTGTTTCTTTGCATGCCAGCCTGATCTCTTGCTCCAGCCTGCTGGGCTCGGTGGGTTTTGCACATCTCAGGGATGCCAGCCATTCAGAAATGAGCTTCTGGGAAGACACAGCACCTGCCCACCTGGTCAGCTCTCCCTCTGTGGAGAAAATTTAGACAAGAAGGATCAAGAGAAAGGCAGAGACACTGGGCTCACTAAGCAAATACATGAAACCAGTTCACTAACTGCTCTTAGGGATACCAATAGGCCAATAGGTTTTCAGGATAAGACTCACCAGGATAAGGTACCAACCCAGAGGTTCCCATGAAGGAGGGGGTCCCACCACCAGATGAGAACACAAACCCCCATGGCCAGGTATGATTGAAGCAGCTAAGGTATACTTTTACTCTAAGCTTGGAATGCTAAGCCCTTACTGTGTAGAGTGTGCAGTGTTAGCTCTGTAAAGACAGAATCTGGCCATAGGGTCCTCACTGCTCTCTAGAGAACACAAACCCTTCCAGTGCTGTGAGGCCGAAGAAAGGATGTTGGAAAGGGGAAGAGCACTGGTTAGCATGCGCAATCACCCTTGAGGGCAGCAGACGGGAGCTTGGAGTTTCATGTGGAGATTTCTGGGTAAGAGTTGAACCAAGTGCAGAATGGAGGAGAGGAGATGAATGGCTGAGGGGAATAGCTTTGCGTCCACAAGAAAGGTCCAAGAAGGCAGCCTCTTCAACCTCATGTGTACACAGGGCCTTGCGTGTAGAGCTAGTCAGGAGAGAGCATACTTCTCTGTGCGCATCTCTGGATAGTCACTGATAGTAACTGTCAATCAATACAGTAGCTTCTGTTTCAGGGTCAAAAGGCCCCTTCTCTGCTAATACAGAATGATAAGTCCGCAATGGACAGATGACAGGCTCAGAACCCATTAGTAATGATGGCTTGCAGAGGTCAACTCAGCAAGTCCTTTGGCACCAGAATGAAGCCTAGGGGTGAAGCTGGGCTCTGCTCTTTCTGCTCCCAGAGAGAGGAGGTTCCCCTCTTGACACATAGCCAACTGCTCTCCATAGCTACAGCTCCTGGGACCCCAATAAAGAGTTGTGTCGTAGGGAAGATGGGTATCTAGAATGTTCTTGTCCTTCAAGGTCAAGGCCATCTGTGCATAGCTCATTCCTCTGCGGTAAGAATGGTTATCTGGACCAAGGTCTGTCCCGAACCCGCGGGACTCAGTTATTCGTGGGAGCGAGGAGGACCGTTTGTCTGTAAGAAAGGACGGGCGGGAGAGAAAGAAAGGAGACCATGCGTTTGCAAGGTTTTGTCACGGTCTCATTTACTAAGGCACAATACCCAGTTATATACATACAGCAAAAAGGAGCGGAAAGGGGCAATTGAGGAGCGGGGACAAAGGCTTCAAGGTGAAGGACATATGGGAGGGTGTAAATGGCAGGCTTGGGACATCCTGTGATTCATTTCCAAGTCTTTGGTGCCTGCATATCTCGGAATGCAGGTTCTTTCTTAACAGTCCTAGGTGTCAGTTCAGGGCACAAAGATCATCCCGTTCTGAGGAGCAGCCTTGTGTGAAAGAGGAAGGTGACTCAGCTCCCAACAAATGGTTAATTGGCTCTCAGGTGGGAGCTGTTAAAGGCCTGGTTTCTATCAGCCTGGTTTCCCACAAAGGTCAGCTACGTTGTCTTTAGTTTCTCTATCCTTCCTCCTACCTCCCATGGTGAGTTCACTGCCTTTCCCACCAGCTCCTTCTTTNGACTCTCCCTCCAGTCCCCATCCCTCTCCTTAGACCGCAGTTCCTGGAACGGCTGTGCAGACAAGGAGGGTCTCTGTGTTTCAAACTCTGTCTACATCCTTTTCCTGAGTTAGCTTCCCAGAATACTAATCCAGGATATCCCTAGAGAGAAGGCCCCGATGTCCTGAGCTAACTCTCCATCACACAGCTGCCGGAGGAAGATGAGGCCAGGATTCTCTGTAGCCTTCCTTTTCAAGTTATGACTGCCAGGGTCTCTACTGTGGGGTTTGTGACCAGCTGCCTACATTTAGAGGAGATCTCTGTAAGAGGGAGTAAGCTGTGAAATATTCACAACGAAAGTACACTAGGTTTTTAGTGGGACCTTTGTACTGTCAGGATGAGGTGACACTGTGTGTTCTCATGTAGAGCTGTGACATTCACCTTGTTCTCATACCCTCAGATGAGGTGGCACTGTGTGTTCTCATGTAGAGCTGTGTGTGACACTCACCTTGTCCTCACATCCTCACGAGGTGAGACTGCATGTTCTCGCATAGAGCTGTGTGTGACACCAGAACTGTAATGTCTCCTTGCCATTGTCTGCCTCATTATGAAGGCACTGACTTCTATAGTTTAGAAGGAAACTCTGTGTGTGTGCGCACCCTCTGCATCCCTGGCCCCTCTCTTCTGTCTATAGGATCCCATATGTGCTTGTTGGATTGGAACACTGGAGAGACACGTAAGGAGTGTGAAAGAGGTCATAAGCCCAAATTTGGGGGCCAACCTGGAGGTCTAACAAGACCTCTTGTGGGAAGTTTGGGGCCAGAATGAATGGAACATCTGTCTTTCAGGCCTGCTCTGGATAGCCTGGCACTGAGATCAGAAGCAGACTGGAGAGTTCAGTCCACTCGTCCTCTTTGTTTAACAATTCCAAGCCTAAACCTAAGCTATCCAAGAGATCAGATGCCCAAGGTCCAGAAATCCTTAGCTGCTGGGCCCATCTCTGCCACTTGAGTGAGTGCTTTGTAGACTTAGCGAAGTCCTCTATGTGCCACGGGACTCGTCCCATCTGCGATCGGAGAGTATGGGCCAGAACACCCTTCCTATGCCATCCATCTGTGGGGACTTCTGACTGAGGCAACTAAGGGCTGGCTTGAAAACTGGCTGCAGGCCTCACTGACGAGAGCACACTTGTCTCTCCCGCTAAGCTCTACTATCCTCCCCTTCCAAATCCACTCAGAGATGGATGAAGGTCAACAGCCCTGTGCTAGTTCAAATGCTCATGGCAGACAATGGTATGTTTTCATCACCCACTGTATACTACATGTCTTATATATGTATTGTTATATACCGTAACCCTAAGCCAGGTCTTATCACCCCAGTCTTCTAGCTAAGAATCTTCAGGGAGGTTAAATAGCCCTGAGCTCTTCGAAGCCCATGAAGTTGGTCCATGATGTTGGTGAAGAATCCAGACTAGCCTTTGTGCTCAGGGCCTGTGTTCTCTCTGTGATATAGGACTGCCTGCAGAAAAGCCAGTCTGTAGCCACAGCCTTTACCCACAGCCTTAATGACCTTGCCTCCCTGGGGCTCTACCGTTCAGGTAGGGCAAAGTTGGCAGTCCCCAAACTTGAACTGTGATGTGAGTACATATATGTATGTATATGTATATATAGTGTATATATAGTATATATCTGTATATCTGTATATATAGTGTATATATAGTATATATCTGTATGTATATAGTGTGTGTATATATAGTGTATATATAGTATACACTATATATATACATATATATGTATATATGTGTGTGTGTGTATATATATATATATATATATATATATATATATATATATATACTGCTGCAGCCTTCAAGTTCTCCATAACTAGCCTTAACTCCTGCCTTCCCATTTCTCTGCATACCGCCCCCTTCCCTATTGCTCTCCCACCCAACCACCCCCTAGCTGAAGCCAACTATTCACAAAAGCTGGTGGCCTGAGAGAGTAGGCGAAGAGTCTGAAATTATCAACTGAATTGTGTTTACCCCTTATTCTGCTCCTGTTTGCTTAACATTTAGCAAAGGTACCTCATTTCACCGTCTTCAACCTACCTTCTTTCCAACATGGAATGCTATGTTTAAACACAAGGCTGTAAACACAAGGATGTCCAGAAAAGGTCTTGGATTTTCATTACTTTTTTTTTTTTTTTATCAAGTTTCCTCACAGGGTCTGGACTCGTCTTCGCCTTCAGCAGACACAGACTGCACAGAAAAGTTGATGATACACAGTAGGCTTGTATCCCTTGACCTCTGAACAGCAGAGATCAGAAACATCTGGACCCTAACTGAGCAAAGAGAGGGGACTCTATATTTCCCTCATTGGCCTGGCTTGATTCTGGTACATACAATCTGCCCTTTGTCTGATCAACACCACCTCCATTTGGACATCTGCAGGCTCCATTCATGGCGCATATCCTCTGACCTTCTCTTCTTCCAGCCGAGAAGGATGACACACTGGCCCTGCGTCCTCCCCCAGACCTCCAGCTGTTTTGCTCCTTAGCTTCAATACGAAGACTGTAGGGATGTTTCTTGAAAAGTGAATGGGCAGCACATGTTGGATGAATGACAGTCTACACTGGAAAATCTGACTGCATCTCAGGCACGTTGTGTAAAGGTGGGGGTCCGGGGAAGGTATGAGCAAACCAAGTGGAGGGAGAGAGTCATCGGCAGAGAGCCTCAAGGAAGTGTACTCAGCTCCCGTAGATAGTGCTACCACCACGTACCCAGGGTACAGTTATCAAAACCAAAAATCTAACAGGAATTAACTACCATTGGACAGTTGGAGCGAACTCAGATTTTATCAAGATCCCATTTTGCATTGGTTTATTATATCTCTTTACTCTCCTCCACCCACATTTCCCCAGTTCCTCTTTGATGAGGTCATAGGATATCATCCATTTTGGGACTGAGTCTTCCTTGAGATCAGATAAGGGTGCCCTTCTCAGAGAGCACACACTATCAGCATGACTTAGGCTAATGATGTTGATTCCACGCAGCTAAGTATTGACTATTTTTTTTTCCTTCATAATAAACTCATCTGGTGGCAAGACCCCGGCAATATGCATGCAGCCCGATTCCAAGCATATATTCTCACTCATTAAATGTAAAATCAATCCACCGGTTTTGCCTGTGAATGCTGTCCCTGTGGTGGTGATTTAACTCTTACCACAGGGTGATTCCCAATTCCCCTCACGTCTACACTTATTAACTGGAATGCTACAGCAACCAAAGGTGGCTCCCTCCTTTCCCATTTATTTACATATTCATTTACTCACACCGGCTGGAGCTGGTGCCTGCTTACTGTATTCTGTGAGGTGTAATTCCCTCATACCATGGGTTGTCTGATGGCCTTCCGATTGTGGCTGTGCCTTAGCTTGGTTCCTGTAGTTCATCTTGTCCTCTTGGTGGGATTGAGAACATACTTAGGTAAGTCTGTGAGAGGGTTCCCAGAGAGGAATGTTATCCTGGCTCTGACAAAGAATAAACTTATCCCTTGATGGGCTCAAAATCTGAACAGACTTCTGGCAAGCAAGACATGCGCGCCACCTGGCTGGAGGAAATAGGTCACTGGTGCATCCTTCGAGCCTGCATCTTGCCTTTCCCGTTTCGACCTTCTCTCTGCTTCCTGGTCCATGTGTTGAGCCACATAGCTCCTTTAGAGATTCCTTTCGATCCCTACCTATCAGGGAGGCTCTCAGCCCAACAGGAGGTCCCCCCACCCCATGTATCCTGCCATCTGGCCAGGTGCTGTTTGAGAAAACACTAGGACAATGTTTGCTCCTGTTCTCTCATAAATATCTGGTAGAGTTTTCTAGAGGTATATCATATGAGATAATCAACAGATGGCAGAATTCCTCTTCTAGTAACACACACACACACACATACACACACACACACAGCAAAACTGTGCTATATTCCATACTCAGCCTTTGTTTGCTTCAGAAAATAGCTACTTCCACAAAATGGAATATTTATGTTAACACATAATAGATATGTAAGTATTAAGATATTTGTTGCAGTAGGTACTGATCACATGTAATCTGTAACTATTCGAGGTCCGGAACAACTTTTTAGATAGTATAAACAGGTCTTTGACCATGAAAAAAAAATCTAGACTATTCTATGTTTTTGTCTTCTTTTATAGAGTATTTCTGCTAGTGGTTTATGAAGACAGAACTGTACTTCACCACCTCTACATCCTTCTCCTCTGGAAGCTGCTAGCAGATGAGGAGGTCTCCATCAGTCACCTTGCCCCCACAGAGCCCCATGTGGCCTCAGGAGCCTGTTCCCACCTCAGGCTTGGCTCGGCACTGGGAAAGCAGGCTCATCCCTGACGCTGCCGCACCAGTAAACTACAGGAGGACTTCCCAGAACACGCGGGCAGGCAACACTCTTCACACATCAGAAAAAAAAAATGAGGCTATCGAAAAGGAATTTGACTCGTTTATACATCTTTTAAAGGCATAGGGCATGTAAAATAGCTAATCTACTTTGAATGGGCCTGTGATAAAAGTGTCATTGTCAAGCTGTCCCCAGAGATCAGTGGACAGCAGATTCCTTCCAACCAGGAGACATAGCTGCTCTCCTGCTTCCACCCCACTGTGGTTGGAAAGAACCGGTTTGTGTTGGTCAGTCCTGAGGTATCTTAGCCCCTGGCATGAGAAGCTAAGGATAAAACAAGATCTTATATGAGGGTTGGTTTGTTCCTTTGCCTTTTGTTTTTTTATTTTTAGCCTAAATGAGTTAGAGGGGACAGTGTATCTAGGGCACTAGCTTATCTCACAGAGAAATCAGATCCAGTCTCTGCCCTCAGGTCTTGTGAGTGAGCAGTAGATACTGCAGAGCTACATCCAGGACAGGCTGGGAGCAGAGGCGCCACAGCCCCGCAGGGCTTCTCAAAGGCCAGCCAGCCACCCTGAGCTGGGGAAACACTCCTCTATTCTCCCACCTGATCAGCAGGAATCAAGCAGAGAGCTGCCTGCATCCTCCTGGGGGTGGGGTGTGGGCGTGGCAGAGCCTGGGGTAGACTCTGTTTTCTAAACATCCCAAATGATGGCCACTTACAGAAGAACTTAGGATCTCAATTCCAGATGAGGCTTTCCCAGGTCTCCCATAACAGCCCCCACAGACATTTTATAAATCATGAGGCTCAGTGGAAAAGGGAAACGGACAGTCTTTATTGAAATACTATTAAAACTTTGAGAAGGTAATCCACACTGAACCAAATACCCTGATGATTCCCCAAGTTTCCTCCCACACAGCCTGTCCTTGGTCTTCGGCCAGTTTCCACAGCAGCCTCTTCATCCTGGTGGCTCTGCTAAGTAGGCCCTCAGGAGGCTTCCCCCAGGTGGCTGGCTGATAGAGTGTTTCCTCAAAGCCTGCTTGGGGGTTAGTCAGTGCTGTCTCCTGGCAGCTGAGCCAACCCCTCATTTGCCCCTGTTCACCATAGTCTTAGGGTTTCCAGTGCTGTGAAGAGACTTCAAGGCAGGAAGATGACAGCATCCAGGCAGGCATGGCTCAGGAGGAGCTGAAAGTTCTACATCTTCATCTGAAGGCAGATAACAGAAGACTGACTTCCAGGAAGCTAGGAGAAAGTTCTCTCAAAGCCCATCCCCAGTGACACAATTTCTCCAACAAGGCCACACCTCCTAATAGTGTCATTCCCTGGCCCAAGCATATTAAAACCACCATAACTATCATCAATAGAGCACTGCTATCCCTGGGTCACCTGCACCCAATAGGAGCTGACCAGGGGGACCGAGTCTGCCCTCCAGTCCCTGACAATGACTGCTCAGGAAAAGGCATTTCCCATGGTAATTTCAGTCTTACAGAATGAAGGAGAAGAAAACAGATTCTCCGGCCAACCCCTGGGACAAAATGTCAGTGAAAGAGGCATAAATGCCCTGGTTGTCAGTAAAGAGAGCCATGACTGGCCACAGGAAACCTGACTGCTCATCTGTCACTTGAGGGTGCCACTCTGGAAGGTGGCACACCACAGTCAGTGGTTTGGGGGTTTTTGTTCTTTTGTGTTTGGGTTTGTTTGCTTCTGTTTCTGAACGGAGTGAACATAAGGGTGCGAAGGGATAAGACCTCAACATGCCAGCTTCCTCCTGTTGCACGCCTACGCCCCACATCTAGTAACGCTCAAACTATTTACAAATAAAGTCAACTTGCAAACTATCTATTGCTTCTAGAACCTCTAAGGCCAATTGCTCATTTTATACACCGGGAACCAGAGGCCCAAGTTTCAATTCTGATGGTTAACAGCAGCAGATTGGATCCTAATTCGAGTCAGCTGCAGAGCTTGAAAACCCCTGGGGTCCAGGCTGCCCACCCGAGCCATTAGCGAGTCCTTAGGTATGGGTGTTAAAGTGCTACTGTGAGCCAGGTGTCAGGTTTGTGGGCCCTGGTCTCAGGGAAGGAAGTAGAGTCGGGGACCTGTGGCCAGGCTGGAGAACAAACACTACTGTCCATCCCTCTTGCTCATCCCCTGCTCCCCACTCCAGCCCCCACCCTCCCACCCTCCGTTCCTACAAATCTTGGTTCTTGTTGAGGCTGTGGCAGAAAAGCTTCCAAGGAGGGCTTGCTGGAGGAAGCCTTTGGAGGGTTCCGTTGGTGAATTTAGAGTCTGCAGGTTTTTGCCAGGCATTCAACAGGCCTCTCTGCCTGTTCCTTGTGAAGGGCTGGTGTTTTTGCTTAGAAGGTTCCTACTAATCTGGGGTTTAGCAGCTGAGCCAGAGAAAGATCCCTAAACCTCTCTACAGGGTTCTCTGGGCGATAATACAATTTCAGTGTTTTTTTTTTTTTTTTTCCCCCAGGTAGTTCTTTCGTCTTGACCAAGTTTACTGTTGGGACTTTCCACCTGTCACCAAGTACAGCTGCTGTGGTCTGAATGTTCATGTGCACGTCCCCAGGGTGATGATGTCAGGAAGTGGAGCCTTTTAGAGGTTGCTAGTTTGCAGAGCTGGACCAATGGACAGGGTTAATACTATCATATAAAAGAGGCCCCTCCTGAAGGGGACATATGAAGACATGAAACAAGAGAAAACATAGCAACAGTCACCTAGGAAACCAGGCCCTCCTCACTAGACCCGGCCCCTCCCTGCAGGTGTCTCTTCAACTTAGGGCTTCCCAGCTTCCTGACCTATGAGAAATAGGGGCTCATCACAGTTTGTGGTGATGTTAGAAACAATAGACAGAGAGAGACAATAGCCATTTTACCTTTTTTATATTATTTCTAATTTTAGCATAAACATATGTTCCATCATGTTTTAAAAAGAATTTGAAAGCATACCGTACGTACTTGCACACACACGTAAGCCATGGTGTGGTGTGTGTGTGTGTGTGTGTGTGTGTGTGTGTGTGTGTGTGTGTGTAAGTCAGAGGACACCTTTCAGGAATCAGTTCTCTCCCGCTGCCTTGTGGGTCTTTGGACATGAACTCAGGCTACCATGCTTGCTCAGAATGTGCTTTTTAAAATATCTATCTATCTATCTATCTATCTATCTATCTATCTATCTATCTATCTATTTTTACCAGCTTTGCATTTCGTTTCGATATGATTTTTTAACTGTCCTTATATAGACAATCCTGACTTGGAATCCTTAGTCTTCTTGTCTCTGGCTCTGGGGAAGCAAACAGCTCAGCCCCTGATTGTATCTGGATGGTCGTTTTAGGTAAAGGGTAGCTTAGCTGTCTATCTCATTTCCTGTTTAATGTGATATCCTGGAGATAACTCCCAGCTTCAGGCTCTTAGGCAGAACTTGGACATATAATTACATGAACTCAGGATGATTTCATTAACACCCCCAGGCATTTAAGTTTTTTATGCTTCGAGTCATGTGAAGGGTAGTATACAATATCTCACAAAGTTTGGGGCAGTGTGTTTGAGAAGCAGGGTGTGGGAATGAAGTCAGATATTTGACAGTGGTGAATTCTCCTTCAGGGATGAAGATGGAAGATGGTGAGATCTATTAGGAATGTTTCTCACAGGCTATTGGTGAGATGGCTTTTTTTTTTTTTGAGCTGGCTTTTCTACTTTTAATAATTCAGATCCCAATAAAATTTTGTTAACACATACTGTCAATCAAAAAATTATCTTCTAACAAATATATGTATGTAAATATCTATAAATATACATATATATGCTAGGAAAAAACATATATTTGTTTTTTTAAAACAGGGTCTCCCTATATACTCTGGCTGTCCTGGAACTCACTTTGCAGACCAAGCTGGGTTTGCCTGCCTCTGCCTTCCAAATGCTCAGATTAAAGGCATGCACCACCACCATGCCTGGCTTTCTAACTAAAATACTGGCAGAACAAAATGACCTTCCATGCCTCAATTTCTGTTTTCCATTTTGGACCCATAAGCCTCTGCACTCCACTTGTTTTAAGACAAATGCTTTGCAAACAACATCCAGAGACTTTACTGTGAAGAATGTGCTGTGCACTTCAGCATGGCTGGGCTGAACGGCTTGCGGTAAGAAAAATACGAGGCACCCTTATCTTAGCTTTCCAGAAGCTTGTAATTGAGTGCAGGGGGTGAGACTGGAAAGTAGCCGTGACCCAAGATAGCCCGTGATCCAGCGAGGACAGCGCTGTGAGCAAAGACTTCCTGTGAAGAGAGGGGGAGAGACGTTTCCAGCTAGATTGAGTGGGAAGATTTCCTGGAATAAATGAGATTTGCTAAGACTTGGGTTAGGGAGCTCTCTCACAGGTACTGGAAGAGGCAAGGGGGATATGGTGAGGCCAGGGACTCAGCAAGGCTTGAGTCAATATGAAAGGCTCTACAGGGCGGCGGTGGAAAAAGCCTGAGAACAAGGGGGTGCCAGCTGGAAGGACCTGGGCTCTGCTCTATGCAGTAGCCATTAAGCAGCTCTGGAGACTGATTTAAATAGTGGTGTGTTGAGGTCAGTGGGTCCTGGGAGCTGAGACTGATGTGGGGAAAACCTGACCAGGCTTGCTCAGGTTCCATGTGTGGAGTAATAAGCGCAAGGAAAAGCTATTCAGAAAGGAAATGTTGAGAGCTTGTGTGTCCAGGCAGGGGAGGAAGGAATTGGGCGAGTCTCTGAGAGTCTGAGTCTTGTTTCTAGAAAAAGAAACAAGGCGACAAGGAGGATACCTAAGAACATGTGTGGAGTCTAAAAGACAAATGTGTAGCCCCTCAAGTGCCACTGCCTTTCCTTGAGACGGATCTGGTCTCTTATCGGCCAAGAATCATTCAGGAGTGGCTGTCTGGCTAGCAAACCCCAGGGACCACCTCCAACCCAAGTCTTAGCCTCCCCTGTGCTGGGCTTACAAGAGGGGCTTACCATACCTGGCTTCTACTTTTTTTTTTAAAATGTGGGTGCTAGTGTTGGCTAATGAAACTGTTTACTGCATGAGCTCTCATATCCTGCCCCCAAACCCCCTCCTCTATACCTCCTCCCCTTTTTGAGACAGTGCCTTGCTACGTAATACAAGTTGACTCTGAATCCATTATATGGCTCAGGCTAATCTCAGCCTTGTGATCCTCCTGCCTCAGCCTCCCAAGTGCTGGGATTATAAACACGAGGCACCATGACTAACACAGGGTGATGAGACTTTCCACAAATAACAGCTGTAGGGAATCTTTGGCTTCCTAAACATCCACTGCACTGCTGATACAGTCTGCTATGAACTTCTCCCTGTATCTTCGTGCTGGGCCTGAGAGCATGGAATATCCACCTACTCTAGAAGATTTAATATGCTTAAAAGGTAGGGTGGACATTTGTGGTCACTTGGCTACCCATCACAAATATGCTATTCTCAATAAGATTCTTACGATTTTGCCTTAAAATGCATTTCCCTCCAGCCCTCAGTCCTGGTAACTTAGGAGAAGGTGTCCTATCTCCAGATTCAGAGGGTGTCTAGTAACTAGGAGGCGTGAGCCACACAGTATTTCTGGGTCCAGGAATGAGTCCTGGATTTAGTGTTGTTTGTCCCTAAGAAGGCAGCTTCCCTCATTCTTTTTTACTAGACTTAAACCCTGAGGATACAGAGGTCACGTAGCCATGTGGATCCTGTGTCAAGTCAACCCAGACAAAACACAAAGGGTTTCTTAAGTATCCTTGTATTTAGTATTTACAATGTACGACAGTGGCGGTTTCTATGTCCATGATTGGCATTGGAGGTTCAGTAAAATGACTCAAGCTGGGTGGTGTGGGTAGGGGGGCTGCAATCCTTCTTCATTTCCAGTCCCATTCATTGGGACCAACACGGCTTGCACACACATAGTGCTCACTGGAGAAGCCGAGGCAGAATGGGCTCTCGAGCTTACAATAGGTTCCCTGAAGCTGGGTCCTTTTAGCTAATGAAGTTCTTTGTACATTTGTCACATTTTGGTTGAAGACTTGCTTTTGGAGTCACCCAGTCACACAGACAGTGAGGTGAGGGACGGAACATGGAGTCCTTATCTTTTTCTCCTTTAAGCACCTGTGTCCTGCACTTATGGAATGGACAGTTGTCCTGGGGAAAACAGGTTCTGTTGACACTGGGGCATGAATTCAACCCACAGTGTCTCCCCATGTCAACCAGTGAACATTGCATTTAACACCCGTCCCGATCCTCAATTCCTCCTTAACAAAGGATAAGCCCATGACATCAAGTGAAACAACAGCCCTGTGACCTTTACTTTGTCGTTCTTGTAAAAACAGAATCACAACAGCTTTTGAACCATGTAATTCACTCCATTTTATTCTGGATGCGTTTTACAGGTAATTCACAAATATCCCAGTGTACAACTGAAGCTAAGGCCATTCTGTGAGTTATTTTTAAAACCTGGTGTTCTTCGTGTAATGATCTTTTAAAAAGGAGTTACCAAAACCAAGACTCTGAAATAAAAAAATTTTAGGTAGGTACAAGACACCTTTAGGGCCACGTGTGGTGTGAGGTCCACTGCGTGGCCAAGCAATTGTTTGCCGCTGTGTAAGAACTGGGCAGCCATAGCTCAGCACCGAGCTCCCTTCTCCATGGTACAGCATAGTGTTTTCCTTTGTTTCTGTCAACCCCTTACCCACTGGTGCTGACGCACCACTTTCCTCCTAGTGAGTGACAGACAAGGAGAGACTTTATCTAAGAACACAGTATACAATTCTTAGAACAGGAAGAAGAAAGGACCCACAGCTAAGGCACTGCAAGCACATTATTGTAGATAAAGAAATGTAAACAGCTTAACACCAACAGGCTCCCTCGGCTAGGCTTTACTGGGACTGCACTAGAGCATCTTTGTTGGGCTTGAGGGCCGGTGAGGCAGAATTCAGACTTGTACCAACATAGGGTCTGCGTGTGGCGTGGTCACCATGAGAACACGGGTGGAAGGTGCTGCTTCTTTCTCGGGTTTGTTCTGTGGGCATGCAGAGGCAGGAGTTTAGGGAGAGTCTTAAGTGATAAGATCTTGCAGATAGATATGTTTCTATCTCATTTTCAGTCTCTCCTGCCATGATGCCTGACTAAAGTTTAGGATTCCTAGGGTTTGTTTCATCAAAGACAGTCAATGTGGGAACTTGTCACCCAGCCAGTTCCCCTTGACATCGGTTCATATTTTAAGGTGAAATGGTTCACATTATAAATAACCCACAACTACTATGTGTAAAATCGCTTCGAATGGGATCAACTAGCCGACTAGTGCCGTGAGCACTTCACTCATTTAGGCTCACCAGCACAGGGAGCACGGCTGAGCTGCTGGAGCACGGCTGAGCTGCGGAGCCCTGGCTGAAGTGTGGCAGGGGCATTCCTCAGGCTGACAACCATCAAGGCCAAATCTTCTTAGGCCTGATGTTCCAGTATTGACTTAAAGCAGTTCCAAGCTCAAAAGCATTAGGTATATATGTATTTTTAAATTAAATTAACGGTTTTAACACAGTTAAACGTGTAGGTAAGAACAAATAATTATAATTTAGACACTTTTATTTATTTTCCCTTTTCAGAGAAATTCCTCTTAAAGCAAGTAGAGTATCCACATTCTCTAGTTTTAGTGCTGTACTTAGAATTATGAATTTGGGATAAAGTAAAATTAAGGTATTTTTTACCTTAATGTTTTCTATGATCAGAAGAGGGCGAAGGGAAGAACAAGAGACAGAGAGTCTGTAGGTGCCCAATGAGACACTGGTAACTGAGCCCAGCTACTGTGGGCAAAGATGACAGCATTTCTCTTTTTCCTGGGCAACAAATTGCTAGCTATTTCCACATTTAAATGTGATCCATCAGAAAAACTTAAAATTGGAAGCCTTTCTCATTAAGGGAAAGAAAAAAAGGGAGGGGGAAGGGTTGTGTGTGTGTGACCTTAAAAACTAGGGAGTCAAACAGCTGTGTTGAGGGCAGGTGTGCACAGCGACTAATTAGTAAGTTCCCTGCAGGATTCAAGTGAGTTCTGATAGAGCAGTTAAACATGGGCTGGCTTGCTTCTCCAGAGGCACCAGTTAGCACTCTTCCACCAACATATGCACAAACATCAAAAACCAGAATTACCCATGCTCTGCTCTGCTGCTGGTGTCCTGTCCCTAACATGGCTTTCTCAGTGTGCTTGGCAAGTTGAGGAAGTCCTTACCAGGTATTGATGCGCACTGCCATCATTAGGAAGGGCAGACTCCCTTCTGTCTGAGTACACAGGGCAGTAATTGCTGCTGAGACTGTGGGACACAGGGGTGAGGTGGGGAAGCTTCTGTGCTTCTGTCCCTGCCCCAATCACATGACACAGATGGGAGCATGCAGCTCAGTGGAGTGGATTATCTTAGCCAGGACACTGGGTGCTCGCTATTGGTTTGCTATGTTGTCATGGCTTCCAAATGATAGGAAAATTTGGCAGACAGTTGGTCAGTGTGTGTTTAAGTGTACCTGTTGAGAGATGACTAAAAAGAGAGAGTGTGTCCTTGCTATCACTGAAGGAGCTCATTCTGAGTTAGCATTTTTTGTTTTAAGAGTAAAGTTATCAAGGTTTGGGGGCTTTAGCTACACCATCCTGTCTGCAGACACGTTTGCTGTAGCTCTAATGGCAGAAGGTAGACACCCTGCATGCATAGGACAGACACCTGCCTTCCAGTTTGTCTGAACTACAGACGTTTTTCTAATGCATCTTTACATGAACCAGTCCACGCTAAAGATGACGCTACCTCGTAACCATCAGGAAGGCAGGACTGGGTGTGAGTGAGTGAAAAGCAAGCTGCACCAGCTTGTGTCTCTTAAAAGCCAAATGGAGAGCCTGAAGGTGCTCCCTGAGCAGAGTGCGGATGTGACTTCCAGAGCTATTAGTGATGGAGGGCTCCCTGCCAATGGGGACCAGCTTAGGACAAGGCAAGTCCACCTTTGGACTGTGCCCTGTAGGGGAGGCAGACTACTGCCTGCTTAGATCTGCTGGGGCTGGTGTTCATGGTGCCAGGGCTACCTCTGAGCTGAGAGGCTGTCAGAAAAGCTTGCATTCTGTCTCAACAGCTTAGTGATTGTTTCTAATACTCTGACCCTAGTTATTCACAGCGATTGACCCCTGCTACATATGCAGCATTGGAATTACATTCAGAGATTTTAAAGAAACCATAGCAATATTTCCCCCCACAAAATTAAGTGCAAAATACCTTTAACAAAGAATGATGATAGTAAGAAACATTTGACATAGTCATGCAAAACTCGTCTCAGTTCACAAAGACTGACATTCCCGTGACAACCCTAGGTTTTCACGTGAACGCCACCATCTTACTCATTTTTCTTTGAATTTAAATGTGGGTGCTTGTGTAAAAAACGGTAACATGCAAGTTCAATGATTTCCAGTCCACCAAATATTCTCTCCTGCAACGTGAAGAACACAATGCTGACTATAAAATACCACCGAACAGGGCTGTACAGATATATGAGCAGGCACATCGCAGAGCAGAACAAGGCCCAGTACAATATGGACAGTAGCTGGACCACAAGGACTCTGAGCTCAGACTTGCAAGGTGGAACTGTACTCTGCCCAGTAAAGTGAAAGTTTTTCTCTCCTTGGTAGAAGGACCGAAGCCTCTCTTCCTTTTCTTCCCACCTTCTGTGGCACCAGAGCTGAAGGTCCTCCTTGGATGTGGGAAGAGAGTCAGCTGGGTACCGATGGACATGGAAGTGGATCTCCTTGGGAAAGTCTCCAAGGAGAAGGTGCTTCTCAGTTTGAGGGATGTTGTAAGGATATGCCACAGTGATGTCATGAACAGCATCGAGGCTCTTACCTAGGTTTTGGAAAGATGAAAACAGCTTTGCTTTAGCAACAGTCAACAGGGTGGAGGTGCTGATTCACTCTTCGAGGCAGAGCTGCGAGCATCAAGAATCAGGACAGAGTGAACCACCACGAACAAACAAGGGCTAAAAATATCAGTGTTTCTGGGTACTTAGGTCAATATTTACCAGCCATTTTTAGCTTTTCCCCTCCTGTTTGCTAATTACCACAAAGACCTTTAGAAAGAAATTATCTTCATTCCCAGAAATGATAATCTGCATTCTAGAACTTCAGGAATACACACAGTGATCAGGATCTGAGGTAGGACTTAAAGGATATAGCCCAACCCTTCAGCCACAAGATCTGTTACACAGATTCTATTAACACATTTATCTCTTCAAAAGCAATAGAAATGTACTCTCCTTTACCTTAAAATGACCATGATAACTGCTGCAAAAGAACCTCAGAAAGAAACAAATGTGAAGAAACTGTCAGACAATTTTTTTCTATTTTATACACACACACACACACACACACACAGAGGCATAACAACTTTGATTCTGACCTGAAACACCATTGTGCACAGGCATCTGGGAGAGGTTGTTTTTGAAGTCACAAGCCAGTTGCTGGTGATGAAGAAACAGCCAACATGGTCCCAGTGTCCTTCAAAATGTTCTCAACATAGTTAGGGAAACAAGAATGCACAAAGTCCCAAACTGTTCCTTGGGGACATAGGAGATGATCGGGAAGGAGCCAGTTCTGTAGATGGACAGGGTTGTACACTACAGGAATGGGACATTAAAAACAGGCTGGAGCACATAGTATGGTACAGGCCTTCCTCCACACTGTATGTGTAGAGAAGCATCTTGGTAGTAGCCACAGATTTTAAGCAAGGATGATCCTGGGGAGAGCGGGGCAATAGCAGTGTGGCTGTTACGACAGACTAGGAAGAGGAGGCAGGCCAAAGGAATAGAGCTGTATAAAAAGATAACAAGAACTGATGTGGTGCGGCAGTCAAGGAGGAATGCCAAGGCTTATTTTATTTTGGCTTGGCACTGAGCTACTGGTAAGAGCCTTTGAGGTTAGAGAATCGGCGGTGCACTGTAAGATCTGCAGAGTGAGGACAGTGGACCATTCAACTGAACCCATACACATGGGCCCAGAAGCCCAGTGTTTGCTCACGGGCAAGCACTGTTGGTATTACTGTGAATGTTGCTATATCTTCAATGAACAAACATAAGAGTGTTTTTATCAGTTATATAAAACAACGGATTTTGTTGACAGTTTCATACAGATATGTAATATTCTTTGACAATATACATCCCCTAGTCCCCTTTCCCCTACAGTGAACAGACTTGATGAGGATTTGAATTTCATCAGAAACAGATGATGCAGGCAGGACTTACCTGTGTGACAGTGGTGAATGCTACATGGGAAAGAAGTACCTAAAAGGCACAGGAAATCTGGAGAACAGCAGGAATATTCTAGACTGAGGTGTGACAGCACAGCCTTCCTCTGTCAGAATCTAGTTGAGTATATTTCACTGTTGGTGTTTTACCTCAGTTGCAACGATGGCAAAGAAGTGAGGCCACCCCATGCCCCACACACTTTTCCAACTGAACGCTCACTCTTACAAATGGTCCCTTCAAGTCTTCTGTAACTGTTGGTCTTGGTTATACTATGATTTACTTTAGGTTAATGACCAGGCTTCAACTTTTTCCCTAACAGCCCTAAAAGAAGCCCTTTCCTTGACTAAAGTCAGTGTGGTGCTGACACCCTCTCCACACACAAGCCAGGCTCTGTTCACGTCTGCTGCTCACCACAGCCAGTGTGCTGCCGGATGTTGTACCGTAACTCTACCCTCACCTCCCCACTTTCCCTCATAGTGAAGGAAAGATGGTCTGCCATGTCATTGCCTGAATCAAAATTATGTTCAGATTTCACTTATCTCAAAAAATTCCCCTGGCCTTCACCCAAGCCCAATTTAACCAGTTACTGGCATCTCCATAGTACTGCTCAAATCCTTGGCCAGACTGCAGCTCTGTGTAGCTCCTAGCTTCTACTCCTCATCTCGTACCAGTTTCACATTTGACTTTTGAATCTGTCTGTTCTGAATGTCCTAGCCCTTCTCCTACAGAGACCTTCTGTGTGTATGATGTATATATGTATGAGGATGTGCATGATATGGAGACCACAGTGGGAAGCTGGGCATCTTCCACTACCATTCTCCACTTTTCTCTTGACATAATCTCTCAATAAACCTCAAGCTTGCCAGACTGGCTGGCCACCAAGTTCGTGGGATCAATCTGTTCCTGCTCCCCAGCAGTGGGGTTCATGGCACACAGGGGCATGTCCTGCCATTACAGAGGTCTTCACGCTTATGGAGGCAATGCTCTTTACTCACTGAGCCAGTTCCTCAGCTCCTGTAAGAGCTTCTTAATATTAATTATAGAATATCCATTGGCTGTCAGAAATTTTTATCAGAACTATAAAAAAAAAATTACTTACTTGCTTCAGTGAGAAACTAAAGCACTTGTCCATAGTGTGTGTGTGTGTGTGTGTGTGTGTCCCTTCATGTTTTGGAGGTGATGATGTTTAGTAAATAACTTGTATGTTTTGACACAACAACAGTAACTCAAGACAAAGAGCCTAGCTTCACTAATGTGCATAGTGTAGGGTGAGGTAGGGAGCTGTAGAAGTGACAGCGTGGGTCAAAATCCTGGCTAAGCCCGCTGAGCAAGTTACATGGTTTCCCTGAGGCTTACCCGGCTCTTGTATCTATAAGTACACCAGTAAAGGTTGTGAGAGTTAAGTAAGATGTCCAGGAACAATCTCTAGTGGGCCAGTAAGTGTCTGTAAATGTCAGCTATCACTCTCATGGGCCATAGGCCAACAGGAGAGGCCATGGCCTTTCTCTCTAGAGCAGTTCTCATCAACATGCTGTCTGTAGGAAAACTGCGTTTGTGTGCCCTCTCTACCATTATCCTTAGCATTGTGTTTGCCTAGAATCAGGGCCCTCCTGGTTGCACCTTTTTTCACTCAAGATAAAATGTTCCAACTGCTGTTTTACAAGTCTGTCTCCTAAATCCCTTCTACTTCAAACATATATTTCTCTTGCTGGAATACCTGGTCCAACTTCTTTCAACATCCAGCTCCAATGAAGAATGCCTCCACTCTTTTTTTTTAAATCAAATGCCAAGTCCAGGGTGGCCCTGCTTGCCATGAGACCCAGATGCCACTGTATGCTCAAACAAGAACTACATATTTGCCTCTTTAAAATCTTGGCACCTAAAGAGGTTCTAGAAATTTGCATGTGAGCATGCAAAATATGAAATATGAAAATATGGAAGTTATACCTTCTTTGTTGGTAAGTTATAACAATTTAATGGGCAAACGCAAACTGAGCTCTTGGACACAGTGTTGGCATTCCTTCTCCATTATGCCCAATATTTACCTAGCAACAGTCAGGTAGGTCTAGTTTGCTATGAAAGGGACTGTTGGGCCTCTCCCTTTCTCTCTGACTCTCTGCCCCTTTTCTCTCTCTGCCCCTCTTCTCCCTCTCTCCATGTGTTCCAGGATGGTCCCTCCCTCCCTCTCTTCCCCCCACCCCCGTCTATACTCCCTTCTTCTCAACTCCCCTTCTCTTGCCCCCAAATAAACTCTATTCTATACTATATCTGTCCATCTTATGGCTAGTACCTGGGGGGGTGTGTGTGGAATGCCTCAGCATGGACCTACTGAGGCACCCCCTTCCCACCGCACCATACCATACTCTACAAAACATACCCTTGGATTTATAAAACATATCACACAGTAAGTTCATACATGTTAGAATCTACTACACCACTTCTATTTGTCTCGTGATACTGAGTTGACCTTGCCATGTTTTGTTTTTCTAACTTGGGCTCCATGAATTTTTGTTCCTGGAAGGGTAATAGTCTGAAAGTCTCTTATAGACTGCTTAAGATTTAGAACTTTGGAGGCTACCATTTTTATAATTCAGCATAAGTACAGAACAGCATTATAGTGTTTAGAATAAAGAGATAAGGGAAAGGGGAGCTGGAAAGAAGACACTTCTTTGTCATTCAAAGCCCAAGCTTTACAGGTAGTTCAAAGTTTCCTTAAGTCCTGATTTGGACCTGAATAAACCAGGAGAAAGGTTTTGCTTAGGAAGGGCAGTCAACAGTCCTGATAAGCTTTAACTTTTATATTAAATCAAGATCTTGATTTTATAGTAAGTCAAGATCTCTAGACAACACAAAAGCCAGAAGACTCTATTTTGTTGTGTAAGAGAGCCCATTTCTATGCAGGTAGAAAGGCTTGCTTCTGTATCATACCTCATCTAGATCCCATGGTCTAGGCCCTTGAGCCCAAGGAAGCTAGTTCCACCAGATAAAGAACCAGGGGATGGGGCAGCATGGCTGCAGGAGTTGGGCTCATACACACAAGATAATAACGAAAGGGTGAGTCAAAGGTTGCAAAGTGCCTTACTCACCAATTAAAGACAGGGATTACGGAAACTGTTTCTGCTATTTCTAAGGTTTACATCATCTGTACGCCTAGCTGCAATAGAATAGAAAACATTTTCACAAGATCTCATTGCTTTTCCGAAGAGTTAAAATTACAGATATGGATGCTACCTGTCATCTGCCTACACTGCGTCAGAGAACTTTACATTTCATTTTGATACCTTGATTAAGTAAATTAAAAGAAAATCTAGCAGGATTTGCTCTGTTTCATAGACTATAGCTGTTGGGATTACTTTATAGTTCTGTTAGCTCACTGGGACCTCAACTGTTTCTTTTAGTGAGAGGAACAAAGCAGTTGCTCACTCTTTCAAATCTTGCTTATAAGACTCTAAGAGACACTAGGGGGATTCTTGATACTGTCGCCATGTTTCAATAACCAACAGCAGCTGAAAACTAATACAGACTTTTTTTTTCCCCAAATGTATAAGGGATGTTTGTGATCTCAAATTGAGGTCACGGTCACTAAGAATTCTAACTAGTGTCAAATGCTCACTAGGAATAGGAGATGATCAAAACCTCATACACTTGTATGCTTAAAAGGAAAACCTGGAAAAAACTTTTGTGGACTCTAAACCTACCAGAAAGAAGGGATGCTGCTACGGCCATGCCTACTAAGCCTGATGACAAAATGGTACAGGTCCCCAACAGTGACCTTAAACAGAACTACAAAGACTAAATCTCCTTTTTTCCCCATTTATAAACAAGTATGTATAAATTACACCAAGGATAACTTTATATTTCATTTTGATACCTTGATTAAATAAACCTTAAAAAATCTAGCTGGATCTGAATCCATAAATTTAATTACAAAGAATGTCAACTTATCAACCAACCATGATGCATTTTATGCTAAAATAAAAGCTAAAGCCCACTGATTTTTTGTTTTCATTTAAAAAATAAAACAGAAAATTCGCCACCTGGGGCAGAAGCTGGGTTTTATAACTAAGCAAGCTTTCCCTTGCACCAGAGCTGACGCACGGTTGTACTGATAACAAGCCATGACATGCTGGCACTACTCAGCCCCCTGAAGACCATCCTGAAGAACGGAGTCAGAATATACAGACTAAAAAAAGGAATAAGACACCTTTCAGCTTCAAAATAAGAATATGCATGAGCTACTTAAAACCAACTGGCATTAAGAACTCAAACAGCACCAAGTTTATCACTAGAGAAAATCCTCTAATATCCTACTTGGAACATTATTCTCTGTTTTTGTTTTGTTGAAAATATATGGGATGAGAAATGGAGACATGTAACAACCTAGACTAAAGCACTGTTTGGTACTTTCCATCCATGTCATTTACAATTTCCTAAAACATCATTTTATGAATGAATGTTTCAAAGAACGAAAGTCCTTAGGTTTTGAATATTTACATTATTTTCACTTAAATAGAATTAAGTGGTATAGTGAATATGCTTGGCCCAAGGAGGTGTGGCCTTGTTTGAGTAGGTGTGGCCTTGTTGGAGAAAGTGTCTCACTTTGGACTTGGGTTTGAAGCTCTACCCAGTGCAGAAAAGTCTTTTCCTGTCTGCCTTTGATCAAGATGCAAAACTTTTGGCTCGTCCAGCCCCACATCTGCCCGGATGCTGCCATGTTCCCACCTTGATAATGGACTGAACCTCTGATCCTGTAAGCCAGCCCCAATTAAATGTTGTCTTACAGAATTTGACTTGGTCCTGATGTCTATTCACAGCAATGGAAACTCTAACTAAGACAAGTAGATATCAACAATAGTAATTTTCTAGAGTATGTTGAGTAGCTAGATCAAAGAATGTGAATGAACGCATTAAGAGATTTTTTGCTACATATGAAAAAATGACTCCCAGAAATATTTGAATACAAACAAGAAATAAATGGCATACTTTTTGTGTTTTAACTAATGCTTTTACTGTATTTTTAGAAAGTTGCTGAAGCTTTTGCTTTATAATTTTGCTTTGACTTTTTTTGTTTTTGGTTTTTGGTTTTTTGAGACAGCATTTCTTTGTGTAGCCCTGGCTGTCCTAGAACTCACTCTGTAGACCAGGCTGGCCTCGAACTCAGAAATCCTCCTGCTTCTGCCCAGCTTTGCTTTGACTTTTGTTTGTTGTAGGTATAGACATTCTGCTTTATCACACCTGTTAGTATTTTGCCTCCTGATCATCAAGGAGGTTTTTCTTTTTAATTAATTTATGTGTGTAGGGTAGGTGTGGTGAATGGAGGCAGGAAGAGGGCACACGGTATCCTTCCCCATCACTCTCGGGCTGCTCCTCTGAGCAGGGTCTCTCTCAAATGAAGTTCAAGACTCAGCTAGAAGCTGACAGACTCCAGAAATCTTGCTGCACCATTCCCCTCAGAGCTGGGGTACAAACAGGCATGTGCAGAGAACCTGTGGCTTGTTTTTCAGTGCTGATCTAAATTGTGGGGTTCATGATTGAGGGAGAGCCTGTGGGGGTTAGTCCTCTGTGAAGGCAGCTTCATTTTCAAGTCTAGTTCCTGTAGCTCATTTATTTATTTCCTTCTACTCCATTTGCTATCTCCTTTCTTATCAGATACTAATTCTATAAACATAATCTTGTCAGATTATTAATTCTCTGAATGTTGTGTTGTAAATATTTTTACAAATACTAATTATTGCCTTTATTGATAGCATCCAATTCAACTGTGCAATTATCAAGGAATTTCCTCATGTTACAGGTTGTTCATGCTTCCTCCCAGCTCTCTTGGACCCACAGGGCACGGAACTTTACATTTCACTGCATGGTACACTACTTCCCTCCTCTGTTATATTGCTACCTAACTTGGTCATGGCTCATACATCTCACTATGCAGTCTTCTTTCCCTCTGCTGCCCCACAAGCCCCAGGCTTCTTCCTGCTCCAAGACTACGCTGCGTTTTCTATTGACTTGGCAGCTGCTAAGGCAGGCATGCTTTTGTGGTCAATGTAACTGACCTGACTAGGCAACTATCTTTTCATAAACTCTCTAAGAGCATTTAATCCAATTCTGAAACCACCTTATGGTGGTTTGCTCCCTGCCATGATGGCCATGGACTCACCCTGGGGAATGGTGAACAAGTCCCCTTCAAACTCCTTCTAGAAGTTGCCTTGGTTATGGTTTCTCAGCACAGAAATAGGACAGTAACTAAGACACATCTCCAAAAACAAAACAACAACAACAAAATCCATCTGGAAATTCTACTTCTATTGTATTTGCCTAATAGTTTTGAAACATAAGTGTTTCAAAGTCTTCTCATTCAAGGAAAAAGGGTATACATTGTCTCTCGTGTTTTTCACATTTAGTTTTCGGCCTTAAGTAGATTTTCTGTTATTATTTTCATTATTAACATTCACTTAATGAAATACAGTCTGACTAACTAAAATGTGGGTTTTGGTGCTTTAGCATATTAAATACTCACTTCAACTTATTACTAGATCTCTGGTTATATATGATTGTATTTAAGTAATTATTTTTATTTTATTTGTCCTCAGTTTTCTTAATAATGGCTTGACTTTCCAGGAAAGGGTATTTGTTTGATCCCTTGGAGCTGATAGGTGTGAGTACGGGGAACAGACCTCAGATTCTCTGCAAGAGCAGTATCTGCAAGAGAGTAATCGTTCTCATGCTGCCTTATCAACAACACACAGAAGATCAACCGATAATCTTTTCAGAATTTATGAATGATAGGGGTCCAAAATTTTACCAACCCCCCCAATTACAACCTAAATACCCATAGATCAGATCAGATCTAGGTAGTCAAATATTTAAACAAACAAACAAACAAACAAACAGGAAGGCAGAGAGCCTGAAAACTAAAATTAAGTTGTAGGCTCCAGAATGTCCTCCATAAGTGAACTCCACCACACAGAAATTAAACGAATGAATTGAGTACTGACAAATTTGAGTTGATATACTTATGTGAACCAATACATCCCCATATACCAGATAGATTGTATGTGAATGTTTATATATAAAATTATACATAGAAATAAGCTTTAAATATTTTTGAGACTTTATAATCCATATTCTCACATCAAAATTCATAATAGGAACAATTATAATAACATATTCCCCTTTAGAAATCATCTCAATAATCTTTAGGTAAAGGAAGAAATTGAATGGCCAATCAGAAATCAAGCAGAAATGAGAAGGAGAATCTAAGGAATACTATGAAGACTGGATTTCAGTTAAACACTGAAGAGTGAAAAGGGAAAATACAAAAGGAAACAGGCAAAGAACACTATTCAAGATAAAGAGCAGTGAGTAGCAAAGCGCCAGCAGCAGCGGGTGAGCAAAGCAAAGTCCTGCGGCATGACGTGGTGAGCAGTGCACCACGGTCCTGCGGCATGACGGCGGATGATGGAAGAGGAACCCACGTCACAGGATGGCAGGGAAGGGAGCGGAGGGGGATGACGATCGAAACCTTACCTATGTGGCAGAACTGAATGGAGGGTTTACACACACCACTGTAGATTAGGGTGTGCATGGATACTGCATGTGACACCAGAAATCTGGTTGACAAATCTTTGTGTTCAATTAAGAAGTCCTGTCTGGACATGGCTTCTGCCCTACAAGCCACTCTGGTCTCTGGCAGCTGCCGAAGCGCTGTTGGCTACTGCTCCATCACCTGGCCTGGATCCATCCCTACTGCTAGACACTGAGCTGCTTTGTCTTCAGTCATTCAGAAACCGAACCCCCATTCGCTACGGGAAGCCCCAGCCTGATGAAGACTGCCGAGCTGAGTCAAAGCAGTTTCCTTCCTTGGAGAGAAAGACTTCTCCTGTGTGAGCAGCTCTCCAGAGCAAAGGCTGCTGTGAGCGGAGAAAGCCCTGGGACTCATTTCTCCTGAGAGGATAAGTAAGAATCAGGGTGCATGTGGCTCAACTGTAAGACAAAGAGTCTCTGGTTCTTCCCAGAACCTCTTGAATGCAGTGTATAGAGTAGTTTTTGAAATTAGAAAAAAAAAAAAAAGGACTTTCTGTATGTTAAAGGGTAAGTTTCAAAAAACACCACCACCGTAATCACACACCACTTTGATACATCCAACCCAACTGGTTTTCCTTTTCCTTTTCTTCACCAGTTGACTGTTATGCTATACCTTGTTTAAAAAAAAAAAAGTAAGGATGCCACAGGTGCAGTCTATTGAGAGATTTACAAATCCTGGTTTTGAGTAGCTGAAGCTCACCTTATCTTCTTCACCCAGACAGAAATCTCAGCACCAGTCCCTGGCACAGGCAGTGAACATGTTAGGTAGCCATGATCTTTCTGTGCTTGCTTTTATTTCTCAAACAAAAAAGACCCTTGTACAGGAAGGGCGGGCGGGGAGGGGTGAGGCACAAAAGTCAGGTCTTTGAAGGAGTGGCCTTTCTACATGTGTTGTTAAGAGTATCTAGTAAGGTCTCCTAAGCCTACCAATGAGAAGCCTCTCAGTACTGATACTTTTCAAAGTGGCAGTGGAGTGACCAGAGGTTGACAGAGGAGGGGTAAAGGCTTATCTGCTAACTACATCAGAAAGCTGAAGCCAGGGTGATAATGGAGCCCAACTGCTGGGCCATAACTGCTGCATCTGAGCAGAGGAGTAGAACAAGGCTTGGGAGGTTCTCCAGGAAGCTAAACTTAAGAGGTAGTTTGGAATTCTGCAAATCCTCCTCCCGACAAAGGAAACTGGAGGGAAGAGCCTCTGTCTACCGGTCAACTCCTAGAGCTGCCATGCATCTTAGTTTGGTCTGCAATACCGAGCACCCATAGCCTCTGTAAACTTAAAACATGCCACACAGTCTGGGGACCGAAAAGTCCAATACCAAGGAGCCTGCCAACCCAGCACACATCTTTTTCATTGTATCTTACCATGAAAATAAGCGGAGAGCCTCCAATCCTTCCCTCCCCCATGCTAACCTCTCTCCTGAGGCTCTGCTCGCCCAGATTAGCTCCAAAGGCTCTAATCTTTGTCTTAAAATCCACTGGGTCTTGTGTGCTTGTACTCCTCATCACACAGCTCTCTTCAGGCCACTCTGGCACCTCCTCTGTGGACTGCTGGGTTACATGATTTCTGCACATCATATGCCCTGGGCTTGGCTCCTCTTCTCTATCCCTGGGTGACCTCAATACCAAATATGTGTTTCTGACTTCCTAACTTATAACTCCAGCTGGTCCTTCATTTTTGGACTCATATATTTGACCACTTATCTTACATCATCTTGGATGTCTAATAAGCATCTCAAATCAATGTGACCTAAAGTCAACTTCAACCCAGTCTTTCTGTAAAACCTGTGCTTTCCTCAGCAATTCCAGAGCCATTCTTGTCATTCTAGATATCCAAAACCCAACTGAAAATCCTATCTATTCTACTTTAAAATATAATCCCAAAGCCGCCACTTCTCACCTGACTTATTTTCCACACTATCTCATCTGGATCATTAAGAACATCTTTATAAATGACTTTTGTTAGCCGGACGTGGTGGCACACGCCTTTAATCCCAGCACTCGGGAGGCAGAGGCAGGCGGATTTCTGAGTTCAAGGCCAGCCTGGTCTACAGAGTGAGTTCCAGGACAGCCAGGGCTACACAGAGAAACCCTGTCTCGACCACCCCCCCCAAAAGAAAGGCTTTTGTTACTTCCCTGCTACCTGAACACTTTCTTACTGTAATGGCAGAGTAACGCTTTCAGAATGTTAGCCACAGCACAACATGTTAACTTCCCTACTCTCCTGTCCAGTAGCTGCCCGTCTCGCTGAGAAGCCCTGTGGTATCTATGAACTTTTACCATTTGCTCCCACTTCCTACTGCCCAATACCCTGGCTCTCTCTGCTCTAGCCACAATGAGTACCAGGTTCTTTGTTGCACATGCTAGGAGTATGTTGCCTGTTCTTCTATCAGAGAGACCCTGGTTCCACCCTACTAAACTGGCAGGTTTTCTAATTCCTTGGCATGTACGGTCACTGATACACTATAGATTTATTTATTCCATCTTTTTCTTCTATTAAGTGTAAGCATAACAATGGCAGAAATTTTCCAGTAACTTCACGATATTATGGAATCAGCATTCCAACATGCAGCTATGGATGGACTGAGCTAAGCCTCTCTCAGGGGTACCTCTGCCTGAGTCAGCCTGAGAGCAATCTTCTCTAACAGCCTGAAGTGGGAAGGGACAGCGAGACTCAGCTGGACAGTGACTGAGATGAACAATCCTGCAGACCAGAGGAGAGAAGGCCGAGTAGTTGCTGTTTCTCCTGTCCCTATCTGCACAATCACGGCTACACTGCTCTGCAGCTGCCGGTGTCCTCACGGGCTGTCAGCTGCCCTGCGCTGAGAAAAATCCCACAGAATACAGTGAAACGTCAAGGTCACAAGTATGTGTTATAGAAGCTAGACAGAAAGTACCAGGGTTTCCACGCAATGCCAGAAGGTCCACAAGTTTAGAGATAACTGAATGTGATAGGTCCCTCTGCCTTTTTATCCACTGCATGATGACTTTTTAGCCATGGTATATTTAACAATGCTAAGTACATAATGCTATTTTAAGATGAAATTCTAGACTACAATCCCCTCTGCTTTGTGTATCAGTTCTCTCTTTGATAACAAAAGAAACCTCATTAAGTATTCTGGAAAGCAGCCTCTCTATTCAGATATTATCATAGGAGCATTTGTTTCCTAATTAATTCCCAAGGATGTCTTTAAATAGAATCATTAACCCCCTTACAGCAGTTTTCATTCTCTACTGTGCTATTTCTTCCCCTTTCTATCTGTAAGACACATGGGGCCCCCCACTGGGTAGAAACCTATTCTCACAGAACATTTTAATCAGGGCAGACACATTCTCCAAGCGCTGTAAGTGCTGCCTTACAGATGACATTCTTGTTCTGTCTGCTCCTTCCCCTGAGTTAGAGACCTTCCTTCTACCAAAATGTGTCTGTCAACCACTTTCTCTGCTGACCCAGCCAAGATATGCATGCCCCTTGCTGCCTGGCAACTTCCAACTCATAAAGCTTCACCAGGCCTTTGAGGAATTCTAATTTGGCCTGTGCTCCCTTAGCTTCCCAGACTCACAGAAATGCCTTCTTGTTTTGTTTGTTTATTTAATGACCAGACTAAGCCAAGCATCACACCCAGCTGGGGGATGCTCTCTGGTTTTCACTTATCTATCTATCTATCTATCTATCTATCTATCTATCTATCTATCTATCTATCTATCTAGATATCTAGATACCTAGATAGATAGATATCTACCTACCTAATATGAGAGCACACTGTTGCTGTTTTCAGACACACCAGAAGAGGGTATTGGATCCATTTGGTTGTGAGCCACCATGTGGTTGCTGGGAACTGAACTCAGGACCTCTGGAAGAACAGTCAGTGCTCTTAACCTCTGAGCCATCTCTCCAGCCCCTCAGAAGTGTCTTCTTTCTCTGTCTAGTCCCTGTCCTTTTAACTTGGGTTTCTAGCATGGCAGATTTCTGAGAATAGCTCCTAAGGGCAGAAAGAAGGAAAGGGGAGAGGGGGAGGGGGGAGGAAGACGGGGAGACACAGAGCAGCTCTCAGGGTTCCCAGAAAACTCTGGTGCACAGCTGGAAATGGGGCCTGAGAAAAGTGCCTCCCTCCCTCCCTCCCCACTCCCCCCACACACTTATTCTGTCCCTGAGGCTTCCTGAAGCTGCAACTTACAGTTGAGACCAACTGGTTTGCTTACAATGGCCTTCCTTGGTACAACATTCTCTGGACCTTTTTCCCCTGAAGCAAATTAGAACACATGCTTTGGCTTCATATTATTTGTTTACTTAAGTTTATCCCTATTCACACAGAAATGCCAACTTTTTCGTTTATATATAAGGGGAAGGAGTTTGAACTAAAAGAACCAAGAACAAAAAGGCTGGACAAGACGAAAAAACAAAAAGACCAAACTAACTAAAGCTTAAGAGCAGGCGATGAGACTGGACTTAAAGTAGGAACAAACACTGGGGGATGATGGTGGAGAGAGAAGTTAAAGGATTCACCAATTAAATTCAACACCCACTTAGTGGTCAGCACTGACAGAAGAAAAGCCAAAGTATGGACAGGGTAAGGAAGCAATAATGACTAAGTCAAGCCATGTTAAAGAAAAGACTAGGACAATGCTTAGTGGTTCAGTGCTTAACCAAGCCCCTACCAAGTGATGTTCATGTCCACAGAGACCTTTAATCCAGGGTATATAGCTATGGCTACATTGTACTTGTGGTAACAATAGAAGAAGCACATTAAATGTGTAGAAGCACCTTGCTGAGATGAAAGTCAACTTTCAAATCCAACCCAGGAATGTAACAACTTTAGGCTCCAACATGAAACACAACAAGATCAGCATGCTGTATTCAATGGCAGCCTGTTCCAGCAAAAAAAAGAACTCTCAAATTAGCAGTGGAACATTCTACCCAGACGTGCATAACTACTAAGACAAGATCTTAAATATCCCAGAGACCAGTGAATATTAAAATTATCTCAATATGGCCAGTCTTCTAGTGTTAACAATTCCCCTACACTTGACTCATAAGTGAATAAATCATATTAAATTAAATCAACCAGTACTTGAGGAACTACCTTCATCAGAAAGAGACTTAGTGAAAAGCTTTAGCTTAAATGAATACTCTAATTATTACAAGCTAATATTTGTCCACAGAAAAGGAATTTGTTTCAGGATTAGTCAGAGACCAAGAGAAGCCAGAGGCACTAATTCAATAATGGAATGCCTAATTAAATGATAATGGATCCTAATTATAATGTATTGCTTTTCCTTGTACATGATTGATTGAGCACATAGCATTTCACACAGTTCATTAAAGAAACTTAAATAAAATGCAATTACTAAAACTAAAGGAGGAAAGCTAAGGAGAATTGGTAAATGTATGTTTTCTCTTTTACAATATGGAGAAAATCAAGTATAATAGGAAGTTTAAAGATTAGAGGGAAAAATTTTACAGGATGAGGTATGGTCAAAAAGTACATATAGAAACTATACTTCTGTGTCCTTCTTAAACTGCTTATTGCCCTTATATGCTTACAAGTAATTACAATAATCTCATGCACTTGTCAGAGAACAGATGAGAAGTTTATTAAATGCTCACTAAATCATGGTTATGATGATACGCTTAGGTGCCTTGTTAGCTAAAATTACCAAGACAGAGTCAAAGACATGCAAGCAATCCCATGCTTGTTGAAAGTTTATAATCCAGTTGAAATACAAGATATAAACATGGGAAGAGCTATGTAAATAACACAGGAAATGAATAAAAATACAAAATTGAAGAGAGGAGAAGTGAGTGTGATAGGAAATAAGTGTTCTGTGCTCAGAGGAGGAGAGCTTGGAATTGTCCAAACTGTCCTGCATAAAACATGCCACAACAAGTTTCCAAGACTGAAAGGATACAGATCTTCAATGGCTACAGAGAAACAAACATCAGATGTCTGTTTCAAGAGGAAAAAAGAAGGAACAGCAAAGCAACAGAAAAAAAAAAATCAAAGCCAGGCTCACGGGTATACAGGCTCACGGGTATACAGGCTCACGGGTATACAGGCTCACGGGTATATGAGAACTTAATTTACAGTAAAGGTGACATCACAAAGCAGGGTAGGATAATAAACTGTTCAGCATGTAGTATTGGGAAAATGAAATGAAATGCATACCAAACAAGACATAAAGGACACAGGATAACTGAGAGGATATTACACTATTAACAGAAGAAACTGAAGGCCAAGGAGCACTTGGAAAGGAGGACTTTCATTCAAACAAAATTTTAAGAACAGAAACCACAAGGCAAAGATTATCACTATGCTTATGTTAAGTGAACATGGGGGACAGGCCCATATCCTCAGCACCAGACAGATACTGGCTGAAGGGTAGGAGTTCAAGGCCTGCTTGAGCCAAAGAGACCCTGTATTTAAACATAAAACAAACCTGTTGAGTAACTACAAAATAAAACCATGTTTGTGATATCTAAAAATGACTTAAAACACATATGCACAGAAAGAACTAGTTAGTACAAATGAGTACTAACTAGTAGTACACAATCACCCCATTATAAACACCAAAGACAGACAGACAGACAGTTCAATGAGAAGAAACCCACCAAATAGCAGATGCACAAAAACTCTTTCTAGTCGGACAACAGGAAATTGAAGGCACATGTTTCCATCTTAAATCTGCCCTCAAGTGGCAAGGAACACAAAGCAAGATACACCAAAGGTTGGCAGGAGCGTGGGCGAGCCCTCAGAGAGCACTGAGAGCTGTCGAGGGCACAGCCAAGTTGGAGGGAGGGCTGAGCAAGTCACACGGAGCCAGCTGGCACCTCCAGCTCACAGATCTATGCTTGGGCAGCACCCACAGGAAGTTCTGAGCACATAAAAAAAACTAATAAGGGTATTCAAGTGCTGATGGGTGTGGGGGTAGAGGCTACTTGGATGGACATCTGTCTTTAGCAAGTAAATGAGACACTTGGAAGAGGCATACAAGAGAGAAGGCATTTACCAGAAGCCAGGGATATGAACACATGTTGTTAAAAACAAAATGCCATCAAGAAAAAGATGGGAATCACAATCCTATTGGTGTTAAGTAAACAAACAAACAAAACAAACAAACAAATAAATAAATATACAGATCCATATAGCCAAACATTAAGTTTACAGGAACATAAGAAAGAGAAATACTTACTTAGTAGAAAGATTTGCTTATGGAAGATGAGAGAAACAATATAAGAAAAAGGTATATCAGGAAAAACTGCCCAAGTGGCTATACCCATGCCATTGATTGCGAAGCCCCAGAAACCAAAGACTATGGTGAACTCTGACCCCTAAAACTGGGGTAGTAAGTTATTAGTAGTATTCTTAAGAGAAACAGAGAAGACAGGAAGAAAGAAGAAAGTTCATATTAGACATTATTTGATTTTGTGAAATAATATCTTAAATAACTATTCAATACACTTAATGGAGACCTGGGGAAGACAGACAGGAGTAAACAGGCTGAGCAGAAGCATGCCTCTGAAAAGCATCAGCCAGACACTGAGTCACCAAGGGAGGTATGCATACTTTCAAGCAGCTGCTAAAGAGGGCAGCTTGGGTGGTGCTCACAGCCACGAGGAATGGTTTTCACACAAAAGACCAGAAAAGGAAAGAAAGGCAAGCAGCCCAGAAGGCTAACCAGAACATACAGATGTCAGCGACAGAAGGCTAACCAGAACACACAGATGTCAGTGACAGAAGGCTAACCAGAACACACAGATGTCAGCGATGGACGGTAACAGAAAGCATGCAAAATGTGCAAGAACCGTAGGCCAAAAGCCTTGCTAGAAGGCTTCTGCCTGTACTTCCCAGGGTGTAACTATTCTAATTATTTTGGGATGAGCTGGAGCGGCCAGCCTCAGCTTCCTCCATGAGAGTATTGGAAGCCCCTTGGTTAGTGCTTTCAGTTAACTTTCCTTTTGTGGGCGATCAGTCAGAACTCAAGATGTGGGGAGAGTAGAATGTAAACGTGATATTGGTTACTTTTCAACCCCAGAGGAAGGTGACCCAGGGCCCTGGAGAACCATGAGACCTATGCTCTTCACTTTCTATCAGACACTGGATTTACCCAGCCTTGGCTCACTGCTGCTGTCTCTGCATCTTTCTTCACAAGAGCAGCTTAGGGCTGCGGGGCAAGGAAACATGCTTTATTCTTAGAATGGGTAATTGTGTTCCTGATGAGGAAAATAGCTTTCTGGATTCTTTTAAACTAATTCTGCAAGTCTGAAATTGGCTTACATATCTATTTTGTATATTTGAACACATTTTAAGCACTAAAGCAATTTCTAAGAATAGCAGTATGCAAAAAGAATAACTAGAAAAATGAACCAAAAACACAGCATGCAAATTAGTCTGCCTTGGAATACATCTGCATATACTGTCCTGCAGTGGTATATTTTACAAAGGGAATTAAAGCCATGAAATTAACATTTTAATGAAACTGACAGACTTTTGACACCAAGACTACTACTCACTGACAGCTGCATGTCGGTGGCCAAATGAGATGAATGGAGTTTATACCTTCAACTAGTCTAAGCTAGGGCAATTTGGAGATTATGACTGAATTTAAATTAGAAAATACTGCTGTGTGCAAACATGGTTAGGCTAGTAAGTAGTCTTTGGGAACCTTGGCACTATGAGTGTTTAATTTAAAACACACGCACACACACACTCTTTTTTTTTTTTTTTTTCCCTAAAGCACTGTCTTCAAACCCAAGGGGATGAATCTAGAAACATTGCAAGCTTTATCTGAATAGTCCCTTTAATTGTTAGAGGTCCCTGTAACATGAGAGCTAAATGGTGAGGTCCTTGGAAGGGACCCGCGCTTCTACCTGCGGGGACACTGCAAGGACCCAGGACAGCAAGCACTCTGGAAGAAACCTTCTTCCCACTGAGGAAGCTGCAGTCTGCCTCTCCTGCCCAGGCCCTTACTCTTTAGCTTTTCTAGAAAGTGTGTGGTGTTCCTCAGAAGGCCGAGGCTGGGTCGGTAAGGCACAGCCCACAGTGCACTAACAACGGTTTTTTGTTTTTGTTTTGTTTATTTTTCTTTTAAATGATGAAATTCTCAGAATATTAGGAGACATGAAGGTTCTATGAAATTCGTTTCAATTTCAAGTTTCATAAAGACCCACTCATTTGTTCTTGCTAGCACAGTTACATAGCTGTAAAGTAAGCACATGCCACCGTGTCTTGAGTACAGCTGAAGCCACTGCTCTACCGAGCACAGGAGAGATTTATAGGTTATTCGGATTCCTGTCTGACTCTGCCCCTTCCAAGATGCTGAAGAATAGAAGAGGAGGTTGAAAGGTCACATTATGGTGACCCCGAAGGACAATCACTTCCAAGCTAACCAGAGAGCTCCCTAGTACATGTGCTTCCCTACCCCAGGGAGGAGGAAAGACCCACATCCCTTCACATCCCTTCACATCCCTTCACATCCCTTCACATCCCTTCACATCCCTTCACATCCCTTCACAGTCTCAATAGAGCTAAATCCCAATTCTTTGTGATGTCATGATTTACCATGCACATTAAATAGCTACGGAAATAGTCACAGTGGATGTGAACAGCATTTATGATTCTTTTCTGTCCCACTAATCATTTTTCAAAAGATACACTTAACCTTACTTTTCTCTTTGCTGAATTTTCTAGAGACCTGTCAACTGTTCATACCCAAATCATATGCTAAAGGTACAAATCTCTTTCCATTTATTCAAACATCAGCTAGCTTATCAGTTTCATCTTCTTGGGGAAATTCTCCTTGGAGCCTTCCACTCCCTACTGAATCAGGAGCAGAGCTGGGCACCTGTAATCTTGGCTTTTTCCTGCCTCCACCCTGAGAACTGCCCCCTGTAAGATGTTCTTGCTCTCTAATCAGCCTCTTTGCTGTTCCCTTTGTTCCTCGGTTAAACTACATAGTGGCATCTCAGTAAGGAAGTTAAAGGACTATAATAAATCTAGGGAATCTTCAATGCCTAAATGCTGCTTCCTCCCCAGCGTGCTGGAGAATCTGGCTCTGTTCACTACAAACCCACATCTTAGAAATTAAAGGACTCACTTTTCTGCTTGTAGTTCCTAGAACATCCTGACGCCTCCTAACACTGCTTTTCTACACACTTACTATTTCTCCTGGACAGAAGCTTTGAGCATTGCACTTTCTCATGAACTTCGCTCATTGTACTGTGCCTCTACCTACAAACTTTTTATCCTTAATTCTTGATACTTTACCGTTTATGATAAAGGGCAAAACTGAAGCACTCAGGGGCCATTTTAGGTATTTACTCTGGACAAGGATTGTTTCCTACGTTTCCTCAATATTTTGGTTTGTATATTGACTCTGACTTTCTTATGCATTATTTGCTTCACTGAATGCTCGGTCTCAATCCTCCTTTGCAGAGGAAATGGTAAAGCCCTGCTGTACAGATGTGGAAGGAAAGCCTGAGACTAGTACAGTTCTTTACCTCTAAAGCCTACGACGTCATCTGATTTCACAGATCTTACTCATGCAGCCCATCTCTTTCTCTAAAATCTACAATTTGTCAATTTGAAATCAAAGCTGAGAAGCTGGAATTGATCTTGCAGTGAGAGGTATGTCCAGGAGACAGCACGCAGGGACCAAGGCAGTGCTTCAGAAGAGCCAGCTAGGAAGCTACGCTGCTTTACACTTGCCAGTCTTTTATAGCTGCAAAGTCAGAACTGGTGCCAAATGCATGTGATGCACAGGAAAACAGACACTGTGGAGAATCACATTTCCTCAGCCTATGAAATACTCTTCCTGGAATGAGGCACAGAGATGGTGACTGTGGAAATGAGTCAGGACGCAGAACAGCTCTAGGTATGTTCAGGGACAAGAGAGAGGTGGCCAGAGCCTCAACTTCACACTACTTTATTCAAAGACAGAGTTAAAACCGAACTTCTCTCTCTCTCTCTCTCTCTCTCTCTCTCTCTCTCTCTCTCTCTCTCTCTCTTTGGGGGGGTTGGTGGTTTTTTTTTTTTTTTTAGGCAGGGCTTCTCTGTGTAGCCCTGGCTGGCTGTCCTGGAACTCACTCTGTAGACTAGGCTTGCCTCGAACTCAGAAATTCTCCTGCCTCTGCCTCCCATGTACTGGAATTAAAGGCATGAGCCACCATGCCTGGCTACAACCGAACTTCTCAAAGCCCTATCTCATACGTTGCAATTCTTTGTAGCCAGCAATCTGACACAGGATGAATGAGTGTAAGTCTCCCAAGGAGTTTGCACCTAAATTGCTGGTGAGGTCCAGTAACAACAACAACAAAAGGTACTTTAACAGCTCAGCTACCAACATGAGCTTTCTTAAAGTTGCTTCCTTGCCCATCGGTTGTTTGTCAGCCAAAGGCTCCCTACAGGTTCCCCAGGAGACCTGCTTGCTACAGCCAGACCACCTAAATTCTTCTGAAGCAAAGGCTAAGTAGGAGAGGGGAAAAGTCAAGCAGTTCATTTTTTAACTAGTAAGGGAAGTTTAATTTGTTTAGAAATGTATTTTTTACATTTTATGTCTGTGTTTGTGTAGAAGTGTGCTGCATGTGTAGGGTAGCCTTAGAGGCCAGAAGAGGGCCCTGGATCTGCTAGGGTTAGACTTAAAGAGTTTGTGAGCCGTCAGTCCACAGAAGGGAGCGAGGTCCTCTATGAAGAACTTCTCTTAACCAGTTGAGCCATCTCTCCAGCACCCAGGATGTTCCTTACATAACCCATTCCATCCCTTATTATCTACATAAATCCTAGTAGACCACTCCAGAGTTCTCTCCAAATCCGAACTAGTATCAACTATGTACTATTCTTTTTAAGTTTAGAAGCATGTATAGTTTAACCATCATTTTATATTATATGCATTACTATAATACTTAAATTCAGCATTTGTATCACTTTATTGGTATGTCTCTGGCACTTTTTTAAAAACAAAAGAAATATTGCCAAATAACTTGAATGTGTTTGTTAATATGTATTATCTCCTATATCTATCTGCTAACCTTGAGGTTGGACATGTGTACTACTAACTAGTATAAAGGATTTGTGCTGAATGAGTCATGTTCTGTAACACAAGCCACCCCCACCCCATGGACCTCAATCTATATTCTTGGTCTTAACATTTGCTGACTAATGGAAATAATAAACGGGAAAAGCCAATGATCTGCTTTGGTTGTCTCACCACCTCAATAGTGATGTTCTCTCTGAGCAACTTGGTATTGAAACAGCAGCCCAGAAATATTACAACAGCTCTCAGCATGTAGCAAAGTAGTTGGAAAGTGACAGTGTGCAACATTTAGACATAGTATCCCAAATTTAGACTCTCTTTGGGGAATCCAGACTTATCATTTGAAAAGCCCTTTGTAAAACATCACTTTGATGTGAATAAACTCAACATATGTTAATATATCTATTAAGTTCAATACTGAAAAATGCTGGTAAGGAGTAAGGAGAAAGGTGCATTGCACTGGAAGCCAGAGGAAATGTTCTACCTAGGAAGAAGCATAACCCATCCAGGAGGCACTGAGAACCTACACTGAGCAAAATGGAAATAAATCTCAAGTTTAGTGATTGGCCCCTAACTGCACAAAACCGTGCAAGTTAACTTTGCAGCATGCATGGGAGAAGGGCTCATGGGGCTCTCTCTACTCCTAGCTCAGGAGCTACTGGAAACTAATGGCTGTATTTTTCTTAGGAAATATAGCCACTGCCAACTTCCCTCTGCATACACAGGAGACACTAAAAGAACTTGGTGGGCTATAACTAGAAAGAGGACATAAAGGAGGGAGGGGCTCATACATTCTCAGTTCTGTACATCTATGCAATGCATCTTAATCATCTGGCCCTCAACCCTCCTTCCCAAACCCCAACAGAGCAATAACTCTACCCTAAACAAGACATACTAACTTTTTCTTTAGTTTCATCTCCTTTAAACTAGACTTTCCAGTGTTGGGAATTTTTGGAAAATAACCATGAGATAAACTTGCCAGACGCTGTATAATAAAGCATTGGTTAATTTTTACCTATAAATAGATAAAGGGCTCCATGAGCCCTAAGATGTTGCAGCTGATTTGAATGGTAACAGCCAATAGCAGGAGTGAAGTAGGAGGTGGTTAACTTGGCTGACTGAGGAGGGAGGAGCCCTGCTCCAGATCACACTCCTTTGCTCCCTAAGGAAACTGTAGTAGGAGGCTGGCAGTAACAAGGGACTTAAAACAAGGATAAACAGATGGCCCTTGTTACTCATAATAAATGATGACTTGATGTATCTAAACAAATGCTATTAAAATACATGAAATGGACTATACAACCTTTCCTAAGTTTTATTTACTTTGCTGGGTAAACTTCCCCTTCATAAAAGAAGTGATACACTTCAGCTCAGTTCTACAAACAGTATAATTAATTTTGAATTGAGAAAGTCACATTAATAGAACTTTATAATACACTAACATAACTAAAGTAGGAAAAAGAAAATCCTCTCTTATTATTACTCAGATTCCATCCTGTTCTTCCTGTTCCATGCGTGTCTCTGCAGCAGGCAAGGCTAAAGGGCACAGAGCGGGAACTAGCGTAGACAGTACTCACTTGTCCACGCTTAGGGCACGCTATTCCCAGTGGCAAGATCTGGGATCACAAAGATAAACAATAGCTCTCATATCATTAATGGTGTGGTAGGAGAGATCACTTTGTAGACCAGACAAGTCTTGAACTTGGTTCAGCCTCTTAAGGAGTTGAGATTATAAAATGGCACTGCCAGACCAATCTATAAACTGTCAAAGAAAAGCATGCACCAAATTCAGTTTATAAAGAGCATAGATATTCATGGACCACTTGGGGCATTTATAACAAAGTCAAGATAGTATGGTACATTTTTCATTGTTTTTGTCTTCCTGTAGATTGCCTGTGAGCCTTATGTTAGCCAGTGAGACAGGTCTATGTATCTTTTTTAATCTGTGTACTTTCATACACGTGTGTATGTGATGCTGGAGCTTAAACTCAGGACCTTGGACAACAACAAAAACTTATCTCCTCTATCTGTTCATTTACAACATTCTAAATATACCAAGCTGTTTTAAGATCTGTAGAGAGTGGTAAGCAAAGAATTAAAGAAGCCTGCTATCCTACAGAACGTGGTCAAAGCCCTCTCATTTGTTTCCATTAAGGGTACAACATAAAGATTCACTACTTAGCTGGGCAGTGGTGGCGCATGCCTTTATCCCAGCACTAGGGGGCCAGAGGCAGGCAGCTCTCTGAGTTTGAGGTCAGCCTGGTCTACAAAGCAAGTTCCAGGATAGCCAGGCTTATACAGTGAAACCATGTCTAGAAAAACAAACAAACAAACAAACAAACACAACAACAAAACAAACAAACGAAACCCACTTCTGTCAACCTCAATCTCAGAGCTCAGCATCTGGAAACAGATAAGCAGGAATAACCATGGTGAATGCTGTGTTTAGGAATGACTATAATATGGTGCAGGCACTAAGCTAAGCTCTTCACACAGATGTCACACTGTTAACAATCATGAGGCAAACAAACGTCTTCATTTTACAGACTCAACAGGGGCCTTTAAGTAACCTGATCACCAGTTTTTCAATAGCCACAGTATTTATATTTCCAAGTTATGGAAACTGTTCCTTAAATTGTTCTAAAATGCATTTAATTAAATGATCTGTATTTTGTTTGGCAGAGAAAGTGCCATAGAACAAGTGTAAAAGTTAGAGAACAACTTGCAGGCTTGGTTCAGTTCTTTCCACTATATGAATCCCAGGCATTGAACTGGGGCCCTCACACTTAGTGGCAAGTACCTGCTAAGCCAGCACGCCAGCCCATTGAGCCATTTGGCCATGCCCTAAACTATGAGAGTAGCATTCATGTATCTGCTGATGGACAAATGCAAAAACAAATTACATGTCAGTTATTCAGTCTGCTTGTAAGACAGAGGACTGAAGGGCAGGGAAGTTTTTAGAACATTGAACACTATTTCAGCTTTGATGTCATGAATCTTAAGTGGATTTCATGTGTAACACTCAATAAGCAACCGGAACCATATTCGCCTTGGATGTTGGCTTATTAGCGCTTACCTTTTCAAATTATGTTATGTGGCACCTTTAACTGTCTAAGTGCTTTGCATACGTGATCAACCACCATCAGTCATCTGTGTGTTGAATACATTTTCATGCCCTGAAACTTTTACTGAGCTTTGCACAGTGAGACAGCAGATGATGTGTCAAGTTTCCGTCCCAAAGTAAATGCATTCTGCTTTGGCATCCCACTCCTCCACGTAAGAGCCTGTCTCATCTCTCCCGGAATATTATCAGGCCCAATTTCACGCATGAGTGGGGAATAATTAGGTCTCCTGCCTCTTGGTAGGGCAAGTCAAACCTTTTATTCTATTTCACTCAACACTTTTTAAATACACAGCGATTTCTCTGTGCCACCCGCCCACAGAAGTGCTTTCAGTGAAGGAATAATGAAGCTACTATCTTTACTCCGACATCAAAAGAAATCTATTAAAAATGCTGGCTAAGAGTATTTTAAGGTCAATGATAGAAGTTTAAAACAAATACCTTTTGAAAAGCTTTAAGTGATGATTTCAAGTTACATCTTCTCCTACAAATGTACTGAATCACAAGTTTATGTGGGGTGAAGTATGCAAAAAAAAAAAAAAAAAAAAAAAAAAAAAAAAAAAAAAAAAAAAAAAAAAAAAAAAAAAAAAAAAAAAAAAAAAAAAAAAAAAAAAAAAAAAAAAAAAAGGCCAGATTCTTGCAATTGGAGACATGGCTCAGCAGTTAAGAGCATTTGCTGTTCTTGCACCAGGTGTGGGTACAGTCCCCAGCACCTATGTGGCTGCTCACCACTACCTGTAACTCTAGTACAGGGGTCCAGTGTCCTCTTCTAGACTCCACTGGCTACTGCACATGTGTTACATATAAACTCATGTAGATGCCAGGACATATGTGTAGTAAGAATTTTGGTTTCCTTAAAAACTCAGTTATGGGGGCTGGTGAGATGGCTCAGGGGGTAAGAGCACCCGACTGCTCTTCCGAAGGTGATAAGTTCAAATCCCAGCATCCACATGGTGGCTCACAACCATCCGTAACGAGATCTGGCGCCCTCTTCTGGAGTGTCTGAAGACAGCTACAGTGTACTTACATATAATAAATAAAATATATCTTAAAAAAAAAACTCAGTTATGTTATATGAATATGTTTTTGTTTTAATCCCAGGTGGAGAATATGAGGCCGCTTCAGTTTGTCCACAGTCATTAACTAGGATTGTCTCATACTCTAGGAGGGAGTAATTTTTTCAAGCTACGGACAGTTTAATTCTGGGGACTCTAGAGAGGGTACAAATGGGACAGCCCCAAGAGGACCTGTGGAGGCTGCTGGTTGCTGGTTTGTGATTGCTGAATTTCTGAATATTTTGACAATGATGAAGATTGGACCGGCCCCTAAGTACCGATATCCCTAAAACGTCTATGTCCCCCCTTTCCCTCCATCCTCTCTCTCCCACCTAGTGTTGTAGAGTTGGGAGGCATTAGGGTGGTAGAAGGTAGGTAGAGGTAGCTAAACAAATACTCTAACATGTACACATAAAAATAGAAATAAAAATTAAAAAAATTAATCCAAACACCTGTAGGAAAAGCAGGTTCCAAAAGTCCTCTCAAGATAAACTGTGAGAGTAGAAGGATTACAGTAAAAGTGAAATCCAGTGTACCGGCAAAACCACATGGAGGCTGATGTGCCTGGGCCCTCTGGCTCATGGGAAGTCACAGCTACCATCTTTCTTTCAAAGCAAGTAATTTCCTAGAGTAAAACTTAAAGTAGGCATCTAAATGTAAAAGCAGTATGAATCACGCCTTAGCTTCCATGTGTTATTACCAGGGATGCTTTTATACATGGCTGAAGGGCAAGGAGAAGTGTTGGCCTATCCCTAAGCATCTATCAAAGGCATGAGACAAGATGAAAAAGAAAAATGTTAAGAACAGAGGGAGTAACTGTGGAATTTCTGGATAAAGTCCACCCTTGCCGGCCACAGCAGCATGCACTTGCAATCCACACTTGGCAGGCTAAGGGAGGCAACACAAAGCCCACCTCAAAGTAAATACAAACTCCTACCATGTAGTTACACTCCCTAAGCTTTGATTTGGGGCTCTCCGGGAGGACTTGGGGTACAAAAGGGAAAGAAGAATGTGATGTAAATCTATTTACTCAAAATATGTTTTAAAATGTTAACAAATTCAGATAAATTGAAATTATGTATCTTTTCTCATCATAATGCAATAAAACTTAAATCAAGGAGAGAGAGAGGAGAGGAGAGGAG
>LR749677.1:710196-810737 GCA_902729485.2 Mus minutoides | reverse complement strand
TCTTGAGATCTCATCTCCCACGACAGAACGGTCATTAAGGCAAATGACATATACTTAAAAAAATAAATAGTGGACTGTATTATTGTAAGAGTATTATTGATGACTAAGAGAACAATGAGATAAATATTGAATACCTTAACCCATTACGTTAAGATAATCACCTACAAATACACTTCACTTTGTTGGGCAAGGGAAGTTATCTATCCTCATACAATAATACTTTCCAAGTTGATATGCAAGGATTATTAACCTAGTAGAGAATTCTGACAAATTTCCTAGTGCTCTTTCATGCAACATGGTTGTAGTAGCTTTGTTATTTTCTTTCGTCAGTTTATATTAAACAGGTTATCATCGCTCCCCTATGTGTGTAGCTTGGGTGGATGTTTAGGGTGGATGGGTAGGTAAAAAGAGGAAAAGCGTTGAGGGGGATAGCAGAGTTGAAGACAGATCCATGATTCTTGTCCCAGGGTCTTAAGATACAATAGTTAACACGTATGTAACTTGAGTGGCTCAGCTGTTGAAGACTGTAAGTGACTCTGCAATGGCAGGCAGTTAAAGCACTAAAGGGATTAGTGAGGAAGGTTCTCAAGAACTAACTGGGCTGGAAATGTGGCTCTGTAGGGAAAAGTACCCACAGAAAAAACACACAGACTGCAGTACACATCCGCAATCCCAGCACTCCTTCAGGGACAGAGATACAGGAACTGGAGACACAAGAACTGTCTAGCACCTCTGTGGGTCAGCTAGTCTGGAGAATACAGCACAGAATTAGAAACAAGAACAGCCCTACCTCAAGAAGGCAGAATAGACAGACAGATAGACAGACAGACAGACAGACACCATATTCAAAAAAGGAAAAGTAAACAGAAATTGCATTTGATCAAGGAACTTTGCTCCTGGATTACCATGGAATCTTAAATCAGAATAACAAGAGACACCTCTGTGTTCATGTTTATGGAGGTACTGTTCACAATAACCAAGTTGTGAGGTCTATCTAGGTGCCCATAAACAGGCAAATGGGCAAAGAAAATGCTATATAACACAATCAAAATTTATCACCCCCCAAGAGAATGAATCATGTCATCTACAAAAAAAAAAAAAAAAATGGATGAAACTGAAGATTATTGTATTTAAAATAAACCAGATCCAGAAAGACAAATATTATATCACAGGTTTCTCTCACATGGGGGTCAGAGAGAGAGAGAGAGAGAGAGAGAGAGAGAGAGAGAGAGAATTTTGAGAAGAAAAGGACCACTTGGAGAGGATACAGGAGAGGATACAGGAGAGGATAATGGTGATGATATAGTTGAATGTCATTCTGAAGGTTAGGGAGATCGCTCAGTGGATAAGAGTGCTCATTGTACAAGCATAAAGATCTTAGTTCAAAGCCTCAAGACCTACATATAAGGTCAGTCACGGTGGCACAAGTACCTACAAATCACTATGCTCTCCAAGCTATCCTTAAAGGGGTTTTGCTTCAGGTTACCTGAGCCCTTTTGATCAGCAAGCTCCATTACACATAACTCCACCTCCACCATTTCACTGAACTCCACTCTGACTTCTGGTATTTCAGTCCTATGCAACTTATTCTCTAAGGTCACCAAAAATATGGTTATTGTTGTACTAAAAGGACTCTTTCAGATTTTGATGCTCCAGGGTATTTCTGGCTCCTAGAAAGCAGTGATCTGAGAAATAACACACAGAAAGCATACCAATCGGTTTTGTGGACCCAGCCTTGTAATCAGACTCATTAATGCTGAAAAGGTTGATTCAGATCAAATCAATGCCTATAGGTATAAAATATGACCATTTATAGAAAAGACAGGTTGTTTGTTTTTTTTTTTTTAATCTCCATCCATTTTGTAAAGAGATAAGTAAGGCATTTCTTCAGTGTCTCTTGTCTAGCATCTTTGGAATCAAGATGAATCATACTCTACTAGTATACGTCATCACAGCTCTGTAAATATCTCACTTGTGGCTCAAAGGAGATGTAAAAATCATGAGGTATAATTACTTTTACTGGGTCTCCTTTAAATGGAACATAATTACTGCAGAAATCTAAAAACAAGGCACTATTTTGGGATAATGATGAAGATGACAAAGCCAAAAACAAGTAGTTAATGCCTAGAATAGTAATAAGGGACAATCTATTCACCCGTCCTGAGTATCTACAGTCACAGAATAGTAAGAAGGGACAATCTAGTTACCTGTCTTGAGTATCTACAGTCATAGCTGCTACATACAAATGGTATGCTTTCATGTTCCTTTAATTTTGTTTTGCTGAAAGTTAAACTTCATGACATCTAAGACTACTTTGTAATATAGCTCCTCTGACTGTTTAATATCAAAGATCAACCCCAGGCTCCAGCCTTGTCAGTCTCTACACAATATGTCTAACTGAGCAACTATGTCCTCCCAAATTTTCTATTCAAACTATCAGGACCAAATTTAACTTCTAATTCCATAATTTTATCTCTTACTCTGCTTGTAATAATGGTTCTTCTCTATTCAGTAACTCTATGTATGTCTCCGTGTTAAGATGTATGCACGCATTGGGAGCACATGAACATAAGCATGTGTAGTGTCAAGGCCTATGTTTTTCTCCATCAGTTTTAGCTCTACGTTTTAAAGACAGGGTCTCTTGCTGAGCCTTCATTAATGGACACATTAATGCTTGACAGGCTGGACACAAGGCCCAGATATTCTTCTGTCTTTGCTTCCCAGGTGCTGTGGATACAGGCTTGTGCTACGGTGCTCAGTGTTTTATGTGGGTGCTGGGGAACCAAACTCAGGCCCTTGTGTATGTACCATTGGATCATACACCGTACTTTACACACTGATCACACCATGGCACTTTGTACCACTGGATCATATACTTTCTAACTGTGTTCATCACAAATTCTTATGCTGATGCTGTCACTAGCATCCTTTGATCATGTGACCCTAACTACAAGACAAAGGCCTTGAAGGGAAGGCATACTATTAGTTGTTAAAATTAAACACAAAATTATATATTTACAAAGACATTTTGTTAGAATATTTACATATATACACCTTCGATCCATACAAGTATAAAACAGCATATCCAGACAAGCTTTCCATAACAGGTTTCTTTCCCTGAACTCACTACTCATCTTTCAAAGCAAAGCCAAAGTCCCAGTGTTTCCTAATTACTTCAGATCTTGCCACTGTCCATCCCTGAAGTATTCAAATGAGCCTCCATTAAAAATAACATAGAAGTCACTACAATACACCTGAATTAAAAAGAGCCCTAATAACAAAATAAAGATGCTTTTTACAGATAAGAAAGGTTTTTAATTTCTTGTAAAAATTTGTTTAAGTTGTATGTCATATATACATATGTACATATGTTTATGTGCACAGAATCATGGAGGACAGAGGAGTCTAAAATTTAAGATTATAAAGCCTACTGTGGACTTTAAGACACTCTTCTATGAAGACATGCAATCTTATAACTCTGAAAAATGTCAAATCCTTTTTAGGCACATGAGTTATAGATGCAGGATAACTCCCAGGAACTCACAACAGGAACAGCAGGAAACTCCTATGTCGCGCTGTGCTGTGATTGGTTTGTTAGAAACTCCTATGCCGCACTGTGCCGTGATTGGTTTGTTAGAAACTCCTATGCTGCGCTGTGCCGTGATTGGTTTGTTAGGCCTTCTGTAATGACATCCAAAACAATCTACAAATGCAGAAGAAGTTCAGTGGCCAGGTATACCAACTCTAAGAGAGTATGAAATGCAATAACGCTCATGTCCATTGTAAACCATGAAGAACGTCAGTGCTAAGTCTCATGTCTGGCTAACTCATCCTTCAGCCTGGATAGCACCATGCCTTCCCATCAAGCCCTATGCACACATTTTATTACTTGATGTTGGCACTGGGGACCATATTTCACTTAGTTTGTCTTCTGGTAAAGACCATTTACAATTCTAAGGAAGCAGGAATGACACATTATAAGTAACCATGAATGTTTTTAAAACATTCTGTACTCAAAAGCTCTGTCAAGTAGCTCCATGGGATCCCATATTAATAATTATTTCTTGAGATTGGGGAGACTAATTAACTTCAATCAAAGCGGATTTAATCTACAGATAACACAATACCTCAAATTCTAAAGCTTAAAAATTTTGTAGTGCTGTCTCACTGCCAAAGGCTAGTTGTTTAAAGGTATTATAACCATATAATACAGATTTTAAATATGGTAAATGAATCATAAGAAATTACAAATACAATTACAAAATGTATTTGTGGGAGAAAAATATTTCAGTCCTTGCAAAAAAAAAAAAAAAAAGAAAAAAAAATCACTCCGAGCTACAGAGACAATGCTCATGGTCAAAGAAAAAAAGGAATCACACAAGTGTAAAGCTCTAGTAAGAGTTTCTTATGTTAGAATGGCAATATAGAAATATAGTCAATTCATATTGTATAACATACATTAAGATAGCCTAAGCAGAATGCAAGTGAACAATTTATATATTTGGTGTTGTTTTTATATGTACACACATACTATTAAGACTTGAAAGTGTTTCAGTATTACTGCAAATCCTGTAGGATTTGCAGTAATATATTTGCAGCAATATATAATACTGCAAATCCTGGACTTTTTTAATGCATACAATCTAAAAATGGATGCAGAAAGAGTATATTTAATAAGAATGAATAAAGTCTACAAAGCCAAAAGAGCTAAGAGAGATAAGCTACAACCTTCATTAAAGAAGGAAAGAAGGGGAGGGAGGGAGCGAGGGAGGAAGAGAGACAGATAGACAAATAGACAGACAGACAGACAGACAGATGTCCAGATTGACAGCAAACAAAATAAACCTTTTTTGGACAAACCCAAAAAAGAAACACAGCAATCAAATGATATACAAAACCAAAAGGCAGAAACATGCTCCTGTTAAAATGAATTCTCTGATTTAAGAGTTCAGAGAGTTTATTATATTTTGGCCAAAATCTGACCTTTGCTGAGAACAAACTTTCATGTAAACAGGAAGCCCAAGAGTCTTGTTACACACACACACACACACACACACACACACACACACACACACACACACACACACGCACGCACGCACGCACGTCACATCCTCACCTGCGGCCCTCCCATAAATCTTGTTCCAGCAACCCGCTATGGCCATTTCCCTGCAGCTGACACAGCCAGGCTCCAGCACACCCTCTACTATGCTTTCTTGTCTCACGCTTGCCCTCAGAGGAGAACAGGGAGCACGTGTCAGTGCGTGTAACAAGACGTTCATGGTGAGTACACACTCCAACAAGTCATCACACAAAGAAAGGCAGCACCACAAACTTTACTTACAGATGTTTCTTCTTCCACAATTCTGAATTTTAAAATAAACATTTCATAAGTATCAGTAATCAGCAATTTCCTGGGTGGTACCAATAATAGAGACATCCTAACAGGATACCAGTATGTGGGGATAGACAAGAGTTTCAAAGGAGTATAAAATGTTCACTTAGTTATAACAATGGTAACTCTGTAATAACAGAAACATTCTGAGGACTTTGGCTGGTGCTGTAAATCAGCAGACTTTATATTAGGCCCTCCCTCCGGTAGAGTAGGCATTCTTGACATCTGGCTGGTAGTTGAAAAGCAGTATCTGATAAAGGACAAAATTTTTCTCCTACTGGAGGGTAATGTTACAGAGTGACACAAAGCTGTCCAACTGTCCCTGTGGCAACACCTCAGAACTAAAACTCACTGAAGGAAACTCTAACAGTGGGAACAGTAAGAGGCACATTCTCAACGTCTAATGCAGACTTGTTTGAAATAAGCTTTGTGTAACAGAGTACCAAATATGATGAATATAAACAATGAAGATTTTTACAGGCACATTTCTATATAGATTTTTTATAATCAAATTCAAGTTTAGTTACAAGAAATATGTTTCTACATTTCTAAAAGTGTATATTCAATGAGAGGGGGATCACTCCTTTATCCTGTAGTAGTGGGAAAACAAAGACAGGAATATGTCTGAAACAGTAGTTATCATCTGCTCCACCTCAGTGGCCCTGCAGACCACGGTACATCTCACTTCACAACAGCAAAGTCCTGTCACATGAGCATCTGCTGGGATTTAAGCTCCAGACTGAAGGTGGTAGTGGTACTACAGTTAGGTTTGTGAGAGAGAACCCATTGCTCTGGTGACCTGGGAGGCATGACAGCAGCTCTTTAATAAAGAGCAGTGCTCTACTAGACAGAGAGCAGAAACTGGGAACGAACTCAGGGAAGGTCCTTAGGAAAAGAACAGAAGATTACAAATGAAAGGGAAGAACTGCAGGGTTGAATATGGACAGAAGCAACCAGAGGTAAATGCAGAAGTAAAAGGTGTGATGGAGAATGGCCAATAAGTCAGGGTCTGACTCACACTGCAGGGAGGGGCACTTAGAGCAGGAAAGTTTAAAAAGCCACCTTCCTTTGTTTCCCAACTGGTGGCTCAGCAGTTAAGAGCACTGGCTGTTCTTTCTCAGAACCTGGGTTCAATTCACAGCACCCACATAGAGGCTTACAACCATCAGTAACTCCAGTTCTAGGGATATGATGCCCTCTACTGGCCACCACAGGCATTGCACACACATGGGTACAAGCAAAACACACACATTAAAAAGAAAAATATTAAAAAGAAAGTGTCTTTCTTTCAATCATTAAAAGTAAAGTACAACCATGTTAAGATAAAAATATGAAAATGGCATAAATCTATAAGTGACTTTTTGAAATATGCCTCATTTCTCTAATTCTCTATTCATATGCTACAATTTTGTGTCTTTATGTCTCAATGTACTTTTATTTTTATTTCTTAAACCAATGCGATATCATTGTTTTCTAAACTTTACAGTTCTCAAGCACACAGGTATCTGAGAGCATTTTCTGAATACATAAACATATATATGATTGTCCCAGAGTGGTACTTTACTGAAGGCAGCCTGATAGCAGTGTCTGGAGTGGATTACACAGGATAAAGGAAGGCAGGTGAGCCAGAGGCAAGACCAGAGGACATGGTAAGATGTGGGTGTGTCTGTAGAGAGAGTCCCAAAGCATTCTCAGTGGAACTGAGGATCAAATAAAGATAGAGTTTTTCAAAAGCCTTGAGAAAACTTACACACATTGGTAATTAAGCTAAGGAAACTGACCATAAGAGGATAATCATGTGATAGTATTTGTAATGATAGCAAAATTGGAGTCTAGTTCAACAGTTGTCTAATAGAGCAGAGTGCATATACTCTGAGAACAGATGAGAAACACGTTACAAACAATTGTAACTTTAAAAATCATTATAAAACAAGATGCATGACTGAACCCTAATGTTCACTGTGTGTACATGCTGAAGCAGAAGTCAGAAGGGCAAGGCTGTCCCTCAGGGACAAATGCTTAATGCTATGGGTGACTTTGTTTTCTTCTTTATGATTAATTTTCCTACTTGTAATAATAAATGTGCTTTTTATAATAACAGATACCTTTATTTTTAATAGATAGAGATCCTATATAAAGTTATGATGCATATCTGAGAGGCAATGGCTAAAACAAGGGAAAATGGAGCCCCAATTTGGAAGAATGGCACTTGCAATATGATGCGGGGTGTAGTTCCAACTGCTTATCCTCTACAATATACTACTAGACTATACAATACAAAGCAAAGGCACAGCAGTAAGCACGGTACCTGGGTAAATAATGCAGTCATTCCAAAAAGAAGCTGGTGTATAGTATACCAGAGATAATTGGTGCTAAATTTTAAGGTAAGAATGTTTTACACACACCACACACACACACACACACACACACACTTTATAACACATTCAAGGTGCTCAGAGTAAAATATGAGGTTGCAACAAGGAACAATTTTTGTAGTATTTATAACAGAAAAACTCTGAATTTATATTGATAAGTGCATGAAACTAACCTAATTTCGAATTACAATCTTCCTACTAAGTCACATGTCTCTAGACAAGCTGCTGTGGGCAGCCTGTCTGTACAGGTAGGGCACAGGGGTCAGTTGGGAGAATTGAGTGGCACATACGACAGTAGTTTGAGAACTATGAAGGCAGGAATGGCAGCTCCAGACGGAGTCTGCAAGCCTGGGCCTGACACTAAGTAGCTATGCTTGTAAAAGCACCATGGCGATTCTACTGGATAAGCAAAGCAAGGAAGGAAAAACACGTACAACTCAAGGCCTGGAACACAACGGGCATTTGCTAAATGTTAAAGGGTTGTATCATATAAAATATATGCTTTCCATCATGTTCTACTAGGGTTGCCATAAACGGTTTCATTAAAAAGATACAGGCAGGATCTGTCCAGAGTAAAAAGCTCAGGTTCTTTCTTCGTTTACATTCTTTGTTTTTGCTGCATTGATTTCAGAATGTTAATTACGTCACTTAGGTGGGCTGTGCGCACTCCACTCATTGATCTCTTAAGTGCTGTGCACTTATGTACCAAAATCAACAGACAGGATCTTCTCCTTATAACATGACCTCAAAAGAAAGCCAACTGCTAATCTGTAAAGATATCTGCAAATGTGGGGAAGCAGCACAGGTTCCAGAAAATATTCTTGCAAATGTCAAAGGTCTACTGTACAATCACATTTTAAACATAAGGGGAAAGTCTTGACACATTTTTAAATGGCTCCCACACAATTAAAAAAGGCGCCATGAAAGGTCAGGCTGCATGGTTTTGAGTGCCCCAATAGCTCAGTTGTTTGCATGCCTGCCTGTCTTCCTTGCCCTCCTTTACACACTGCTGAGCAGGGTGGCTGAAATTCCATCCTAGGAGAGGCTCACTGACTAAAATAAATGGAGTGTGTGCTGCACAGGGTGGTGACCTATGCTGGCTTGACTCCTTCCCTATACAATGCCACTACTACAAACAGATTAACTGTAAGCAGGTAGGCATGAATCAAGCCTCAAGTTCAAGAAGCTAAAGGACTTTCACAATGTTGCTGAAGCCAAGCTGCCTATGAATATACTGCTGTTGCTTACAGTTTTGTCATAGCCAAGGAGGGCTACAGTGACCAATACAAGAGGGCCAGACACAGGTCTGTCAGTTACCACATATGCATAAAATCCATTGGTATATCGGCCAATTCTCTTCCTGATCAAACTGAAGGGCTTTGTTCAAACGTGCTGATCCCGATCACCTGGGGAGAATTTACTTTTTCTGTAGTGATTAACTCAGGGGCACCCAGATTCATGGAAAGGCTATATCCTTCATTTCTTCTTAAGCAGAATTTATGCATATGAGCTACATATAATCAGAAATTTGGACTGGTCTGAATTTTTTTGAAAAAAATACTGATTTCAAATCTAAATAATAATAGCTGGGCCAATTTGTTTGATGACTCAATCTATTAATAGACTAACATTATGGCTACCTGAGGTATCATATTTTAAAATAACATTTTTTTTTGCAAGGTGGCTACTTGAGCCATACTGGCCCTTTCTTGTACATTCTCAGCCATGAATGTTTGGTTTTTCTGCCTATCCAGCTCAGTCTCCAGTGTTCAACAGAAACTCAGCCTCTTACGGGAGTCACTCACATGAGGATTTCAGACCACAGGACTCTCTTACATGAATGCTTGGTACTACTGCAAAATTTGGTACTATTTAGCAAAATTTCTGCATACTGTATGTCATAAAATTTAGCACTTAACATACATGTTAATGTAGACAGTTTTCAATGTGTATCATTCTTTATCCATTAAGACAATAAACTTCTTGAAGATAATCATATCTCAAATTGAATCATACTCGGAAACAAATGTTTTTTTCTCTCTTACTCTGGGTAGTCTAGCCTAATTTCAAGTTGTTTCAATAAGACTCAGTGCTTTCAAATGTGCACACCTGTGCCTCCTCCTGGTGAAAATAATGATTACAATAGCATCATCTATAGTACAATTATAAGTCCCCAGACATTATGATGAAGTGTTTGGGACAGTGATTTCAAGGCTGAAGGCTACATTGTACATTTTATTATAACATAGAATTAAAAAGGAATTTCTTTTTCTTTCCCCTAGGTTGGTAACTAGTTTTGAGACTGGATTATTTCTATTTTTAAACACACACACACACACACACACACACACACACACATACACACACACACACACACACACTTGTATAATGTTTCTGTGATTAGGAGCTTGTATGAATTACCCATAACAAGTACCTATGAGTATAATATATAATGTTTTGAAAAGCATGCTAGGAAAATACTTTGTCCTTAGCACTTTCTGGCATACTTTAAAAGAGCCAACACAACTCATGCTGGTTATTCTCATTTGCAGGGCGATTCCACATCCCCCAAAAGAAAGACTCTAGCAGGATCATAGGCCATGTACACAGATGGTACAAAGGAAGGCACTCAGGGCAAACCCTGTGGTTACTGTTGCAAACAACCTACTTGTAAAACATAGTTAGTGTCACATTGCCAAGTGTTCTCAGCCCTGGTAAACAGAGTCTAAAGAGAGACATGGGCTCCTTTCCTTCTCTCTCCCCTCTAGCTAAATAATGCTTGCTTTGCCTTATCCTTCACTCCTGATGTTCTGAACTCACATTGGCCTGCATGCACTTACTAAGCAATAGACAGCAGCCACACCAAGCCCTGCTGCTGCAAGTGAGAATCATGAAAACCGTGCTTTAGGTTGATTATGTTAATGTGTGGCCTCTGGGGGTCCATTGAAATACTCCTGAAATCTTATTATAATGGTCATTTGTTATAACAGCAAGCTTTCTTTTCAGTGTACTGTAAAAGCAGATCTTCAAGGCCTAAAGATCAGAAAGCTGAGCTGGGCCTCCTAAAAGTATGCTGCGGACTCAGGGGCCTCTTAGACCCTCTTTACTGTGACCCTCGGTGCAGAACTCACTTCTGCCAAGAGACCAAGTCTGTCCACACACTGCGGTGTGCCTCCCCAGTCCATGCCTGCTCCTGCTGTCACCTCGCAGCACCCGACACCTACCCGAGACCATGACCCTGCCATTATCCTTTGCCTTTCTGTCTTTTCAATCCTCTCTTAAAACCACCCAGCTCACTCGTGCTAAGGTGTCTTTGTGGTTTGGAGACTAACTCCAGTCATACTATAAATGAGAGTAAATGCTACTCAGTCTCACACTATCCAGCAACTGATGACTTTCTTCCCCTTGCTGTCTGCCCTTGTTCTGTGTGATACATGAGAACTGCTCTGGAGGCTTCTAAAGAGGAAGTAAACTTTACACTACACTTAGTGCTATGCCCCACCCTTGGAAATACTCAATGTTAGTGGCTGTTACTGCTTTAACAAGCATCAACATGTTTCTTCTTTTCAATATAGTATATAAGTTTCTAGTCCACAATTCTAAATGAAGTAAACAGAATTATCTTCTGGTTTTCTCCTTCTTTAATGATATACTGGCTGTGGGGAAGCAGTCACCAGTTCTGGAAGGGAACAATTCATTACTACTAGTGGCTCCTGACTAGTGTTCTGAGTATCGACTGGGCAATATACACTTCCCAAGTGTGCAGCAAAGTTAACCAGGTTGCTAGTATATATTTTCTAGATTTCAGAACAGAGAACGTTACAAATATACCCTCATCAACTATAAAACAATCTCCATGGTCTTGTCTGTACTTAGGATATTTGTGTGAGTAAAAGTCATTTTCTATTAACTAAAAAATAAGGTAATGTGCTAGCTTCCCAGTGTCACATATACCTTTAAAGAAATTACTAAATACATGAAATGGAAACCATACTGTGGACTGAGAAGAGTAAGTCTAAGTTAGAGAGACTATAACCTAAAGAGAGGAGAGAGTCAGAAGTGAGAACACAGGCACACTACCTGAATGCCTTCCTGCCACTCTGCACAGACACAGAGACAAAGACGAGCTTCTACAAGCTGATGGCAGAGGCGTGCAGTAGGCATTGGCTACACAAAAGTCAAGACCACAGTCCACATCTTAGTAGTTATAATCACAGAATTTCAAAAATAACCCAAACTGACCATGGACAAGTTTGGTCTTACCATCCCGATGTGATTCTAGGCTGGTAGCAAATATTTGTTCAAAATCACGGTACTTAGATGTAAAAGGCTCCATTTTAGCAAATTATAGTTTGTATCTTAAAGCACATCAGACTCAAAGAACAGTGATGCCATTTAAGGAAAGACACCTCCTCTTACTTAAGGTTTCAAGGCCTTTCATGTTAGGCACAGGCAATTTTATGACATGAAACATTTAGAAGAGGAAGGTGACTATTTGTCACAGGTCAATGGATTTATATGGCTCACTACATGTTAGATATACATATACAGCTCAGCAATTTGTGTTACATTTATTTCAAACCACACATTTTAAGATCAGAACTTACCTTCTCTTAGGCGGTCCACCACAAAAGTAAAGCCAGTGGTTCTTGGGTGTAAGACATATTCATATTTCTGAAGTCCGTTCTTCTCAGCAAAATCATTACTCCTAGCCTTGTTATTTTCTAGACAAAAAAAAAAATAGACTGTTAGGAGCCATAAGGTAAAAGCTAAGGAAAAACATTAAACATTTCTTGTACAAAAATAACACTTATGACCAGGCATGATGGTAACACCTTCAATCACAGAATTCGGGAGGCAGAGACAGGCAGATTTACAGGAGTTCACAACCAGCTTAGTGTACACTGTGAGACCCTGCATATGCCCAGAAGGCACTTTTCTGTTGTTACACAGTATACAAAGACAACGAAAAATTCTGAGTATGTGTATGAAAGTGTGACATGTTTGCATGTCTGTGTGACAGTGTGCAGTGTCCACAGAGGCCAGAAGAGGGCATCAGATCCTCTGGAACTGGAGTTACAGAGTTAGGCACCAAATCAGGTCCTCTGCAAGAATATCAAATGCTCTTAATCACTGGGCCATTTATCCAGCCCCACAATGCAAACATTTGAGATAATCCTTTACAAATATCTGAAGTTGGATGGGTAGGTAGGTAGGTAGGTAGGTAATAGATAGATAGGTTGATAGAGACAGATATAAATTTACGTTATGAATAAGCCTTAACAAGTTTCCTTAAATTTATATCCCAAACTTTAAAATTACTTAGGTGGCTTTTAAAAAACTGATATGAAATGAAAATTGAGATATAAAAACAAAAAACTAATTAGCTAAAGTTTTCACTAAAGATCATCTTTATGTAAGGTGAGGATGTTCAATAGGTCACTTGTCCACCATGTGCAAGGCCTTAGGCTCAATCCCAAGCAGCACCAATAATCATAAAATCCTGAGATAAGAACAATGTAAATTTAAAATACTAATAAAATGAAAAATTAAAAAAATACAAGATCTAGACACCCTGAAGAAATAACTAGCAATCAAATCAACATTTTTAACCCAATAATTTATGCTTTGAAAGCAAAATAAAATATCTGCCTTGTTCAAGCACAGAGTGGCTAATATTGCTAACCAAAACCACCACACAGCAAAACAGACACATGATTAGCACATCGTGTACAAACATCTGAACATGATTTGGCTGAATATAGTTACAGAGACAAGTATATGTTCCAATTGTTGGCAATAACTTCTTTTTCCATTCCATGAGGTCACTTTACAAATTCCAAGAAGAACCAAACTCGTTACTCAGCAAATACAACTGGAAAATAAAGTGTTCAAAAATTTGGCCTTGACTAGTAGAGATCATGAAATACCTTCTGATGACAGCAAATGTTAGGACATGTAATTCTCAGCTCTGTTTGGAAATTTACAGACTAGTACAAAAAAATATTTATATAAACACAACTTTCCTAGGAGTAAATTTAAGATTACTGAGTTCTCTAGCCCTCCAGCAACCACAGATGCATCCCACAACACAATATCCAGCAGATAATCTTACAGAAGGGCTGTGTCATTTCTATCAGAGGCACTGAGTCCAATGCCCACAGCTCTTCCAACAATACAAGCAAAGACCTTGGACATGGAAGTCAGTAAGCTATTCTGCATCTGCTGGGAAGGTCCTGGGCACGGGCAAACTCGTGGCAGCATTTCTGTTGCAGCCAGCTGCAGACCTTAAAGAGGATGAGGAGCCCCCAGAGACATCTTATCAGCTTGAGGTCAGGATCAGTGACTGAGGGTTTTCGGGTGCAAATTAAGTCTGTTGTAGATGTGGAGACAAATATACACAATGCTAAAATGTAGTTGGGTCACACTATGGGACAAATCAGTGTGGTGATGCTCCGTCCCTCACTTCACCCACCCCTTCCCAGGCCATCATTATTAGTAACTGCACTAGCATCCCGTTTTCCAACCGCAGCCTCCTGTCAGCTCATTCCCTGCAGCCTCCCACTCCTTCCACCCACACCCATGGGACCGCTGGCCACTCTGATCTTCTCAAGCCAACTGGGCATGATCCAACATCAGCTTGTGCAGCTGCTACTCAATTACCCACGCCTTCGGCTGCACATGAAGTCTTCTACCTCATACACATAGTCCCTACTTACCAGAAACTTAAGAGAGGCTAGTCCTGACCACCTTATAGGCTAGCACCCTGCTTCCTTCTTTTACTGTCTTCCCATCTGTACTGGCTAGTTTTTGTGTTAACTTGACACAGCTGAGTTATCACAGAGAAGGGAGCCTCAGTTGGGGAAAGTCTCAATTAGTGATCAAGGGCCCCTTATGGGTGGGACCATCTCTGGGCTGACAGTCTTGGGTTCTATCAGAGAGCAGGGTGAGCAAGCCAGGGGAAGCAAGCCAGTAAAGAACATCACTCCATGGCTTCTGCATCAGCTCCTGCTTGAGTTGCAGTCCTGCCTTCCTTTGGTGAAGAACAGCAATGTGGAAGTGTAAGCTGAATAAACCCTTTCCTCCCCAACTTGCTTCTTGGTCATGGTGTTTGTGCAGGAATAGAACCCTGACTAAGACACCATCCTGTCTTATCTTTTCCCCTTAAAAATTTTTTTTTAGCTTTTTATTGGCTCTTTATGAATTTCACATTATGGTCCCCAATCCCATTCATCTCCCCCTCCCCTCGTGCCCACCTTCCATGCTTACAACATGACCCCCAGATAAAACTCTTGTGGAAGCTGTGTGTCACAGTATATCCCACGGTATTTCCTTTTGTCCACACTTCTTGCAAATGTTCCTTGCAATGAGTCGGTCTGCCACGAGGCCTCTGGCTTCTTCTACTCTATCGGTATTGGAACCTCACTGAGAACCTTCCAGACATCCTGTAGTTGCCCTGTCTCATGGAGATCCTGTAGTTTGGGATCTATAAGACCGGCCCCTTCACACACTCCAGCAGTTTATTAATGGGATAGATGTTGGGGTACACAAATTTAAATCCTTGGACCTTGGCCTGAGAGGTATCTAAGCTTGCCAGCCCAGCAGCTCCTGGCTCATACACCCTCACAGCCAGCTCAGCCAACTCCTACTGTACCCTGCTGCCCAGGGGAGGTGCAGGACCTTCTCTCCCAAGAGACAAGGGAGAGAAGGAGGGCATCTCTCCCTCCTCCACACTACCATACAGTAGACAGGAGGCAGGGCCAGGCTCACATGCAATCTCCATATCCGGCACAGCAGAGCTGTGCTGCGCAGGTGAGGGGTAGGGCTAGCTCTCTTGCTGTCATGACCCCAAGGGCCAGGTCTCACATGAAGAAAGAAGGGTATCTCTCCCTCATCCACACCACCTCACAGGAGATGAATTGAAGGGACAGCTCTCCATATCCCCAGGGCCAACAATGTGCAGGTCACTCTCTCGAATACTGCAGCTGGCTAGGGGTGGAGCCAGTTCTCTTGCTCTGCCTCCAAGGCCAGCTCTCCCACAACGCCTGGATGAGCCCTCAGACATCAATATGTCCCTGCCTGGCAGCCCAGACCAGGGACATTTGCCTGGCCTTTGATTAAAGACCCCTGCTGTTGCAGGGTTACAGGCCTGATGTGGCCCCAGTGGCAGCATAGGCTGGATGCCACCATGGTCCCAGGTGGCTTCACCAGCTACTCCCATCAGGCTGTTCCTCACAACCCTCAAGTCTCCAGTTCCGCTTCTCTTCACGGTGCCCACATCCTGTGTTTCTCTTTCTCTTCTACCTCTCCACCACATTCCTGCTCCTCTTAGTGGTGCCCAGGGTCTCTGAGTGTCTGGGGTCACCTCAGAAGTGGTCTCAGGGGTGCTATGCCCTGCTCGTATATTATGGTACTGGGCAGGGGTCATCTCAGGCATGGTCTGCACCCCCAACCCCAGGCCTGAAAGCACTGGACTGGTGGTCTTCTCAGGTCTGGGCCTTAGGACGCCAGTCTGGTGGTCATCTTGGGCTTGCTCCTTGGCCAGCACATAGGGTAGCTCCTTTCCAGGGCTCTCTGTGTCAGGCTCACTTCTGTCCAGGGCGTGTGGTCCCAGGTGGGGTTCTTCTGGTCTCTGGTTTGTTCCCTATCCTGGGAGCCTGATGCCAAACTGATGGGCGTCTTAGATTCACCTTTTCCAGGGAATGTTAGGTTGCTAATTATTTAGATGTTTGTAAGTAAGAACACTCACAGCCTCTTCCCTGTCTGCCACCTCCTGACACACATGACACAGCAGACACACCAACAACACCTCTAGGGGAAAATGTTTTATTTTTCTATACAAACTCTTATGACAACTGCATGGACTCTTATGACAACTGTATGGATTCTTATTAGCTGATTATCTCTTTCTTCATATAACAACCATCATAGAAGGGAATTAATTTTGTATATGAAATTTCAAAACACTGGAACATTTACTAAATAAAGAAATTTTATGTGCAAGAGTATCAAATTCTATGTAATTTCATTGTTAAAATCTGGAAATAGCTTTCCTTTCCAAATCAGACAGAACTAAACATTATACCCTAACAAGTGTTATGGCAAATTTTATGCCAACCTGACAAGGCTACATGCACAAGGCTTTAACTGTCAGCCTGTCACAACCTGGAAGCACCTTGAAAGAGTCTTAATCAGTGGGCATGTCCCAGGGACTGCCATCCACTTTGGGTGGCATCGTTTCCTATAGTTGGGATCATGAAAAATGTAAGAGAGAAGAAAGCTAGCTAAGAGCAAGCAAGCAAGGGTGCATTTATTTCCCCTGCTAACTGTGGATGTGACCAGCTGTTTCAAGATCCTGCCTTGACGTCCACACAAGTGATGGACTGTGACCTGGGATTGTAAGGTGATGTAAACACAGTTCTCCACTAACTTGCTTTCAGTTAGGGTGTTATCACAACATCAGAAATGAAACTAGGATGGTGCCAACTTTTATTCTAGAGATTTTGGTAAAGGTACTTTTTGATAGGATTGCTATTCCACTCCACAATGTGACTGGGTTTCATGTAAATCAACTGTCTTAGAAACAAGAGTATCCTTACCTGCACTACACAGAAGACGATGTCTACTCGAGTCCACTTTTAGGTTTCAACTGCTGCTCTTCCCAGGACTCTACCACTGGCCCAATCTGAACTTGCAAGGTCTGCTGTCGCAAAAACCATTCCCCTAAAGCAAACCCTGCTCTCCTAAAATATTTCTTTCTTAAAGACCCCAATACACAATATAAACTGCACAATCAGCTCAAAGGTCAAAAGACATGAAAGATTACAATGTAAGTAAGAAATAAAATGGGCGCCATACACGTTCTCTTTGCTGGTTTTAAGGTTATAAAGGAGCCGGCACGTATGTGCACATATTTCTAAGAATATGAGCATGTATGTATGAATCTGTGACAAAATGATGAGCAAAAGTAACTAAAAATTCAAATGGTGCTCATTCAGGGGCTATGGAATTACAGTAACCTCTATGTATACTTCTGTGTTTTTAAATTTCCTAATATATACTTCTTCCCTTAACAAGAAGTTACAAACAGTAATAGTGTACACAGACAAAATGTATATACAGCCATGAAATACACTAATCTAAAAGTATGCAAGCAAACTATATTCAGAACTTAAAGCAGAATATAAAATGTTTTATTAGGGTTTTAGGCCAGCAGTGGTGGCGCACGCCTTTAATCCCAGCACTTGGGAGGCAGAGGGAGGTGGATTTCTGAGTGAGTCCAGCCTGGTCTACACAGTGAGTTCCAGAATAGCCAAGGCTACACAGAGAAACCCTGTCTAGACAAAAAACAAAAACAAAAAATTTTAAAAAGTCCAAATTTAAATTTAACTCTTACAATTAAAAACATTTTTAAATTAAATGATACTTTTTCTAAATTGGAGATATTTTTGTTAGCCCACTGGATCAAGGAACTCCATATAAAACCAGAGACACTGGAATTTACAGAGGAGAAAGTGGGGAAGAGCCTCAAAGATATGGGTACAGGGGAAAAATTCCTGAACAGAACACCAATGGCTTGTGCTGTAAGTTCAAGAATTGACAAATGGGACCTCATAAGATTGCAAAGCTTCTGTAAGGCAAAAGACACTGTCAATAAGACAAAAAGGCAACCAGCAGATTGGGAAAAGATCTTTAATCTTAAATCTAATAGAGAGCTAATATCTAATATATACAAAGAACTCAAGAAGTTAGATTACAGAAAACCAAATAACTCTATTAAAAAATGGGGTACAGAGCTAAACAAAGAATTCTCAACTGAGGAATACAAAATGGCTAAGAACCACCTTTAAAAAAATGTTCAACATTCTTAAACATCAGGGAAATGCAAATCAAAACAACCCTGAGATTCCACCTCACACCAGTCAGAATGGCTAAGATCAAAAATTCAGGTGACAGCAGATGCTGGCAGGGATGTGGAGAAAGAGGAACACTTCTCCATTGATGGTAGGATTGCAAGCTGGTATAATCACTCTGGAAACCAGTTTGGTGGTTCCTCAGAAAACTGGACATAGTACTACCGGAAGATCCAGCAATACCACTCCTGGACACATATATACCAAGAAGATGCTCCAACTTATAATATGGACACATGCTCCACTATGTTCATAGCAGCCTTATTTATAATAGCCAGAAGCTGGAAACAACCCAGATGTCCCTCAACAGAGGAATGGATACAGAAAATGTGGTATATTTACACAATGGAGTACTACTCAGCTATTAAAAACAATGAATTTATAAAATTCTTAGACAAATGGATGGATCTGGAGGATATTATCCTAAGTGAGGTAATTCAATCACAAAGGAACACGCATGATATGCACTTACTGATTAGTTGATATTAGCCCAGAAGCCCAGAATACCCAAGATACAATTTGCAAAACACATGAAACTCAAGAAGACCAAATTGTGGACACTTCAATCCTTCTTAGAAGGGGAAACAAAATACCCAGGAAGGAGTTACAGAGACAAACTTCAGAGCAGAGACTGAAGGAATGACCATCCAGAAACTACCCCACCTGGGTATCCATTCTATAAACAACCACCAAACCCAGACACTATTGCAAATGCCAACAAGAGCTTGCTGACAGGAGCCTGATATAGCTGTCTCCTAAGAGGCTCTGCCAGTGCCTGGCTAATACAGAAGTGGATGCTTACATCCATCCATTGGACTGAACCAGGGTCTCCAATGAAGAAGCTAGAGAAAGGCCCCAAGGAGCTGAAGGGGTTTGCAGCTGCATAGGAAGAATGAACTAACCAGTACCCAAGGAGCTCCCTGGGACTAAACCACCAACCAAAGAAAATGCATGGTGGGACTCATGGCTCTTGCTGCATATGTAGCAGAGGATGGCCTAGTCGGTCATCAGTGGGAGGAGAGCCTTGGTCCTTTGAAGGTTCTATGCCCCAGTATAGCACAATGCCAGGGTCAGGAATGGGAGTGGTAGGGTTGGGGAGCAGGGGGAGGGGGGAAGAGATAAGGGATTTTTGGAGGGGAAACTAGGATATTCACATACACTATAAGAGATTTGACTTGTGGTGTCTAAGTTTATAAACTCTGTAACCCAAACCCAGGCTACCTTACCTGTGAGGTCAGTTCCTTCTGGAAAAATGAGAAGCTGTAGTGGTTCATGGATGGCACAAAAATAATCAATCATGTCTTCAAAATGGCTCTTATCATCCTTCCACTTCCTGTGAATAAAGATAAAGGCCGCAACTTGCATGGCCCAGCCTAGGGGAAAAATAACAAGCATTTGTACAAACTTCAATAGCAATATTCACATACAACTAAATATAACTTTCAGGTCTTTGATTTTTTTTACACTATAATAACCATTCTACAACATACCATATATTTAGTACTAATTTTGGAAATACTGGGATTTGCAAAATTGCTGTTTGTTTTCTCACCTCTCCCAGACAGGGCTTCTCTGTATAGCCTTGGCTGTCCTGGAACTCACTCTGTAGATGAAGCTGGCCTTGACCTCAGAGATCTGCCTGCCTCTGCCTCCTGTGTGCTGGGATCAAAGGTGTGCAGTACCACTCACTAAATTCTTTGAAACCTCCTTTAAGCCATAACTTGCCACTATTATCAAGGCACTACTGTTTATCAAGTAGTAAGCAAAGAATTTTCTCAGGTCACACAAGAATTCTATAATATTTCCTTTTCTGTACTCTCAAACTAAATTGTAAATGCTATTTTCAATGGTATTCACTTCGGATTTTACTTAAATGAAATGGGAAATCCTATCTGCTCTGTATATGTGGGCATACTGCCTTTCCCAGAGGCAGACCCACCTTATTGCTGAAAAGGTAGCCTTGATAAGCCCATCTGTGTTTCAGATGCCTGCCAATCTTGCCCTGGTTACAGCCTTTGGAGCTTCTGTAGAAGATGCCTAATTTAGGGTAGCCTATGTGCAGTCTCTGAAAAAGCTCACAAAGAACGAAAGCATGGGTCCAACAATTACTCTTAGGCCGACCAAATACCTACCTCTCTTGGACCTTGGAACAGCAAATACTGTGAGTTGTGCAATAAAGACGGCATATGTAGTAAAGGTCAAAACCTCTTGCTGCCGAGCCACTGGTCTGATCCTGATTCTAACTCTAGGCCCAGTCTTGCCAGCCTACGGTCGGTATGGGTCCATCTCCACGATACCTATGAAGTCTTCCTCTCTAACACTTCCTCAGTAATAAGTGCAGCACTCATCTTGGCAGCTACGGAGGAAGGGCAATAATGCAAACAAACAGTGCTGTTCTGCAGTCCAGATGTGCCATGGCTTCCTACCTCCTGCTTGCCTACAACTTAGTCTAAGTCCAATCTTAGAATCTCTTATCTCTCCTAGAAAGCTTTACTCTAATCATTTTTATTAGGAGCAAATTTTTCCAGACATTTTTCATGTTTCCTGTCATTTCTGTTACACCTCCCCCCTTTTTTTTTCTGTCTTTAATTGAAATTAAGTTTTCTTTGCCCCTTCCCTTGTTCTCTAAAATCCAGGTTTCCTAGAACTCTGACACCCCATTTGTTCATATATACTATCAATAGCTATTTCTGTTTGACAATGCCAGGGAGCATCAGATGTCATAGGAGAGCATGGCTGCCACAGGAGAGCATGGCTGCGTGGGGACAGTATGGCCTGCAGTGGGAAGCACAATCTTGCCCCCAGGCAGGCAGTGTGCTGACATTTGCTCGACTGTCTTGGAAACAACACATCCCATTTTCCGTCTTTGTGCGTTTCAGCTTTCTGTATTTGGTAAGCCTGTGGAACCACAGAATGCCTTCAACACTGAGCTCAATTATTAATCTCCAGAAACCAAAACAGCTCTTAATTCTATCACTGTATAAACCAAAAGACTCTAGTTTAAATTTAATTTCAATTTTTAAAAAGTAAATTAATAATGCCCCAAATGTATGCTTACTACCATTCTTGTTACAGGGTTTGTAGGAATCGCCAGACTGCTCCAAAGACTCCTTACTTTTCTCTCACATTCCTAAACTTGACAGAAATGTTTTTAATATTTAGATTTGACCCCAAGTTTGCCGACCTCTTTGCTTGTATCCTTCTGTTAATCCTTTCTTTTGAAAATTGTTTCTGTCCTCACATTCCTGAAATGTATTTTTGGTTCAACTTTGGAAGCTGGTTTGACTAAAAATAGAATTTGAGGTTCCAAATCACTGTTTCCTCAGAATTTCAGAACATTTCCCACAGCCTTCCATCCCTCAGTGTGGTTAGTGTGGCTAGCAGCCAGGAAGAAGCCAAACCCAACTAATCCATGCAACAGCCTGCCCACGGCTCAAGCTTTTATGATTTTTCTCTTTTGTCCCAATAATTGACTTTATTTCAACAACCATATCTTTGTTTTTAATATTTGCCAATATTATTTTCCACACCAGCTACTTTATGAATAAATAGTATAATTATAGAGACAACATCTGGTGAACGCTAACAGCGTGCTTGGTATTATTCTGAACATTTCACTCATTCTTAAGGCAACTATGAATCAGGTAAAAAGTACCACCTCTAATACATGAATAAAGCACTTTGAGATGCAAATAGCTGGAAACCAGGCTGCAGACACAGTGGGCTGACCCCAAAGCTATGTTTCTGTTTGGTTTTTCTTGTTTTTTGTTTGTTTGTTTAGTTTTATTTTGTTTTGAGACATCGCCTCACAGTGTAGCCCAAGCCAGCCTCACATTCATTTTGTAGCCCAGGCTCGCTTTGAACTCACAACAGTATGACCCTTATGCCTCTCAGTCTCCCAGCATTTTACCCTTACTCTGCTGATTTAAGATTACAGCATCAAATGGTTTAGATCCCTGTGAAAGGTCTGAAGAGATGTCTCAGTGACTAAGAGAACTTTTGCTCTCTCTAAGGACCCAGCTTTGGTTCTCAGCGTCCATGTGGGCAGCTCACGCCTACTCCTAACTCCAGCTACAAAAGCTATGACACTTGAGTTCCACAGGCACCTGTAGTCACAAGTCACACCCCCACACAGGAACATACACACATAATTCAAAATCTATATTGATAAACCTTTATAAAATCACTGTGAAGTATATTCTAAACAGCATCTCTTCAATAATATTATGAATAACATAAATGCTCCAAGAATCACTACTCATATTACATGTCCAATTGTTTAAAATGTTTGGCTCTTTAAAGCTGGATAGTTTCTTCACATGTTTGTTTCTATTATGCTCACATTTATAAAGCACATTCTTGGGCTGGCAAGGCAGCTCAGAAGATAACCAACCTCATGTCCTGAGTTCAATCCCCAGAACGCACATGGTAGACAGAAGTGGCTGTCTCAGTTTTCCCTTTACCTCTGCATGTGCACAGTGTCATCCACAGGGCACACACATGTAAATAAATGTAAGGGAAATGGCTGCATCACCTCTCTGCTTAGGGGCTGTGACCCCTGCCCTGGAGCCTCTACCATCTTCCCTTCTTTTCCTTTCTCAAGGAAATGTTGGTTTGTTTTCATTTAAAAGAAAAAAAAAGCAATAACATCTTAAAAGGAATTTTCTCTCTCCATTTTACTGTCACCAGTGCATAGTTTATCCATGTTTAAAGTCAATACTTATTTTTTTTTCCTTAACCTTACTGAAATTCTCAAAACATACATTTTCATGGTATTTATTTAAATATTCAAATGAGCCAGGCAGTGGTAGTACACACATTAATCCCAGAACTGGAGAGGCAGAGGTAGGAGAATCTCTGTGAATTTAAAAGGCCAGCTCAGTCTACTAAGTAAGTTCCAGAACAGCCAAACCAAAAGCACAGAATCCTGGGTAGTTAATGCAGTTACACTTCAAATTAGAGACCAATCTATATATCTTGATTATCACTTTCCCCATGCACTGTCTGCCTTGATTCCTCAGGAAATAGCCATCATCAGGCAGGCTTCCAGACAGAATGCAGGGTGTTAGCTAGCCCTACTACAGCCATCTTCTGATAATCCCTAGTTACATCATCAGCATCATGGAGCAAGAGTGATTCAAAGCAAAGTGCTCCCTCAAAAGGATCCTAAGACATTAATGTCCTAGAAAACGGACAGTAACAGAAAGATTAGCAAAACCAAACCTGATCATTTAGTCAGATAAAGAGTGCCAATCTACCCTTTCAATAGAATAAACTGCTATGAAGGAACCATCCTGAGAAACTGGGTGATCAGGGACATCCTTTATTATCTTTCTAGTTCCAATAAATCAAAAATTATTCATATAAAATTATTTCAGAAGATTTATTTGTTGAAGAAAAACTCTGCTTAATTAAAGATATACAAGTAGTAACCATTTTCCATCTTATATCGAAGGAAGCCAAACTATTTTCCTTAGAACTCACGTGACCTGTATTAGCTGATTTCAATAGTTGAGAGCATCAAGTAACAACACTTGCAAGACATACTTCAGATGCCACTGTCACTGCATTCTGACTTCCTGGCTGCCTAAACGTGCCTCTGATGGCATCCATGACACAACTGTGGAATACTCATAAATAAATGATGTTTGTTTGTTTTTCAAGACAGGGTTTCTCTGTGTAGCCCTGGCTGCCCTGAAATTAACTCTGTAGACCAGGCTGGCTTCAAATGCAAGATATCTGCCTGCCCCTGCCTCCTAAGTGCTGGGATTAAAGGTGTACACCACTATCACCTGGCTGAAATAGATGAGTTTAATTAAACATAAGGAAAATATTTTCTGTAAAATTTGTTACAGAAATAAAAATGACAGCCATCAAACTTTTTAAAACGACACAATCTTATAGTAAATATAAGGCCCAACTCATCAAAGCAGTAAAACTGCAGTCACAGTTTACACACACTTAGGCTGAAGAGTAAAAATAATGAAAACACCCACCAAATTATCTATTGAAACTACGGTCAGCAAGCTACTCTCAGATACACAGAGTCCATTTCTTGTGTCCTTTTACTGTTACTGCAAAGCTGGCTCTAAACTGGTTTTGTATAGTGTTTATGCCTCACCAATAAATACAAAGCAGACTAAAAGCCTTCAAGTTTACCCACTTCTTTTACTGTCCTCTCTTAAAATTACTACCATAAAAGCACACTTTGTAGATAATTTCAGAATATAATTACAGGGAAAGGGATTCTTTGATTTTCAGCAGACCTAAGGCTGCAAACTGTGCCGCTTACTTTCCTAGCCGCACATGCAGCCGTGTCTCTGACTGAGAAATCAGCTGTGGAGCACAGCAACAGGAGCCCAACTTAAGATAGGAAGTTTAGTAAGTGACAACCTTGAAGCCAGACAAACTGGTCAACTTCCACACAGCTCAGGATTTATCCTCTGTTCAGAAGTCAGCACATTAAAAACACAATTACAGGTCATTTATTGAGATCTCAGTGTCCTTAGCTCAATGTAATTCCAGAATGTGTAATCCTGATATACTCTTGGCCTAGCATAAAACTGAACTAAATTAACTGAACTAAACCTTTCTTCCCCAAGGCAACTCCCCCAAATTTCTTTCACACACACACACCCAAAAAAACCTAACATATCCAAATTGACCCCCGCCAAGCAATTCCAGCAAGCAAACTCCAGAATTAACTGTTAGGAGACCTTAATTTTTACCAACAGAATTGCCCGTGTGAAATCATCTGTTGCATGTGTCCTCTAGGCAATAAAACTGCTCAACATATGTCATTCGACAGTTTTTATAAAGCTCAACTCATGACAAGCAGTTAGGCCACCAATGCGCATTTCACCGTTTGGAGAAATGGTGGGAAGCACATTATCCACAATGTTTACGACTGTTAGTAACAGAAGAGCCAGTTACAAGTCTACACCTAAACAAACTAGGCTTAAATCTCACACATAAAGTACGTCTGGCCCCATGGCTGGCTCTGAGCCCAGGATATATCCTAGCTGCCATGGCCTCCTCTGTGCAGACCTCGCCACTCATTTTGGTCCTTGTGGTTTTTCTTTCCGTCACCCTGACACACAGAGCCAAGTCTTTTAAACAGTATACAAACAGACTTGGCTGGGATGCATTTAAGTCACAAATTCAAAGTTATCAGCAGGGCATGGTGGACACTCTGTGGTCCCAAGCTCCAAAGAACAGACTGTGAGGTGTGAGGATGTGTGCAGCCCTGTGCTGGTCTGGAGCAGGGTCTTTGAGAGGGCAGGGAATGGAAAGGAAATGTTTTTGGATTTGTCCCAGATGCAGAGACTTCCAGTGGTGACTAGTTTCAGAATTATCACCATGTCCTCTGGGACCAGGTCTATAGGGGACACTGTTAAGTTCCTCCCAGATCTTCTATTATTCTGCAGTTTTTCTTCAGTTATCTTTTAAGAATTACCTTTAAAATATTAAAGTCATACTGTTTTGTTTTCCCTAAGAACCCCATGTACAAGCTAAGTGTTCTTTGTCCTAAATGCTTGGTACTAGAAATGTTTGTATTCTGTGGATTTTTCTGTAGAAGTGTTTCATATACATAATGCAACCCAAGTCTAAATTCACTTGACTTTCATATAACTTTTATACTCAAAGCCTGAAATGATTTAAAACAACACTTGCATTAATTTTGTACATTTTGACACCACTAACCGTGTGAGGTCAGGAATAGAAGGTTTTGCTTGCAGCATCACGTTAGTACTTGTAAATACTGAGGGTGGTTGGAGAGATGGCTTGGCGTTCAAGAACACAGGCTGTTTTTTACAAAGTATCTGGGTTCAATTCCCAGCACCCACATTGTACTAGCTGGTTTTGTGTGTCAACTTGACCCAAGCTGGAGTTATCACAGAGAAAGAAACCTCCCTTGAGGGAATGCCTCCATGTGATCCAGCTGTAAGGCATTTCCTCAATTAGTGATCAAGGACCCATTGTAGGTGGTGCCATCCCTGGGATGGTAGTCTTGGGTTCTATAAGAAAGCAGGCTGAGCAAGCCAGGGGAAGCAAGCCAGTAAAGAACATCCCTCCATGGCCTCTGCATCAGCTCCTGCTTCGTGACCTACTTGAGTTCCAGTCCTGACTTCTTTTGGTGTTGAACAGCAGTGTAGAAGTGTAAGCTGAATAAACCCTTTCCTCCCCAACTGCTTCTTGGTCAAGATGTTTTGTGCAGGAATAGAAACCCTGACTAATACACACATGATAGTTACTGTCTGTAACTCCAGTTACAGGGGGGAATCCAACACCCTCACACGTACATGCAAGCAAAATGCCAATATACATAAAGTAAATAACAACAACAACAACAACTTAATTTAAATCGTTGAGATGTTAGAGCACTGGGAACTCGGGATCTTCTGGTGGGTGCTCAGCTGGATGCAGGTGCCAGCCCAGCTCTACTCGATCGTGCCCTTGGCATCACTGTGCCCTCATTTTGGTTCTCTCCATGTTCCTCCGTATTACTCTATTTCCTGGTATGATTTTCTATATTCTTCTTTAATTTAATTCTAAATGTGATATGGATTCATATCACATTTCATCTTACTTTCCTGCCAGCTACCATCCTTTTGTATTTCTCAAAGTATTTTATTCAAATACTTGCATCATAAGATTTAACCTATTTTACAGTGTTGAGTGTTTTATCTGCTTCTGTTCTATACATATTATGATAAATAACAAGACTAATTATAATATCCCAATTTTATAAAATAGCTAAAAAAACAATCTCCCAACTAGAAAGTTAAAGCATCGCTATGTACACGAGGCCATAAATCGGAGCCCTAACGATTTCACCAGAAAACAAAGCTGACAAACAATTCTCAGCTCAGTCGCAGGATATGGGAGCCACATATAAAAATCAATAGCTTTTCATATGTACCAATGACAAACATACTAAGAAATAATCCCACTCACAATAAACTCAAAGAAAGAGAGAGAGAGAGAGAGATAAGGAAATCTTGGACTAAAGCTAACTAAGGAAGTAAAAAGTCTCTAATTCAGACACAAAGCCACGGAAAACACTAGCAGACTGAAAAGCCTCCCCATGTGCATTGGTCATAAGAATTAATTGTAAAAACAGTGTTGCCAAACTCAATCTATAGATTAATAAAATCTCAAACAAAATTCCAGCCCCATTTTTCACAGATGGCTCAGCAGGTTAAGAGCACTGACTGTTCTTCCAGAGGTCCCGAGTTCAAATCCCAGCAACCACATGGTGGCTCACAACCACCAGCCATGAGATCTGATGCCCTCTTCTGGTGTGTCTGAAGACAGCTAGAGTGTACTTATGTATAGTAATAAATAAATCTTTGGGCCTGAGCGAACAGGGTTGATCGGAGCGAGCAGAGGTCCAAAAAAAAAGTGCATTGAAAACAGAGATATATTATTTCAATATTTTTATACGTGGAAGAATAACAGGAACTAACTAGTACCCCCAGAGCTCATGTCTCTAGCTGCATATAGAAGAAGATGGCCTAGTTGGCCATCATTGGGAAGAGAGGCACCTTGGTCATGCAGACTTTATATGCCCCGGTACAGGGAGTGTAGGAGTGGGTGGGTAGGGGAGCAGGGCGGGGGATGGGAGAGGGTATAGGGGACTTTTGGGATAACCTTTGAAATGTAAATGAAGAAAAGATCTAATTAAAAAAAAAGAAAGAAAGAAATAGGGGAGTGGGTCTTAAAATTCCCATGGAATACCTAAAATTCCATGGAATGCCTAAAATACCCCATACTCAAAGCAATCTCGGGCAGAAACAATGATACAGGAGTAATCGGCTGATTTTTAAGTTATGCTGCTGAGCCACAGTAGTAAAAGCAACATGGCACTGCCGCAAAAACAGACACATACATCAGTGGAATAGAACAGACGACCCGGGTCTGTTACATTGCCCCCACCCAGCTAGAGCCACTGAAATACACACTGGGAAACAAGCGGTGCTGGACAAGCCTTGTCTACAGGTACAGTAAAGAAGCTCAGACTTCTTCCACCTGCATAAACATCAACTCCAAATGGAAAGACCTCAACATAAAAACCGAAACTCTCAAACTGTTCCAGGAAAAGCAGAGAGAACACTTCAAGATATAGGCAGAGGTAAGCACTTTCTCAATAGGACTCAGTCTGACACAAAATAAGAGCAACCATCTAAGCTCACAGGAAGGTAATCATGAAGTTAAAATCATGTGCACTACAATGACAGAGTTAACTGGGTGAGGAGACTGCCTATGTGGAAGAAATCCCCCTAAGCTCCTCCCCTGATAGGGAGAGTAAACAAAAGACACAAAGGGCCTTAGAAAAACAAAACAAGTAAACAATTGAACATTCAACATCCTTACCCAAATAAATGGAAATTAAAACTACTTTGAGAGTCCATCTCATTCTAGCTAAAATGGTTATTATCAAGAAGACAAATGACAACAGATACTGGTGAGGATGCTCAGAAGGGGAGACCCTCATTCACCACTATGGAATGTAACCACTATATAAATCACTGGGGAGTTTCTAAAACACCTAAGAAACGCCAATTATAGCACCCCAGGCACATATCTATAGGATTCCATATCCCTCTCAGAGTGCATCCATGTTCATTGTTACTTTGTTCACAATAGCAAGGAGATATCAACTGATGAATGAGTTAAGAAAGTATAGTCATATACACAATAAAATTTTATCCAGTCATAAATAAAAATGAGATTATGAAATAATATGAAAATGGATGTATTAATGGAGGAAAATAATGCTGCAAAATAATGTATTAAGTGATGTAATTCAGGGTCATAGATACAAACACCACATGTTCTCCTATAAAAAATTAGTTTCTATTTTATATACATGTGTATTTATGAAGAAGAAATAGGTCAGGAATCCAGAAAACTAAAGATTCTTTAAAAAGAAGAAGTTGTATACCAGAATGTACGAGATAAGAGAGCAGGAAGCAGGAACAGCAGGAATAGAAAGACTGAAGGCAGGAAGAGAGGAGAAGAGAAAGTGGAGAGGAGGGTCAACCAATACTTACAAGAATTACAAGAAGGAGTTCTGGTAACTAACAAGAACATTTTTTAAAGTGTTTGAAATGAAAGTACCCTGTGATTAATATAGTCAAAATGGCTATCCTGCCAAAAGCAAATCTACAGATTCAATGCAATCCCCATCTAAATTTCAACTCAACTCTTCACTGAGTTAGAAAGGGCAATTTGCAAATTCATCTGGAATAATAAAAAAACCTAAGATAGCAAAAACTATTCTCAACAATAAAAGAACCTCTGGTGGAATCACCATTCCTAACCTCAAGCTGTACTACAGAGCAATTGTGATAAAAACTGCATGGTACTGGTACAGCGACAGACAGGTAGATCAATGGAATAGAACTGAAGACCCAGAAATGAATCCACACACCTATGGTCACTTGATCTTTGACAAGGAAGCTAAAAACATCCAGTGGAGGGCTGGTGAGATGGCTCAGCGGGTAAGAGCACCCGACTGCTCTTCCGAAGGTGATAAGTTCAAATCCCAGCAACCACATGGTGGCTCACAACCATCTGTAACGAGATCTGGCGCCCTCTTCTGGAGTGTCTGAAGACAGCTACAGTGTATTTACATATAATAAATAAAATAAATCTTAAAAAAAAAAAAAACCATCCAGTGGAAAAAAGACAGCATTTTCAACAAATGGTGCAGGCACAACTAGCGGTTATCATGTAGAAGAATGCTAATTGATCCATTCTTATCTACTTGTACAAAGCTCAAGTCTAAGTGGATCAAAACCTCCACATAAAACCAGAGACACTAAAATTTATAGAGGAGAAAAATGGGAAAAAGCCTTGAAGATATGGGCACAGGGGAAAAATTCCTAAACAGGACAGCAATGGCTTGTGCTGTAAGATCAAGAATTGACAAATGGGACCTCATAAATTTGCAAAGCTTCTGTAAGGCAAAAGTCACTGTCAATAAGACAAAAAGGCCACCAACAGATTGGGAAAGGATTTTTACCAATCCTAAATCTGATAGGAGGCTAATATCCAATATATACAAAGAGCTCAAGAAGCTAGACTCCAGAAATTCACATAACCCCATTAAAAAACTGGGGTACAGAGCTAAACAAAGAATTCTCAACTGAGGAATACCGAATGGCTGAAAAGTACCTGAAAAAATGTTCAACATCCTTAATCATCAGGGAAATACAAATCAAAACAACCCTGAGATTCCACCTCACACCAGTCAGAATGGCTAAGATCAAAAATTCAGGTGACAGCTGATGCTGGCAAGGATGTGGAGAAAGAAGAACACTCCCCCATTGCTGGTGGGATTTCAAGCTTGTACAACCAGTCTGGAAGTCAGTCTGGCGGTTCCTCAGAAAATTGGACATTGTTCTACCAGAAGATCCAGCAATACCTCTCCTGGGCATATACCCAGAAGATGTTCCAACTGATAATAAGGACACATGCTCCACTATGTTCATAGCAGCCTTATTTATAATAGCCAGAAGCTGGAAACAACCCAGATGTCCTTCAACAGAGGAATGAATACAGAAAATGTGGTACATTTACACAATGGAGTACTACTCAGCTATTAAAAACAATGAATTTATGAAATTCTTGGGCAAACGGATGTATCTGAAGGATATCATCCTGAGTGAGGTAACCCAATCACAAAAGAATTCACTTGATATGCACTCATTAATAAGTGGAATTAGCCCAGAAACTTAGAATATCCAAGATACAATTTGCAAAATACAAGAAAGTCAAGAAGAAGGAAGACCAATGTGTGGATACTTCATTCTTCCTTAGAATAGGGAACAAAATACCCATGGAAGGAGTTACAGAGACAAAGTTTGGAGCTAAGTCGAAAGGATAGACCATCCCGAGACTACCCAACCCAGGAATCCATCTCATAATCAGCCACCAAATGCAGACAATATTTGTACTGGCTAGTTTTGTGTCAATTTGACACAGGCTGGAGTTATCACAGAGAAAGGAGCTTTAGTTGGGGAAATGCCTCCACAAGATCCAGCTGTAAGACATTTTCTCAATTAGTGATCAAGGTGGGAGGTCCCCTTGTGGGTGGTGCCATCTCTGGGGTGGTAGTCTTGAAGCCAGGGGAGGCAGGCTAGTAAGGAACATCCCTCCATGGCCTCTGCATCAGCTCCTGCTTCCTGACCTTCTAGTCCTGAATTCCTTTGATGATGAACAGCAACAAGGTTGTGAAAGCTGAATAAACCCTTTCCTCCCCCAACTTGCTTCTTGGTCATGATGTTTGTGCAGGAATAGAAACCCTGACTAAGACACTACTGCATATGCCAGCAAGATTTTGCTAAAAGGACCCTGATATAGCTGTCTCATGTGAGGCTATGCCAGTGCCTGGCAAATACAGAAGTGTATGCTCATAGTAATCTATTGGATGGAACACAGGGGCCCCAATGGAGAAGCTAGAGAAAGTACCCAAGGAGCTGAAGGAGTCTGCAACCCTACAGGTGAAACAACAATATGAACTAACCAGAACCCCCAGAGCTTGTGTCTCTAGCTGCCTATGTAGCAGAAGTTGGCCTAGTCGGCCATCATTGGGAAGAAAGGCCCCTAGGTCTTGCAAACTGTACATGCCCCAGTACAGTGGAATGCCAGGGCAAAGAAGTGGGAGTGGGTGGGTAGGGGAGCAGGGTGGAAGGGGGGGGGCGCATAATAGGGAACTTTTGGAATAGCATTTGAAATGTCAATAAAGAAAATATCTAATAAAAATAAAATAAAATTTTAAAAAATTTAAAAAAAGAAAGTACCCTGTGTGTATGAGCTAATCAGCTCCCAGAAGCCATAGATAATTAAACAAAAACCTTGGTGCAGCCGGGCATGGTGGCGCACGCCTTTAATCCCAGCACTCGGGAGGCAGAGGCAGGCAGATTTCTGAGTTCGAGGCCAGCCTGGTCTACAAAGTGAGTTCCAGGACAGCCAGGGCTAGACAGAGAAACGCTGTCTCGAAAAACCAAAAAAAAAAAAAAAAAAAAAAAAAAAAAAAAAAAAAAAAAAAAAAAAAAAAAAAAAAAAAAAAAAAAAAAAAAAAAAAAAAAAAAAAAAAAAAAAAAAAAAAACAAACCTTGGTGCAAGGACCCAACTATCTTCCTTGAGATTTTAGGCCACTCAAGCCCCCAATAAATACAGGCAGATGCCAATCAATTAGTTCTCTAGAACCAGATGGCAAGATTCTATTGCTGAGGCTGTCACATACATTGATCACAGGACACAGAAATCAAGCTGGAATGTGTGTGTGTGTGTGTGTGTGTGTGTGTGTGTGTGTGTGTGAGAGAGAGAGAGAGATTTGACTTGATGCCTACTCTGAGAAGAAGTACACACCCGGTACTGTAACTAGTCCAAAGCCCATGAGTGGGAGGTCACAAACCATAGTGAGAAAGCCACTGCTGTTGTTACTGTCATTGTTTTACTAAATGGATATGACGTGCCTTCAAACTATCTTCTAAGTAACTATATTTATGCATGTTAGCTCTAGTCAGAGAAGTGTCTTTTTCTGGAGAGCCATCCAACTGAGGAACTCATAACTGGTAATGTCACTTGAATATCCAGATACTTGCCACTTTATATTATTATCCCTCCAAGGCTCAGGGAATACCATGAAAGAGCAACAAGAAGGGCCTGAGCCCTGTGACCCACTGCCTTCTGGAATGGCGTAGCTACAGTACTCAGGAACACCCTGTGATGAAAGGGAGAGCCTCATGACTCCACCCCTCTTGGGGATTTATATGCACTAACAGTTGGAGGCGCAGGCATATTTTTCAGTGGTGCAACCATTGATAAAGTATCTACACTCTTGGGAGCAAACTCTCACCTATGTTCCTATAAATGATTTTTATATTTGGACACACACACACACACACACACACAACTGTTAATAAGAGTAGAAGGCTGTCTCAAGACACAGAGAGACTGATCCAGGACAGGATTTTAGGAGGGAGGTGACATCAAGTCTGCAGCTAGAGGTGTACCTCATGGTCTTGTCTTCAAGCAGGCAAGCGGTTAATTCTCCTGACCTGAGAATGAATTTGTGTCATTTTAATTTGTAAGTGAAGCTTCTAAAAAAGTCACAATCCTTCACATCCTTCAAATGGTTGCCCTAAGAAATGATCTACTTCCTTGATACCAGTTTTTCTCTTCTAGAGTAAGATATTTTTAAAACAGAGATTTAGATAAAATCACATAACAAAGCCACTAAGATAAAAAGAAACTGGAAATGTTTTTAGCTTCATGAGAAAAGCTGAGAATAACATACCATTCAACTTACCTCAATTTGTTCTTAGAGCAGGCACATTACATACAAAATTAGTTAAGCACTTAAAAAAACATGATTAACGTACCAAATCCAGGAACACTTTTGAGACTGGATTTGAGGCAAATCTTCTCCAGTCTGAGGTAGCTGTACCTCATTAGACAATTCCACAGGAACATCCAGTCCACTCTTGTCCGGTGGTTCATGATAATGACACTCCTCTCTCCAGGTACAAATGCATCACCTGTTATAACTACTTTGACACCAAACATGGTCTCCAGCAATGCCTACAAAAAAATAAAAAATACAAATATAGAGCAACTTAGTTAGAGCTTTCAGGTTAAGAAGCCACATATGAAATTGTCACAACCATATTTATGAATTTCTTAGATATTCACTATATTAAAAGGAAATGAAGAAAGAATTATGGACCTTTTCCCTTCCTGCTAACCTTGTCACACTATACTATATTGCTTTTATAATACCCAAAAAGGATGACACTTAAAAAACTAACTAAACAAAAAAATTGTCTTTGGAAAAGCAAAACGGAGTCCAAAGTAAATAATGAGTTGCTTTTAAAAGTTTCCATAGGTAAATCTTATCGTGTCATATGTCCCATGATTTCTAAAACATAGTTTCCCATACTCTTGCTACTGTAATAAATGGGAGGGGGAAGAGCTCTGATCTGGAGTGAAAGTAGGAAGTGCTTTCAACACTTCCAATCTCTTCCACTAATTTTAATTTCTAGAAGTTTCTTGATAGAAAAATATGAACTACTTTTCAAACTTTCAATTATATAGTATTAAGTTTTTAAAAAGTACAAGATTCTACTGAGCAATTTTAAGGATATAATGGTATGATTATTACCCAATATTTCTAGATAGAATAAAAAATAAAACTGAATGTAGGATTAAAGAAGCTAAATTTCTTTTTTTGTTGCTACTTTTTGTTTTTTGAGACAGGGTTTCTCTGTGTAGCCCTGGCTGTCCTGGAACTCATTCTGTAGACCAGGTTGGCCTCAAATTCACAGAGATCCTGAATCTGCCTCCTGAGTGCTGAGATTAAAGGTGTGCACCACTGTCCTAGCTGGTTTTGTGTCAACATGACACAAGTTGGAGTTATCAAGGAGAAAGGAGCTTCAGTTGAGGAAATGCCTCCATGAGATCTAGCTGTAAGGAATTTTTTCTCAATTAGTGATCAAGGGGGGAGGGTCCCTTGTGGGTAGTGCCATCCCTGACCTGGTATCCTGGGTTCTATAAGAAAGCAAGCTGAGCAAGCCATCCCTGGCCTGGTATCCTGGGTTCTATAAGAAAGCAAGCTGAGCAAGCCAGGGGAAGCAAGCCAGTAAGCAAGCCAGTAAGAGGCCCCTCCATGGCCTCTGCATCAGCTCTTGCTTCCTGACCTGCTTGAGTTCCAGTCCTGACTTCCTTGGTGATGAACAGCAATGTGGAAGTGTAAGCCAAATAAACCCTTTCCTCCCCAACTTGCTTCTTGGATCGTGATGTTTGTGCAGGAATAGAAACTAAGATAACCGCCAGGCCCAGCTCTAATTTTTTTCCTATAAGACAATCTTTTGTTACTCAAAGAATACATGAAGACTAAAGTAACTGTCTACTAAGATCTTCCAGCCTACCATCTACAGTGAATTCCTGACACAAATGAATGTTGAAATGCTTGCCAGGTTTGTTAAATGAACATTTCTACTGCCCATAATTATAATTTAGATTGACTATCAGAAGGAGAGTGTGTTACAAATGAGAGCTCTTACACAGTGTGCTCCCGTTTCCTTTCACCTTCTTTAGATTGTCCAGGATCTAGGCTCAAACTCCTACCACAGCCTCCCAAGAAACCAAGACTACAGCACATCCCTATGCCCATCTGCAGTTTAAATTCCAAACCATTTACATCTAAGTCCTAGTTTATTTTATAACTAGTGGAGAAAGGCTTGATCAAAGGGGATTTAAAGAAAATCCAGCCCCTCAAATACCATGAAATAATTCAACATTGACAGTGAATGAGCTATGAGCATGTGTGGTAGAATGAAACGCAAACATGGCACTGAAAGAGGAGCAAAAAACAGATCATAAACTTCAATATCTACAAGTAAGGCTTTCTACAAGAGCTTCAGAAGAAAATACACTCAGTACAAAATGAAACAACTACAGCCTGCTGCTCCATGGATGGATGGCAATGAAACAGGATGGAAAGGGTCCTTTCCAATCAGGGAAGACTTTCTACATTCCTGTTTTCTTTTTCAGAAGCTAAACACATGGCCTCCCTACCAAAACAGTCTGACAAAGCCAGTAGCCTAAGCAAAAAGAAGAATTCACTGTTGCTAAGGAGAAAGGACTGGACCAATCCCCAAGTGAAAGACTAGCAACGCACTGCCCACTGACTGGCAGCAGCCTCTTCTCAGTACCAGAGGAGGCAGGAGCTGGGACTAGAAACCAACAGTCATCAATCAGCTCAAGATCAGGAGATGCTCTCAGAGCATCATGATGACCTTGTAGAGTGCCACCTGCCCCATGACTATGGAACACTGAGTGCACTCTGATCTTACCCATCCTGTACACCTCAACTGAACAAAGAAATATGTCTTTTGTATGTTCCTAATCTTTGTAATTACTGGAAAGAACTGAAACAATCACATCTCTGAGAAGTTTAGAAAGATATTTACTGCTAGAGGCTTCATGGGGTGGGTTACATATTTACTTAAATTTTTTTTCATACAATCTGTTGATATTCTTTCCCTGACCCAGTAAGATCTTAATAGGTGTCACTGCTTTGTAAAACACAAAATGGATATGCAGAGTAAATTTTAATAATGTAAAAATTCTTCAATCTTTAAAATTTATATATTTTAGATATAAATTATACTTTTCATTATATGAAATATAAAAGAAAATGCATGAAGAACATAGAAGTTCGTATTTTCTGTGAGGATCTTTATGAGAGTTTGCTTTAAGGACATGAATATTTGTATTTCTATTTTCTATGTCCCTTCTTTTGTACATCTGGAATGCTTACTATAGAACACAGAATATTTGTGTTTCTCCTGAGAACTAGACCTCCGATGCTAACAAAGTTCAAGAGATAGGCCACCCCAGTACAAGCAGGCAGAGCCTTCTCTGGTGCATAACTTACCACAGGAAGCGTGAGCCATGTAGCCACAAGGCGGCTGCTAATCCAGCGATACCATGACAGGTTTATAAACATCAAAGGTAAAATGGGACCGAGCATAAAAATACTTCCAAAAAAGCTTCCGGCAAACAGGAAGAGTATAAAGTAGATTCCCTTCCATGACACCATGATTCTGAAAGATAGAACAAAAACAAAGAATATATTTTATTACTATGCATTTGCTCTGGAATTTCATCACAATTATGTATACAATAATCTTTAAAGACAAGGTTACTGTCTTTAGTAATGAGGACCAGCAGATTCCCTGGCTATCAGTCTAACAGGTTGCCAGTGCACTGAAAATTGATACTCTCAAAAAAAAANTATCTACTTCTCTTGACTGTGTTTTCTTCCAGCCAGTCATCAGCCAACTCAGGCACTTGTTCCTGATCTCCCTGGCAGAGCTACTCTTTACATTGTTATCCACTAGGCAATATCCTCATCTTTAAAACTCCTGCATGCTTCTTCATAACAACATCCGGTGTGGTGTGACTATAAGAAAAAAATATTGTTAAATGGCCTAGCTACCATCAAATGAAATTTTCCCATTGTATAGTAATGAGTCTAAGCCCCATAGAGGCTAAAACACCTTTCCTAGTGAAACTCAAAAGCATCCAGTCCTGCCTTGTGCACACTCTACTGCATAAAGCCACTCCCCACCTACTACGCAGCTGAAAATCAAAGACCAATATTAACCATTAACCATGTATTTAAAAAAAGGCAAACTTATATAAAGGGATCTATCACATGACTACAATGGAATTCTATAGATCAAACCTAGTCTAGTTACTTCAGCATTTATTCATTTTTATGAAACAATAAGCATGTAAAGAAATCCCTACTGAAATCAGTCTGGCGGTTCCTCAGAAAATTGGACATAGTACTACTGGAATATCCAGCAATACCACTCATGGGCATATACCCAGAAGATGTTCCAACTGGTAAAAAGGACACATGCTCCACTATGTTCATAACAGCCTTATTTATAATAGCCAGAAGCTGGAAACAACCCAGATGTCCCTCAACAGAGGAATGGATACAGAAAATGTGGTACATTTACACAATGAAGTACTATTCAGCTATTAAAAACAATCAATTTATGAAATTCTTGGGCAAACAGATTTATCTGGAGGATATCATCCTAAGTGAGGTAACCCAATCAAAAAAGAAGTCACTTGATATGCACTCACTGATAAATGGATATTAGCCTAGAAACTTAGAATGCCCAAGATAAATTTGCAAAACCCAAGAAAATCAAGAAGAACGAAGACCAAAGTGTGGATACTTCATTCCTCTTTAGAATAGGGAAGAAAACACCCATGGAAGGAGTTACAGAGACAAAGTTTGGAGCTAAGATGAAAGGATGGACCATCCAGAGACTTCCCCCACCCGGGGATCCATCCCATAATCAGCCACCAAACCCAGACACTATTGCATATGCCAGCAAGTTTTTGCTGAAAGGACCCTGATATATCTGTCTCATGTGAAGCTATGCCAGTGCCTGGCAAATACAGAAGTGGATGCTCACAGTCATCTATAGAATGGAACACAGGGGCCCTAATGGAGGAGCTAGAGAAAGTACCCAAGGAGCTGAAGGGGTCTGCAACCCTTTAGGTAGAATAACAATATGAACTAACCAGTACCCCCAGAGCTTGTGTCTCTAGATGCAAATATAGCAGAAGATGGCCTAGTCGGCCATCATTGGGAAGAGAGGCCCCTTGGTCTTGCAAACTTTATATGCCCCAGTACAAGGGAATGTCAGGGCCAAGAAGTGGGAGTGGGTGGGTAGGGGAGCAGGGCGGGGGGAGGGTATAGGAGACTTTTGGGATAGCATTTGAAATGTAAATGAAGAAAATATCTAAAAAAAAATAGTAATATCCCTACTGTGTGCCAGCCATGGGCTAGTCTGCAAGGTCTCACAAATCTAGACATGGAACTCAGGGCCTCATGCCTGCAGAGCCCACGCTCCACCTTTTCTGTCTACCGATCTCCTCGTTCCTCCCTTATTGTGTTCTCTGTCTGCATTTCATAGCCTTTTTCTGTATCTTCATTCAAGTCCTAAAATGGGGGTCAATTAGGTTAATAGCTACATACTTATTTAGAATAGGCAAATATTGAAGAAAAAGAGAATGTCAATGGCTGGCACAGATGTATAGTAATCTAAACTAACATATACCTCTAGTGGAAACTTGTATAAAACTCTGGAAAACAGCTTGGCAGTTATACAAAATCCTACACTGACACTCAGCATATATACTAGAAAATCTACCAACTGTCTAGTACAAATAAAGTTATCTTTCCATAAAAGTTCTACATAATCCTTTATATCACCATTTCTCATACTTGCACAAAACTGGAACTAATCAGTCAGCTGAGGGTATAGATTCTGAATGATTAATCACCAATGAAGACATATGCCTGACACAGGCATCCTGACTTATTCTCAGATGCACTGTACTGAATGAGATGCCAGGTAAAAGGACATGTCTTTTATGGAGCATTCGTACAAGGCCAACCCATTGAATCTGTGGCTGGCTGGCTGGCTGGCTGGCTGGCTGGCTGGCGAAGATGTTCTGAGTACTGAAGGACAGCACCATGAAGCCTGGCAGATGAGCACACAACTGCTTCCCGACGGCACAGTGCACTGGAGAGAAGTCACATGGACTAGTTTCCTTCCTTTCCTTCTTTAGAGCTCAGCATTGAACCCAGACTCCATGTGCACCAAGTATATGCTCTGTCACTGAGCAACATGCCTAGCCCTAGGCATTTTAAACTCTGGTCCAGTCATAGTTATATCTGCCTATAATCTAGCACTTGGAAGGTAAGAAGCCTGACTTTAAAGCTAGAGGGTAAGTTTGTTGCCAGCCTAAGCTATGTAGTGATTGATACTCTGCTTCCCAAATAAAATTTCTTAAATGACTAGCTGAAATAAAAGCTATGTTCTTAGGAAATTCTAGTCTTCAAATTATTTCAATAATAATAATGATCCAAAATATTTTCCGAGCTTTTATAATACGCCAGATACAGTTTCATGTATTTGGTTTGAATAGACTTTAACAGTCACAACAATCTCATGGTGTGGGTATTTTTATTACCTCTATTTATACATCTGGATTCTGTGGCACAAAAATGTTAAGTAATTTGATCAAGGTTAAACAGCTAGTAAATAGCAAAACTGAGAACTGGCTCTAGGGATTTTGGTGTTGGTGCCTATACTCAGGTACATTATACATCTTTTCAAGACTATATTACTTTTTAAATAGGCACATACTTTAAAAGAGTTATACTATAAAGACATACTTATAAACCAAGTTTTAAAACCTAATTTTTAAAGTATTCTGAGTTTTAGAAGTTCACAGGAAGTTGATGAGGAAGGCTTGCTAATAATTCTTATCTTAAGCACCTAACATGACCCAGCCCCATAAGACTGGGAAGGGGTGGGAGGAAGGAGACTCCCAAGAACAGACTATGATATCATGCCTACACCAAGTGAGTGGTTCCCATCCAACCACTCTATCTTTGGAGACTTAATACAAGCTTCCCTTCCCTGATGGTGCTCTATCTATTAACATGAGCCTGACTCCGGTGCCAAGCCATGGCAGTGACTGACATATGCTTAAAGGAAGGTATGGCTTGGTAGGATTGCTATGCCAAAGAAAAGGCAAAACCAAGTACATGAACCAAGACATGGCCTACTGAGGCTTTCCATTCAGTTGTTTATATTATTCTTGGAGTACACCAATGTGATAACTCCCTGATAAGGACTAGTGGAATCTACTGAGGATACCTACATGTCCTTAGAAAGGAACCATCTACATTTCACTTCATAAGACTTTCTTGTTGTATGTTGATAATAGGCACTGTTCTCACAGTCTGGCTGGAACGGTAAGTTCACAAACATGACCAATTCACTATAAATCAGGTTATAATAGTGGTATATTCGGAAGCATCCAATCATTGCAGGCAGGGATGATTATGATATTCAAGAAGGCATCTTCCTGGATGAAGTGGTAGACAGAGCAGAAAGAAACTTCAGGCAATAATAAAACAAACAGGTTTGTAGAAATCTAAAACACAAGCCATAGAGATTTAGAAGTTACTGAAATATAAAGGTACAAGGTGCACAATGTTGGCATGCAAAAAAACCCACAAGAGCACAGGCCCTAGGATAAAGCTGTGTATGGGTCAGGATGGAGGGAAAGAACACCTTCATCTTGGCACAAGGAGTGGAAAAAGCTAAGGACTATGACTCATAAAACAACAGATAAAAGTGACACAAGTGTGGACAGTCTGCATTGCTAAGAGCCTTCTCTGAACTTTATAGATAACTCAAGGCCATAGTAAACAACAGACAAGTCTGTAATATATGAATAGTGCTGCTTCAGTCATCTGAAACTCATTTGTCCACTAGACAAGGGGGCATTAAAGGACCAAAAAACCAAACATCGCCATTACAAGGAAGTCACACTTCTTACATTCCACCCTACTAATAAAGAAGGCTTGGAAACACCCATCTATTTTCAAAAAATAGGAAAACAGCAAGTAACTTTGTGTGTGTGTGTGTGTGTGTGTGTGTGTACATGTGCATGTGCATAAATGTATGTGCATATATTTATTACAGAAAGGATTAGTAATATAAATCTAAACTGAGTTTGGATTATGTAAAATTCCCAATGAAAAACCTTTTACTACCATAGAAATATTTATACATTCATGTTTATTGCTGTTCTATTTTAAATAACAAGAAAGTGGAAACAAGCTAAATGCCCATACAATGAATAGGTAGTGAAAACTTGGTACACATATACCATGGAATATTATTTAGCTGTAAAGAAAAATGAAGTCAGCCGGGCATGGTGGTGCACGCCTTTAATCCCAGCACTCGGGAGGCAGAGGCAGGCCGATTTCTGAGTTCGAGGCCAGCCTGGTCTACAAAGCTAGTTCCAAGACAGCCAGGGCTAGACAGAGAAACCCTGTCTTGAAAAACCACAAAAAAAAAAAAAAAGAAGAAAAATGAAGTCGTGAAATTACAGGAAATGAACTTGGAATGCATAGAATTAAGAGAGGTGACCAAACTCAGGAAGAAAACAGTGCATGCTCTCATATGCAGATAATGCTCAGAATGAGAACATGCAATCCAGTGCAAGAGGCCAAGTGTGGAACATTTAGACAGCAGACCATGAGGGGACATCATCAGGTGACAAGGATGGCATGCAGGCAAAATGATGAGTCATGAAAAATAACAAAATTAATTTTCTTAGTTTTAATGTTGTCACTTGTCTTTCTTTTTTGTGTTGGATATGTGTGTAAAAATTAACTGCTGGTAAAGGTATAGAACCTAAATGAAGATGCATAGCTTCAGAACAGCCATTCTAACTACACACATGTTCGCTCAGATGGATAAAGGTAGGGACTGGACAAAGATTTGTTGTAGGAACTACTTTATTGTGGCTGTGTGATGTTTCCATTTGTAAGTTCCTATTGGACAGCCAACACTTTAAGAGTCCAGCCAAATGCCCTGACTGGCAGTCTCTTCACCTCGAATACTCACTCATGTAAGAACACTTGCCCACTACTTTCCGAAGAGGAGGAGCTGGCCAACTCTCAAGAAACTGAAGTTTTATGATAACTCCCAACTGCCACGGCGGCACCTTTGAGAGTCAGAGTCTTCAGCTAATGAGAGCAGTAGCAAAGTATGCTTACCTCTCAAATAAACCAACAACAAACACCTACATAGGGAGGTAAGTAGACAGACCGACAAACAGATGTGTATATAGGTGGGCAGTGATTTTAAAGAAAAAGAAAAATACATATATAAAAAAAAGAAAAAAAGACCCACATAAATGAAGTATAGTCACGGTAGTACATACAAGAGGCTACTAAAGTGCTGGTAATGTTCAATTTCTTAAGGATTATGGTTACATGTATGTTCAACAAGTGTTTTGGACTATCAATATCCATTCTTCACAAATTTCATATACATATGACATTAGCAATAATATGAACATTTTATAGGTCTCCCCCACTCTTAAAAAAACACAGAAAAGAGCTTTCACTCCTTAATTCATTAACATTTGCATGCATTTTACAACCTAAAGTATTTTAACTACAATAATTTGAAGAACATGCAAATTTATCCATGGTTAGGAATATGTTACAATCCCTAATTACTTTATAGAAAATACAATCCTTAACAGTTAGATGAGACAGATGTATCAGAAGTTTATAATTTTTAAGCAAAACTTTTAAAAAACATGTACATCTTGACTCACATAATAAAATCAATTCTATAAGAGGGAAATGTGGGCCCGGATGTCAATGGTTACATATGCATGCATACAGAAGTGTTTATTGGGAAAATAAAAAGTCAACAACCCTAGCCTGCTTACTGTGATTTCCCACGGGTTCCTGTGTACACTTGTAAAGATCTGCTGTGCAAGCATTACTAAATCACGGTTTTCTAACACAGTGAAATATCTCAGAGCTGGCTAATTTCTCTTAAATCCATGTTGCATACGAATTTGCACAGCCCCATGATCGTGGACACATCTACACTTGCCTTGAAGCTGATGCTCAGGAGCCTACATGTAAGCTTCTCGATGCACAAAACAAGCACCCACCTTCATTTTTTTCAGAACCTAGTAACATAAATACATCTGTCTTACCCAATAAAATGGAATGTCTCTTTATGCCCCAAGGAAAGCTATATTTATTTCCCAGTGTCAAAGGACAGAGAGATCAGAGCTACATGGAACAATCCTCCCCAGGAACAGAGAGCACGGCTGTTACTGCTTTCTGCTCGGACGTCTTTTATTTTTATTCTCAATGGCATTGTCACACGTGTCTTTTATTATAACTAACTTTAAATTATTTCAGGATATAGTCTACTAATATAAAATAAATTACAATCTGATGTCACCATTAGCAATGTTATTCATCTTTACTTCCTAGTCATACAGATGAGTCTTTATTAAAGCATCGTATCAGGAAACTATTTTAAAATTCCATTCAAAATATTCTGGAGATAAAAATATACTTTTAATAAGCAAACTATCAGGACAAAGGCTTCTTTTAACAAAAATAAGTCAAACACGTAAAATGTTTCTGTATCAATTGAGCAGGCCTGAGTAGAGTGCGGAGGAAGCTGAAAAGACAACAGAATTTTCTCTTGATCCTTTACTTGTTTGGAAAAAAAGACAGAGACACTGTAACAGGGGACAAAAGATCCCATGAATGTTTTAAGTCTGGTTTTACTAGATCCCATGCATGTTTTACTAGATCCCATGCATGTTTTAAGTATGGTTTACTAGATCCCATGCATGTTTTACTAGATCCCATGCATGTTTTACTAGATCCCATGCATGTTTTAAGTATGGTTTACTAGATCCCATGCATGTTTCGACAGTCACTGATGCTTCTGCCTGTCACCCAGTAGCCTGAAGTTAGGCTCCTTCTGCCTCTTCTCCCTCTGTAGTATGTGACTACTGGCCTGCACCACCATCCCTGGTCTATGGTGGGTGCTGGGGTGGAGCCCTGGCTGTGTGCACTCTGGTAGCACTCTCTGCAGCTAAGTTACATCCCTAGCCCCTCTTTGCCCGTTTTGACTAGCCAGCTCTGTGTCTCATGAAGAGAAACTGAGTGTGGGATTAAACATCAAGTGAATGGGAGTAAGGCCAAAGTTAGACCAGGACAGATACAGAGGCAGGTGAGATGTTCCTGCTGCCCTTTCCACACCAGCCTGGGTGACTGCTCCTCCTAAAGTGGCATGAGAAAATAGGATTTTCTCAAGTACAAAAAATACTGATAAACAAGCATAGTACTTAGGAAGGTCTTACAAGAAACCAAACCACATTTACCCATTCTGATAAAACACAACAGGACTATGCAGGAGCAGAATGGGGCCAAGCTTAGGTTGCATCTAACCAAACAAAGCAAGAACTTTCAACACCCAACAGACTCACTCAAGAAGCCTGCTAACTGCTTCTGAGGAAGTCCACTTCAGCAGTTCTTAGAACTGGGTAGCACGGGGCAGGGGGTGTCAAAATGAGTGCTTAACTCATTATCTACCCTCTGGCCTCTGAACAGAGAAGAAATTATGTGTCTACATGAGACTTACCTACATATATATTACATGTAAATGTTTGATACACATAAATATTCCGTTCTAAAATCCTGATGCAATCTATTACTTAAAATGTATTCACAATCAGTATGCACAGAGAATAGAGTATACGTAACACTAAGATCTTTTCTACTGGAAACTTCAAACTTGGAGAGAGCACCAGAAATGCTGTATCTTGATGTGGTAATAGCTCCCTCCGCCTTTTTTTTTTTTTTTTTTTAATAACCACCCACCCCACCTGACCTCTAAACTCCCTGGGGCCTCCAGTCTCTTGAGGGTTAGATGCATCATCTCTGAATGAACACAGACCCAGAAGTCCTCTGCTGTATGTGTGTTGGGGGCCTCATCTCAGCTGGTATATGCTGTCTGTTTGATGCTCCAGTGTTTGAGAGATCTTGGGGGTCCAGATTAATTGAGACTGCAGGTCCTCCTACCAGATCGCCCTTCTCCTCAGCTTTTTTCAGCCTTCCCTAATTCAACAACAGGGGTCAGCTGCTTCTGTCCTTTGGTTGGATGCAAATATCTGCACCTGACTTTTTCAGCTGCTTGTTGGGTCTTTCTGAGGGCAGTCTTGCTAGGTCCCTTTTTGTGAGTGTTCCATAGCCTCAGTAATAGAGTAAGGCCTTGGGACCTCCCCTTGAGCTGGATCCTACTTCGGGCCTGTTGCTGGACTGTCTTCTCCTCAGGCTCCTCTCCATTTCCATCCCTTAATTCTTTTAGACAGAGACCATCCCTCACTTGATGCCCTCTCTTCCTGCTGGAGGTGGACTCTATAAAGTCCCTCTTCCTACTGTCTGGCATTTCAGGGAGAATCACTATCCCTCTGCTTTCAAATCAAATAACTTCATGAAGCTCCCCAGAACTGCACCCTTGTAATACATGTGCTTTATCTGTGCATCAGTGTAATATTAATAGAAGCTGTACCTATAACAATTTGAGTTAGATACTTTATAAACAGCCCAATCAGATCCATGGTGTTCATGAGAAGAAGAAAGTACAAATGGTCGGTGTCTGAAACGGCCAGTGCCCTTCCCTGCACAGCTGAGGGGATAAAGTAGAACATGCCCTTGGAGGATGCAGTTAGGATGCCCATTTTGGTTTTCCTCCAATTTAAACATCTGCTCGCTGCTAGAACTCCTATGTAGGAAGTTCTTCCTCTCCCCAGACCCCCTCTCTGCTTCCATAATCCTCCATCCCTACTTCTTTCTCTTACCTCAGTCTCTCTTTTTCATGACCTCATATTTTTAAGTCTGGTTTTACTAGATCCCATGCATGCTTTACTAGATCCCGTGCATGTTTTACTAGATCCCATGCATGTCTTACTAGATCCCGTGCATGTTTTACTAGATCCCATGCATGTTTTAAGTCTGGTTTTACTAGGTCCCATGCATGTTTTACTAGATCCCATGCATGTTTTACTAGGTCCCATGCATGTTTTACTAGGTCCCATGCATGTTTTACTAGATCCCATGAATGTTTTAAGTCTGGTTTTACTAGATCCCATGCATGTTTTACTAGATCCCATGCATGTTTTAAGTATGGTTTACTAGATCCCATGCATGTTTTACTAGATCCCATGCATGTTTTAAGTATGGTTTACTAGATCCCATGCATGTTTCGACAGTCACTGATGCTTCTGCCTGTCACCCAGTAGCCTGAAGTTAGGCTCCTTCTGCCTCTTCTCCCTCTGTAGTATGTGACTACTGGCCTGCACCACCATCCCTGGTCTATGGTGGGTGCTGGGGTGGAGCCCTGGCTGTGTGCACTCTGGTAGCACTCTCTGCAGCTAAGTTACATCCCTAGCCCCTCTTTGCCCGTTTTGACTAGCCAGCTCTGTGTCTCATGAAGAGAAACTGAGTGTGGGATTAAACATCAAGTGAATGGGAGTAAGGCCAAAGTTAGACCAGGACAGATACAGAGGCAGGTGAGATGTTCCTGCTGCCCTTTCCACACCAGCCTGGGTGACTGCTGGGTCCAAAACAAGCTTTTTGAAGTCTTGGATTTCTGTTAGGTTCTGTTGCTTTCAATTTCAATTCATAATATGAATTGTTAATATCAATATTTTTAATGAAATGTCACTCACCAATATTTTTCTGTGCAAATGGTTAAAAAAAAACCTATTATTTCAACAATTTCCTGTTATTACAGAAAGATCTCTCTAAGACCTAAAAGTTAAACCACATACACCCACGGAGTGGAACATGCCCGACGTGAAACCATCTCAGAAAAGATGATTAGGGTAGCCACAATGTCTCCTAGCTGGTATTTTCCAGTTACTTAGTACAGCCCTCAACATGTTAAGCATAGAGTTACAGTATGTCCCAGGAACTCCACTCCTCAGTGTAAACCAAGCGAAATGACAGCTCACATGCAGACAAAAATCAATTACAATTCCTAGGCAGTGTCAGAAAGTGGAAATGAACCAAAAGCTCATCCCTCACTGAACTGGTATACAATTGATCACAATATATCACATCTGTCAGTGATGTACAGAACCACAAAAGGATTAAAGAACTGCTACCTGCTACTGTGAAGACTGGCTCCAAAAACACCATGCTAAAGCAAAAGATGTCAGTCAAAGACTCATGGGTACTAAAGTTTTGTTTTTATGAAATGTCCAAAATAGACAAAGCTTCAGAGACAAAGAGTAAGTCAGTGGTCTCCTAAGGCAGGGGTTTCAGGAAACAAAGAGTGACTATGAGCTCAAAATTTATTTAAAGACCTTAAAAGAAAGAGTCTACATTTAAACAGCAGTGGTGACTGTACAGTTCCAATCTATAAGCCAGTGACCTGTAAACTTTAGAAAACTTTGTTGTAACTGTGTGGTATGTAGTTACATCTGAAAATAAGAAAGTCAAATGGTGGATTACCAACAAAGAAATAATTCTAATCAGACTCCGGATAGAAGAGAAATATTGAGAAAGAATAAAGCACTTTCACCTCAGAAACTAAGAATAAAGGTATTTGTAAGTATGTTTCATACGTGGACTGAGGGGAGCTAAAGCAAAAGGAGACTACCAGGGAAGATGAGAAGCATCAGAGAAAGAAAGGGACAGTAAGAACAGAATGGGGACAGTCAGAGGACATCATATGCATATGCAAAAACACTTCACCACTTTGTACACTTAGCATTCACTAACCAAAATGTTAAAATATGCAAAATAAAGCCAGAGACCAAAAGGAGACCAAAAATTAGATAATGTAACATCACTGACAGGAAAAAAGACCAGTCACTCAAACACTACTGTAACAGTTGTCTTGATATAGTGAGAATGATTGCTTATCTTCTAAATGGTGCAAAGAGCATAATTTTAATATAATAATAACAAATTGGAATTCAGTATTTCTTTTATATGAATAGAGTCCCTCACTGATACATATCTTTAAAAGAAATATTAATCACTAATGGAGAGTCTGAAGTCTGAAGTTTGGTACTAGGAAACATTGGTGCTACATTTTAGATATGCGAGAGCTGACATTCAGGCTTCCGTCTCATTTTCTTTTTCCAAACACAGAATTACTGACTTTACTGGGTCACGGGATGCCTAACAACTCACAGGACAGACAAAACACAAGATAGTTCCCTCATGAAAGTACACTTCTTCAAACAACAAGCTGACCATATTGCTTGTATGGTCCATAGACACACCACTAGCCTTAATGAAAGAATTTTAAGTTACAGGTTACTATAATTAAAAAAACATAATTTCAAGTAAAACAAAAAAATCAATCACCCATTTTAATAGATGCAAGCAAAAGAAAACATTCAAATCAGTGCCTTTCTTACAATCTAGTCTCATGGCAGAATAACATACCCTAGTTACAGTCAAGGAGTTGACACCTAGAGTTGTGTGCTGAGCCATGTAGAGTCAAGCACACATTAGAGCCACATACATGTATTCTGTCTTCAAGAGAATATCCCTACATTTTATCAGGTCGGGACTTCCTTACTTAGGAAGACACAGAGAACTACTCCTTAGAGAACATCCACCAGCAGCCTCAACAGGCCTTCCGCTAGTAGCAAATCTAGAGACAGCCTTGAGTAGGACCTGAGGAACCCTGCTATGTAGAAGCCATGCCACAGAATTTTCACCAATGGAACAAATTTTCCAAGTGCTGGAACAACAAGTGGAACCAAAGATACATCACAGGCATTTTCTTTTCTAGAAAACAATTCTAAATTGGGAAATTTTTAAAAAATGACAAAGTATTTTTTAAAAAGGTAGAAATACAAGATCCAGTCCTCATATATAGATCATGTCATAGTATTGTTAGTATATTTGTATTAGGCTTTGTTTCAAAACCACTTCAGATGCCATAATTATCAGATAGTACCTTGTAATATAAATAGAATTATACCATTTTTATCCAAAGCATATCTGATTGGATTTTATCACCCACAAAATTCTCTGCAACTGTTATAAAACACTTTTTTATAACTTATTCTGAAAAAAAAACAATGGCTGGATTTTAGTTCATGTACAAACTATATTTTGTACAAATAATAACAGGGTTACTATCTGGAACTTTGCTTTGCTATTAAAATATTACATATGTGACCCTTTTCCCCTTACACTAGCAAAAATGAAAATAAGGAGCAGATGGAGAATGACCCGGGAACTCTGTCCATGTACTTCCAAATGGTTCATGTAGCACGCTCCTACCATTAGCAAATAAAAACATCAATGAAGAAATTAATGTGAAGACTTACAAAAATAGTCATTTGGTAAAAAAAAATTCTGAGGTCAGCAGAAATGGAACTAATAGTCATGGTATCCTAAAAGTATTTGTCATAAGAATAACTTTGCTAACTGGTGGGAAAAGCCAGTAGTGTTCAGAGCAGTACAGTGTAATCATTAAGGTTTATGAGACACATGGAAACCCACCTGTCCAAAGAGGCTTTGTTTAAAACTCCCATGAAAACCCATGTGTGAACAGACACATAGCAACTCTGACCCAGAGCTGGCCTCACCTGAACAGCAGGCCAGGCTCTTAGGCCTCAGGTCCAGACTCACTGAAGCTTGGAGAAGGTCTTAGGCTGCCTGGCAGTTTGTTTCACTTAAAGTTACTAGCACAAAATTTTGGCAGTAGAAAATCCCTTAGAATAGGGCAGTCCCTCCTCCTCATTCTGATTTCTGACAGAGAAACCCTGTCTCAGAAAACAAAACAAAACAAACAAACAAACAAACAACAATGCTTTTGCCTACAGTGTCACAGTAAGCTGTAGTCCAGAGTCTTATTTTGTGTAACAGCCAGCGGTGATGCTAAAGACTAGCTATGAGCTAGTCAAAGTACAGAAACACCTGAATACTTGGGGCATTTGTAATGCCCTTTATAAGGCTCAGTGAAAACTGTCAAAGAAGAAGGATGAACTTAAGAGCCAAAGAAAGGGGAAAACAGTCTAGAACACTGACCTCTGGGCATGGCAAGGCTTTCATACTCAAACCTCACAGCCCCTGTGGTTACCCATATAAGACTGGTCCTGGCAACACCTCCCAGTAGAAAGGGGAGGGGCTAGTGTGGCTCTTTGCCCCTACAAGACTTAGGCAGGTGATATAGGAGGAAGAGACATTTTCTTCATTGGGGTAGCCACTGGTAAGTTTCCCACATTCCTGTAAACAAACTCCCACCCACAATTCTCTAAATTTCCACAATGAGACCCACTGGGTCACATGCACACTTAAGCTATGAAAGAGGACTAGTTGCAAGAAGAGGACTGATGAGAGGCAGGGGACAAGAAAGAGTGAAGGGGGTGAAAATTATCTAATCATAGTACATACATTCATAAAATGCCACAACTAAACCCATTATCATGAACAATTAATATGTTAATAAAACATTAAAATAAAAATTAGAAAGCATAAGCTCAACAACTGAAACATTTTTGATTGGTTAACCATATAATGTGCAAGAAAATACATTAAACCCCAAAAGGAGCTGAAGAGCAAAGTAAACCGTGAAGGCTCATAAGTGAAATCTCAACCCTGGGGAGACTCGGGCAGAAGAACGGGGTGAGTTCAACCCAACCTGAACCACAAACAAAATGAATGCCTGTTTAAAAAAAACAGGGGAAAAAGGAAAGAAAGAAAAACAAGGAAAAATAGTTAATTACCAAGCTAAAATACACTGTTACAATAGCATGAACATAAAACTCCTTTTTAGTAAAGATACTAAGCTAAAAAAAAATGGCCTTTTATATATATATATATATATAGTGTTTCTAATTATCCATGATAGGTCAGAGGTACTATTCAGTTACCATTACAAACAGCAACAAAAATGGAGAATGTTGGCTCCCAGAATTTGGGAGGCTAAGACAGGAAGACTGCCTCAAGTCTGAAGCCAACCTTGGCTACAGTGATGAGACCCTCAAGGGAGGGGGAAAAAGCCAGTAAAGAAGTGAAATGATCTTTTTGCTAAGAAAATTCAAGTGTTATTTAACAATAAATGTAAGAAATCTGAGAGTAGTCATTGAACACTAAAGAAAATGAACATTAATAAGTATTAGTAACTAATGGAAGTATGAGCTGATTAAAAATAAAAGGCTAATTTGTACCCTTAAAACCATGGCTCTTTAAAAAGTCAGTTCTTCCATCTTTCCCCCACATACTACCGCTGTCCAGTCCTGGGAATCAAGGCACTGCACAGCACACCTTAAATGTACAAAAAACCCACAGCCTGGAAATCAACAGTGCTAATTCCACCTACTGCAGGCTTAGTGAATGGCTTCAACAAGCTGCTAACGTTCCTGTAACTGTTAGTCATGCTTCTCTCCAGCCAGTTTAAAATCAGGAGGCTATGGAGCCAACTGTGCATGGAAAACATCTGCTGGTGACTTCTGCGGTTAGTGGCTTCCAAGGGTAGTGCAAATCTCTTATCATATCTTATCTTGACATTGCAAACAGTTCAAGTCCTTGCTGGTGAAAGATCACACTGTGTTGAATGGAACAACTATCTAAATCCACCACCACTATCAGTCTGCTAATGTTTAGATAATTAGTCAGGTTCTGAAAAGACTTTGCTTAAGTCAGAGTTGTTTTTTTTTTTTTAAACTTAAACACATATTATTGCTATAGTAAAATATCTAAAAAGTTATTTTCACAAACAGAATTTCAGATCACTTAAACTTATTTTACCCTCCACATCTGAGAAACTCAAATTGTATTTGATAAATAGTTCAGTTTTAAAGTGAAGTTACTTTTTAAAATGTCTGGCAGATAAATTACTGTTCTTTCTCATAGAAGTGTACACAGCCCCAGTGTACATGCTGACCACAGGTTCCTGTTATGCTCTCACACGTGTGTGCATGGGATATACTCTGCTCATACCAATTTTAGTCATATTAAAATTTTGCAGCTTAGATTTACAGGATATATAGCTAAACTTTAGTTCTAGACAAGGAACTAGGCCTGCCTTAGAGATTTTTTATTCTGAACAAGACATTTCTCAACAACAGCCATATTCTTCCCATGCTATTATCTTAAAATTACAGTAAATCAGTTGATCCCAAAGCCAACTATTATATAATAGTGAGAAGTTGCTAAAAATGTGAAGTGAGTATCTCCAAACTAGGACCACAGAACACGCTGAGTAAACAGACTTGAGCCTCTCCTCTCAAGACTCCAGAACGGTGTAGCCAGACTTGAACACCACCCCCAGACGGTACAAATCAAAACTCTTCTAAATGAGGCATGTGCCCTCAAATGAGAAGAGTTTGGAAAGGCTGCTGTCATGCCAACAATGCTGTCTATACTTAGAATATTTCTAGAACCCCTCTTTGGAAAATCCCTGTAGGATCTTTAGCATACTCGATTGATTGATAAATGCTAACAAATCTCTCAACTTAGAAAGTAGATTTAACTTTTGAAGCACTTAAAAATTCACACAAGGCATGCAATGAAAGATGTGGCAACTCAAGAAGCAATGTGATCTATACCTGGACAACAACGAGATGTAAAAACCAGGCCGTGAGACTCATTTTCCTGGGATACGTCCTTGGAAAGGCAAAGACCTCCCCTGAAGCATAGTTCTCATTTGGATCTCAGATGACTCTATCCTACAAGTAAACAGCCAACACAAACCTCTCTCATCTTACACCCAGTAAACAAAGCTTCTAAGAAGGAAAAACATTACCCCAATTTACTGGTAGTACTTAGTGGCAATTTAAGTTTAGGTCTCTTAATCCTAGTTCAACACTCAGTAGTCTTTCTTATATGCTTTATTGCCTATATAAAGAAGATAAAAGCCTCATTGTGTTCCCAGTTCAAATTATAAGTAGTTTGCTTCACATATGCCACTACCATGACACACTACTATCTCCAAAGGCCCACACAAGTGGGCATGCCCAGTCCTGACCCTGAAGCTCAGAACTGTGAACCACAATAAGCTTCTATTTACATGGCCATCTCCATCTTCACTGGAGGGAAGGCTATTTACATGGCCATCTCCATCTTCACTGGAGGGAAGGCTATTTACATGGCCATCTCCATCTTCACTGGAGGGAAGGCTATTTACAAGGCCATCTCCATCTTCACTGGAGGGAAGGCTATTTACATGGCCATCTCCATCTTCACTGGAGGGAAGGCTATTTACATGGCCATCTCCATCTTCACTGGAGGGAAGGCTATTTACATGGCCATCTCCATCTTCACTGGAGGAAAGGCTATTTACATGGCCATCTCCATCTTCACTGGAGGAAAGGCTATTTACATGGCCATCTCCATCTTCACTGGAGGGAAGGCTATTTACATGGCCATCTCCATCTTCACTGGAGGGAAGGAAATCTTTCTTTTTGATATACATATCCAGAATCACCTAAGAAGAAAACTTCCAGGCAAACCCCAGAGGGATTATCATGATTAGGTTAACAGTGTATCTGGATAATCAACATTAGATTAGCCTCTGAGTATTCCTGTAAAGGACTGAGAAGACAGGCCCAAAGGTGGGGAATACCAGTCCCTGAACCCAAGACATACATGGGTCTTATAGTGCATTTAAATGGGTAGAGGCTGGAAAGATGGTTGCATACTTAAAACCAAATACTGGGAACCCTCAGTTTGGTTCCCAGAACCATATAGGCAGCTCATGACCTCCTGGAACCATGACTCTAAGGATTCAACACCCTCTTCTAGCCTTCTAGGGGACGTGTGCACACACACACACACACACACACACAAACACAGGAGTGTGGGGTGGGGCTGGGAACAGAGACACAGAGAGCTCTGATGACAGAGATCCATAGCTCTTTATCCTGACTGAACACTAAGAAACGGGCTGCTCCAAGGTCCTGCTGCCTTGACTTCTCTACCATGGTGTACTGTACATGTTCTAGAACCTTAAGTTGCTTTTGTTAGATATTTTGTCACGGTACAGGAAAAGTCACCTCACCTCACTTACTCTTCTCAACAACCCTGTCTGACAGACATACATCATTTTTAAAATAAAGAAACTGGGGTTCAGTCAGTTCCTATATTCTAACAAAGTCACAAAGGGTGACAGGTTGTATTTTCCAAAGATAGCTATTAAGATATCCCCTATGTTTTTCTTAACACATGTTTCACCTAATTATTAAGATTGCTAGAAAAACTGCAACGCTCAGAACAGAATCCTCATATGCCACGTACCCACATGTCTCTAATATAGCATCTTAACATTAGACTCATATATATGATGACTATTATGAACTAATATTAATAAATCTGTATTAATTAGAATGTGTACATTGTTTACACTGCCTTAGTTTTTATCAAATGTTGTACTTCTGTGCCAGAGACCATCAGGACACCAGAGTTCCTTTAGTTATGTCTCCTAGGTTGGTTTGTCTTGGCCATGACAATTTCTCAAACTGTTCTTGTTGCTAATGACTTGAAAAGCCAAAAATGCTGAGATTTTAACCTAAATAGGGTACATTTTAGCCACAGTCCTAAATTAATGGATGTCTTTACACTGTATATAAAAAAAAAGCTTCCATGTTGGTCAATGCAGTGAGCCTGACATGGCAGACATACCACCCTGTGGACACTGCCCCTATGGCAATATTTTCTTCCAGTGACATTCTTACTCTGCAGTATATTCTGTATGTGAATGAGCTGCAATGGTGATTCTAAAATATGTGACTTTTAACCATGAGTACAAATTGTCCCTAATGACAGGACTAAGCAAACTGTGTTAACTTATCATTAAATTGCTATAAGCCCTTCCTGAAATGTTATGGAGTATTTTTTTTTAATTCAAATCGTACTTGCTTTCATTGAATGGTAGGAGGCCTTGTTAAGTGTTAATAGATTCATTACACACATTATTTGGGGTTAACTTGCGGCCATTGCTAATTATAACAGGCTTGGGGGAAAATCTAACCTACACCGATTAAAATTCTATTTATAAGGGAAAAATCGAAACCACAGAAATAGTGCTGAGTTTAGTAACTGCCAAATGAAATCCCTATTTAGATGTTGGTCTTACTGCAACACTGTAATTACCAAAAAAAAAAAAAAAAGTGAATTTCTAAGTGTTTCAAGATGAAACGGTCTTTGAAGAATTTTAAAGGCTTGTAATTATTTTCCTAAAAAGGTAAATCATCCTTAATTCATTCAAATACTAATAACTAATTTCAGAAGTTAACACAGATATTGAATACTCAATTTTATTCTTAAATAGAAGATGTCTCTAAAATTCAGAATCTCAACTCCTAACCAAGGAAAGATTCCTAGGGGTCAGAGGTCAATGCTACCTTCCTCCAGCTCTATATGGGTAATGCAAACCCATATAGAAATGCTAAGAATGGGATGCTAAGATTCTTCATGTAAGTCAGGGTATCAGGTATCCATCCAAACTGACTGCCAAAGCAAGGCTATGGGGACCACACAGCCTCTGCTTCCTTACTCCCACTTGCTATCCAGTCAGCCACAATCAGCCATCTCGTGAAATCTACCTCGACATAGCCAGGGCACTTCATGATGCTGCATCCAATAGGCACTTCCTTCTCTCTCATTTCTATCCACCTCTTAGGATCATTCTACACATGCTTATTCCCTCTTCAAGATGCCAGCCTCGCTCAGCTTTTGTGACACCACTACCTCATTGGTTCTGCACCAACTAGAGAGGCCCTTCCTCTACCATAAGGCCTCCAAACTCTGAGGTATTCTATTCCTGAGACACTGGCTATCTTCTCTCTACCTCACTGTGTTCTTTCTCCGTGGTAACTTCATGGCGATCTCTCACTAGATACCCAAAGTAGTTCTCTCCTCTGAGTGCCACACTAGCTTACTGGACACTAGGACAGTAAGCAATGAGTGTCTCATAGTTCTGTCCCACCCACCACATCTAAAATAAATGCCCTATCACCCTTCTCTTACATGTTCCGCTGCTCACAGTCTTTCTCTATCTTAATAAACAGAACAAAGCCTACCCAGGTGCTCACAAGGCAAGTTTATTCTTCCCTTTACCTTATTCTCTAAATTCACTAAAGTCAGCATGGCCCTGGTAGTTTTATCTCCGATCCAGTCTATCATTTCTTTATTGCTGTCACTATGTCAAAACACTCATCTCTTGCTTGTGCCACTGCTGACATCCCTTCTTTCATTCTTGGACAAATGGCCATGTCCAGTCCTTTCATCATATTGTAGACAACTGCAAATCTGGCTGCACCATTTAGCAGTTCTAAGGGTTTCATTGACTTTCTCTTTAGTTCTTATGGTTGTGAAGGTATCAATCAATTTAAATGCAGTGTACAAACCCAACAGGACTTTATGTAGTCTTGGGAATTACAATCCAGGAGACTCAGACTCAGAAAGCTCCAAATAGGATAAAAAGGGGTGGAAAGAAAGTAAAAGCTTTTGTATAGAGATGAGAAGGCAGAGGGGCTATGTGGCCAGCAGAGGATAAAGACCAGGAAGTATTCACAAAACAATAATCATTTATTATCATTTGTATGCCTATGTACAATAACTCTTTGGGTAGTCCCACATTCAGATACTTGCAGTCAAAGAATCAAAATGACCAGAGTTCCCAGTGTAGGCACCAGCTACAGATCTGCATTAGTCCTACTTCCCAGTGGCATCCGACCTCCATATTGAGAAGATTCAATGTTGCTTTTATGGTGATTTTCCTTTTATTTTATAAGGGCTGTCAACATTGTTCACTGTTCCTTATGTCCCTAGCACAGTACCCAGCACACATGGAAGACTTAGTTTCTACTTGCTGAAAGACTTAGTTTTAAAAGGAAGGTTGGGGAAGGCTGTCAGAAAGTGCTACAGACACTTTCCGGAAAGATTCAAAAAAATAAGGTTCAGTGGATCAAAATATCATAAAAAATATATATCATTCAATTACTAGTTCCTTTAATACTTCTAGATTTATATCCTTTCTAGGCAAAAGCAGCATTACAACAAATACAAAAGTATAACAGAAAAGTACTGTCACTTTACATCCAGAGTACTTTCTCTAGCTGCCAATGTGCCTTCATGCTTTGCCTCAATTGATACTGATACAGAAAGCAAGTACAGATATGGTCACTGTGGCTCGAAGACGAAAATTACGCCACAGATTTCTAGTGGGATAATTGAGATTAGAACCTAACTCAAGACTTCCCCCCAATCAGCCATTTCTTACCTCTCCCTCCCTTTCTCCCCTCCCCACACCCCGGTGTGTGTGTGTGTGTGTGTGTGTGTGTGTGTGTGTGTGTGTTTATCTGTGTGTGTGTGTTGGTATACATTTTCAGCCTTTTAACACCAAAGAGAGCCCACAGGCATAACCTGCAGTCACTTAGTGCCAGCTGTCAGCCTTGGTCAGAAGTTTCTTTCTGTGGTTAACGATAGTGACTACAGAGAAGCAGAAGTGACCCAAGTCCCCAGAATAAGTGACAGCCAACTGCTCAGCCATAAATAGGAGATCAACTCCATCCAATACTCAGAGAACCTCATGGGAAAGACGGACAGAACCTAAGGCCTAGAGGTGGGTAGAGTGCTGAGCGCTGCTACCTCTCACACGACACAGCCATGGCACTCAGGGCCACAGTGGCCATGATTACCTGCAGGAGGTCTGTACAAAACTGGGCTTGTCCACATCCTGCCATGGCAGCTTGGTTCACAAGGGCCCACATCCCTTTGGGGATTTCTAGGTAGTTAAGGGCTGCTAGAAGAAGAAAAACATTTTCTTCTATGCTCTCCTATAAATACTCTCTCACACACAATTCTGTAAATACGCTAATGAACATCTGTGGACAGAGAAGCCGTGAGAGTAGAAGGAAACTAGCTAGGAAGAGAAGGGGAATCAGCAGAGTTGGTGGGAACAAGAGGAGAAATGGGGATGAGTAATGATCAGAATATAACAGACATAAAAATGTTGTAATGGAATCGTTTTGCATAATTAACACATGCTGATAAAAATACTAAAGGCTAAACTATCTGCTGAAAATCTGTAAGCTCTCCATCTACCATCTGATGAGATTTTCTGAGGTAAATACAACCAGATGAAGACAGAGCACTGCCTGCAACCCTGATCTCCTTCCAGCACTTCCCTCCCAATGATTCTAACTTCTAGGACCATAATTAGTCTTAACTCTTTCTTAGCTTTATTTANTGGCCTAGTTGGCCATCATTGGGAGGAGAGGCCCTTTGGTCATACAGACTCTATATGCCCCAGAACAGGGGAATGCCAGGGCCATTACGTGGGAGGGGGTGGGTAGGGGAGCAGGGTGGGGACGCGGGAGGGTAAGGGAAAATTTCTGGATAACATGTGAAATGTAAATGAAGAAAATATCTAATAAAGAGAAAAAAAATATTAACAAAGAACCAAAAATACACACAACTTTCCAGAAATGAGAAACACCTCCCTTGTACATAATATAACATCTGATTTTCTGGAGGCTCACCTTATTATTCTAGAAACTAGAAATATCCTAAATTGTGTCCATATAACACAGTCCAGTCCACAAGCTAGAATAAACAGCTAGTTCTAATTTGAGATTAATTTATCAACAGATGGAGAAATCAATTTCTATTTATTCAGTGACTAAAACTAAATAGACATGACCCAGGGGGTCTCCAGATCTCAAAGGTTTAAAGAAAGTAACATCAGTTAAAAAAAAAAAAACCTTTGTCAGTCTGGGAGAGACATCTTTATAAAGAGCCTTACAGGAAGAAAACTAAAACCAATTCTAATATTCAGACAGGCTTATGAATCTGCCCCTTCTATTTATCTGGGACAGAGTCTCACCATGTAGCTTAGGCTGGCTTTGAACAGGCTGGCACTCCTGTTATCTCAAGCTCCTAAGTCATTCAATTGTGCCCAGCCTAAGCCATCACTTCTACAATTAAAATGTACAAGAAGCCTGGCGTGATGGCACACACCTTTAATCCCAGCACTTGGGAGGCAGAGGCAGGTGAATTTCTGAGTTCGAGGCCAGCCTGGTCTACTGAGTGAGTTCCAGGACAGCCAGGACTACACAGAGAAACCCTGTTTCTAAAAACAAAACAAACAAACAAACAAACAAAAACAAAAAAACAAAAAAAAAGTACAAGAAACCACACAATTAAGCCAACAATGTAAAGACAATACGTGGAAAAGTAATTGAAAGCCAGGTGTGAGGCAGCAGCCTGTCCTTTTACTGGAGGTGGAGGCAAGAGAATCAATTCAAGGACAGCCGTGGCTATATACAAAGTTCCAGGCCAGCTAGGGTCACTTGAAAGCCTGACTGGACAAAAACCAGAGCTCACCTGATACAGACAAGGTACAGTTCCAGACCTAGCGGTCAACCTGTAAAGCAGCTAGAGTCGCTGACCAGCTATCAACCCCACTGTTAACTTACAGGAATTGTCAGGGTTCCTCTACTTTCCAAATGACCTTGGGCAAATTATTTAGCCTTTCTGAATCAAAACTTTCTTGTGTTTGTTGTTGGTTAGTTCATTGCTGTGATTGTTTGTTTTTTAACCCAGGATCTCAAGTGGCCTAAAATGGCCTTGACCTTCTGATCCTCCTATTCCCACCTCTCAAGTACTGAGACTGAGAGCACAATTATGAACCATGTGCCTGGCTCTCAGTTTCTACACTAGGGGTACAGGACTAAACCAATTGCTGCAAGTTAAATGTTGAGGCAAGTGAACATGAGCGCTGTGGGAACCATCTCCCCCCCATACATAGCTACTTGAAGTTAAGCCCACTGCTTACATACAGGGCTTTTCAAACTCACATGGCCCTAACGAAGTACTGAACACCAGACACACTCAGTAATTGGAGGTCTAACTGGAGCCGTTGAGCTAAAGAGATTTTAAATATCCTCCGCAATGGTCACTGAATTCAGTCAGATGAATCAGACAGTCAAATCTTTGAACATGCTTAGGTCAGAAACTTAGCATGATAACACAGTAGCATAGAGGGATTGCTGGGATGCTCTTTTTGAGGATTTCATTGAACTGGTTATTGCCCCTCAATCATATTTCTAAAAGGCTAGATTCACTAGAGGGCATCGTGCATCAAACAAAAATCCCAGAGAAAAAACATAAAAAGGAAAAATTGACTCAATATTTACTCAAATAGAGAACTACTACACCCAACTATACGAAATACATGTTGGTGTAAAACTGTTCACTTTAGCATTCATTAAAAATGTTCAGGAGGAATTAAGTGCAACCTAGGGTTCCCTATCCTTGGGAGGCATACCTGTGTCGACAGGCAAGGAGGACTGAAAAGCCTGGGTTCTTTCCAATCCCCTACATAGCCTCCGTAACTTCACGCACAGCTCATGCTTGCTCTAAAAACCATACAAATGACACTACATTTACTTTTTCCTTCCTGCAACAGCCAGCTTTTCCCTTTCCCCTCCCTCAAAAAAACTGCCACAAAACTATCCAAGTTTCTGTAAGACCAGCAAAGAAAATTCAAACATAAATCTGCATATAATCAAATATTTAAAGCCAAATTATTTAAGATTTTTTTCATTAACAACATAATGGTATGGCTATAAAAAGTCATGAAGTTCCAAGAGTAGCCAGAGAAAAGAACTCAAATACCCCAAAGCTCTGCCTACCACAGCTCACACAATCCCAAATCTCCACCCACCATAACACAGAGTAACATGCAAATTCCCCAAAGCTCCACCCTCTACAACTCAAAGTAACAAGGAAAGAAAACCATGTCAGCAACATCTGGCCCCATGCCTAGCACTCCTTCCATCTCACAGACTCCATGCTAGAGAAGCAGCTGCAGGACTCTACGCACCAGGCATACCTAAGAGAGAAGCAGCTTCCACTCTCTCAGGTGGAAGATCCAACTGACTTCCAGCCTCTCCCAAGCCCCTCCTCCCCCACCAAACAGCTGTTCCATGTGCAAACCATTTCAACATTCTTTCAACCCATATAAATTTGTGGGTTGCTTTAGGTTTTCTTTGAACCAGTTAACCATGTGCCTGATCTCACAGTGACTATGAGTTACTTGAAATCCTTAACACATGTTTATTTTGATGTCTGCCTGAGTCCCTCATATTCTAGACAACTTTGTTACTAGGAAGACAAACTACTTGGTACTGTGATATCAACACAACTAGGAAGTCCTAACAGTGAAAGTGAATTACAATGGGAAGTCCATCATCTCCCAAGGTATGCAAGCCTTTGGCTTTTGAAAAGCATCATCCCTTTATGAAGTTGACTCAGTTTAAGTCCTGAGCACTGGACGAATACACGGAACTTGGTTTCACAATCTAAAAATCTATTACTGGTGCAGAAAGATGGTTCCAGAAACCCCAGTATTCCCTGCCCACACACCTTTACTGTGCACTTAGAAATCCTTTGAAACAGTTCTGGCAACTGAGGAAAATAAATGTTCAATCCAGTAGCACAATTCCCTTTACAGAGAAGCATGGTAGACTTGCCCTGTACAAGATTTAAATTGCTACAGTTAGTTCATCAATGCATCTGTGTTCATCAAGCCATCTGTAACAGGAGATAATTTTTTTTTACTCCACTAAGGAAGAAATTCATACAAAAGTCTCGTTTGTTCCATAATGTTCTAAGATTGTAATTATGGTAAGTGAAGGCATGAGAAAGGTATAGACAACAATGGATGCAGATGACTCCTTGAACAGTCGGGTGGCATCAAAATCATCATGTTCTCTACTCCTTTCTCTACCCACAAAAATAACATAAAAAGCAAAAAACTGGGCAGGCAAGATGGCTTTGCTGGTAAAAAATTCTTACTAAACAGGCCTCATTCCAAGGCTGATTGACAGAACCAATAGTGGAAAGAAGAGAAGCAACCCCAAAAGCTGACCTCTGACCTCCATCATGGCATGCATGGTCCTGTACTCTATACACACATATACAATAATAATAAAAATTTTATATAATAATAAATTTCTTTTTATTTAAATTCTTCTATTTATTATATAAGTGTGTGCTTAAATGTGGCATATCCATGACACAATGCACATGTAGAAGTCAGAATACAACTGGTAGGAGTCTGTTTTCTCCTTCTACCATGTGTCTTCCAGGGATGACTCGTGTCATCAGACATGGCAGCAGATGACTTTACAGGGAGGCCTCTTGCTACCCCTTGTAATAAATTTAAACTCAAGTTCTTTACAAGAGGTACTTGGCCTGTTTTCTTTGTTCAGAACCGTGTGTGTGTGTGTGTGTGTGTGTGTATTTGTAAGAATTAAGTATAATACATTTATTATACATTCTAAATACACCAATGTCTTGCATATACATTTAAATGCAAACATAATTCTCACACACATATAAAACCTAGTCCATCAGAAATATTTGAGTAGATCCTAAACATTATCAAAATAACCAAAAGACAAATAATAAGACAGTTTAATAAATGCAAGAACTATGCATGATCTAACTTGAGGACATAAAACATTCTCCACTCTTCTGACTCAGCACTAGTGGCCATGGTCCTTTTTTCCAGTATAAACAAAAGCATCAGACAAAGAAACTGGCTAATGCTTAGGAGAGCTACTTCAAACGAAGCTAGATACATACACACACACACACACACACACACACACACACACACACACACACACACGCATGAAAAATGTTTAAGGCTTGAAAGGCTAACCTAGGAGGATTTCCATTTCTGTAGGCAGTGATGAAAAGAGAAGCATGAGAAGCAGCTGTACTGACCAAATGCCAGAGTACAGGAGGGCGGAGAGCCTCCAGTCCATGGAGCCCCAAGCTTCCATGGCCAGAGGAGGGTAGGGAAGCCCTCCAGTCCATGGAGCCCCAAGCTTCCATGGCCAGAGGAGGGCGGGGGAGCCTCCAGTCCATGGAGCCCCAAGCTTCCATGGCCAGAGGAGGGCGGGGGAGCCTCTAGTCCATAGAGCCCCAAGCTTCCATGGCCAGAGGAGGGCAAGAAAGCCTCCAGTCCATGGAGCTCCAAGCTTCCATAGCCTTTGACTTCTTTTTCATTGATGTTTCTGTGTACTCCAGACTGTGAAACTGCCAACTACAAAAATTACAATAGCATGAGAATTTCTTCTACTCTAAAGTTTGAGACTAGCAAAAATAATAAATTACCTTCCTAAAGGTTAGCGATTAACTCAATTTATAACAATTTTATAAATGAAAAAGTTGAAGTCATATTCCAGGATGAAGAACTGAATGAGTAAAGTCAGGAACAAGGACACTGTCCCCACTGCTCCTCAGCCCTGTATCCAGGGAGTTCTACCCAGGACTAGTCACAGAAGTAACTAAAACTCATCCAAATCAGAAAGGAAAGTGTAATTCTACAAGACATGACCCCAGTCTGGAAACCTTAGAAAGAAATTACAAAATACCAGAGGAGCTGATAAATTCAGAAAAGTTGCAGGGAATAGAATTCAACATGCAAAAGTCAAGTGTGAGCTGGGCATGAGGTTCATACCTGTAATCTTGAGAGGATAAGACACAAAGATTACCATAAATTCAAGGACAGCCTCATCTACCAAAAAGAGTTCAAGTGTGGGGTTTGCAGTAAAACCCTATGATGGAGGGAGAGGAAGAGGGGGGGAGGGGAGGGAGAAGGAGAGGGAGAAGACAGACAGACAGACAGACAGGAGGAAGGAAGGAAAAAATAGGAAGAGGGAGATGGAGGGAGGGATGGAGGGAGTGAGGGAGAGGGAGATAACAGTCAACCAAAACAGAACTTACAAAAACAAGTCGCTTTTTACAAGTACACTCAGAACCTAAGAATAAATTCAACCAAGGACAGGAAACTCAACTAAAAACTACAAAGCTCTGCCAAAAGAAACTAAAGACAATTTAAATATTTAGAAAGAATCCTATAGTTATGAATCTGGCAATAAAACACAAAGCAATTTATAGAGGCAATACAATTACTATCAAAACTCCAATGCTCTTTTTCTAAACACATTAAAAAATAACTTTCAAGCCGGGCGTGGTGGTGCACGCCTTTAATCCCAGCACTTGGGAGGCAGAGGCAGGCGGATTTCTGAGTTCGAGGCCAGCCTGCTCTACAAAGTGAGTTCCAGGACAGCCAAGGCTACATAGAGAAACCCTGTCTCAAAAAAAAAAAAAAAAAAAAACCCTTTCAAATTCATATGAAATATAAGTGAAAAGTTAACTTAAAAAAAAAAAAAGGTTTATTTATTTATCCTATGTACTGTCACTGTCTTCAGACACACCAGAAGGGCATTGGATGCCCATTAAAGATGGTTGAGAGCCACCATATAGTTGCTGGGATTTGAACTCAGGTCCTCTGGAAGAGCAGTCAGTGCTCTTAACCTCTGACTCATCTCTCCAGCCTGAAAGTTAACTTTTGATAGCTAAATATAGAGAATAATAAAGAGAAATAAGATCTTGTTATTAACAGGAGATAGCTAACCCTCACATTAAAATATACCAGTTTCCTACATCTGTAGTAATAAATTTCTCACTGGTTTTAACAGTTTATTCTTCAATCTTGGGACCCAAATATCTGAAATAGCATCACTGGACCAAAATTCAGGTATAAGCCATTTTTCCTCCATGTTGGAAAGAACAACATACCTCTTGCCTCATACAGCCGCCAAAATTCCTTGACTTGTGACCATCTCCTTCCAACCTCTGCCTCTGTGGTCACTGGCCCTGTTCTTCTGTGTATTATGTCCCTCTACCTCCCACTTCTAAGCATGTATGTGACCTCTTGCAGGCCCCATCCATACAACTCAAGATTGGTATCCTACTCCAGAGTCTCAAATAGTCAAGACCTCCCTTTGCCTCAGAAAATAATGCAGATTAGCCTCCAGACCTCAGATTACAAAGCTGCTTCCCTAGAAATGTTAAGCAAATCCCACCGAAACTCAAACAGCAAATCAGACAGATAAAAAGCTATCACATGGCAAAAGATGGTTGTACTTTGAATACATGAGTTTCATCTCTTCTGTATAAAGAGGATGCAATTCGGCTCAAATGTAGTTTGTTCTGAATTACCTGTAAGCATGCAACTGACATGTGCACTAAGAACCCAGCTGTCTCTTTCTGCTACACTAACAGAGAAGGGTCTTCTGTTACAAACAGAATTTACAGAGTTGAGTAATATTAAGGTTTTAAATAAAACTGAAACAAACTATTTTCCAATGGCAACAAGTTTATTTTTACCCTCTAAATTTTTCCAGACAATTTCAAGGCCCACTAGCCCTTGAATTTCCTCCAGAATCAAGCAGTTTTCATTCCATAAAATCAAAATAAATTCCAGATGAATTAAAGAGTTACATGTAAACTATGAAAGCACTACAGAATTAGAATAAAATATAACAATAGGAAAAATGGGCAAAGTATCAAAATAGTCTCATATGAGAAAACACGCACAAAAATCAAATTAAGGCAGTATGAGCCATGTTTTCAATTACTGGTCTCTCCTATTTGTCAGTGATAATATCTAGTGGAAGTGAGCACATAGAGAAAGGAAAGCACACTATGACTACAGGCTAACAGATGGGGTTCCTCTAAAAAGCAACAGAGTGAGGCTGGCACTTTTAAAGTACATATATATTTATAACCAAAATATCATTCACATTTTCTATTGTACAAAAAACCTGAGAACGTGTATAGGAAAGGTCTTCACTGATGCCTGGGGTTATACCTCAATGGAAGAGAGGCCATGAATTCAATTCCAACACAATGAATTTGTAAACAAATAACTTACTGGAGTACCATGTGTCCATGAAAATTAGAAGAGTAAAATGTCCATCAGTAAAGAAATGGGAACTGCTGAGACGGCTCAGCATTAGGAGTGTGCACTGCCCCAGGAGTGTGCACTGCTCCAGGAGTGTGCACTGCTCCAGGAGTGTGCACAGACCCAAGTTCAGTTCCCGGACCAAGTCATGTATCTCAGTCACAGGAGCTCCAGCTCCAAGGGAGCCATGTCCTCTTCTGGCCTCTCCCACCTGCACATACGTGGGTATAACACACACACATACACACACACACAACTACATATGCAGAAAATATGATCAACAGCCATGTAAAGGAGCACTGCGGGGCCAGTTTTAAACAGTGAAGCAGTACACTACACTTAGGAAGTCATTGACGAAGTAAAAGGAGCAACTTACAAAACTGTAAATGATTTTATTGATAGACAAAGGGAGAAAAATCCTCCCAAACTTTATACATGATGTTTCTGTATTAATAGAAGTCATATAAAACAACAGCAAAGAAAAAAATGACACGGGAAAGAAGTGGGAATATAAGTTAGTGAAAAATGTGGGTACAAGTTGTGTAACTATATAATTAAAAATTACACAGCACAAATAAGACTGTGATTTTAACTGTTCTTTATATATTATTTTCCCCCAAAGTGTATTATGTTATGTAACATAGCTAATTTTCAAACCAAAATCAACTAAAGTTTCTGTGTCTTCAAAGACAGAGGACAAGTGACCAGCAGCAAACCCCTCTGCTCTGGAGAGTTGGGACAGTGCCATCAACCCACTCACTGAATGAGTCACACATGGTAACCATGTGAGTTCACACATAATACACTTTAAAATGTTCATCAGAACTCACCCAAGCTAAAGAACACTTCCTTCTTCAGAACACTTCCATGCTTACTTCAATGTTTCACTACTAAAAGTAGCTTTGGAATTTTTATAATTTAAAGCTTCCTTTGGTACGCTCAGATAACATATAAAATTGTAAACCAAAATAATATTTATGCATTGTTTTTAGTAAAATTGTGACTAACACGCTCACCCAATCTTATAACTGGTCAGCCCTACAACAGCACTCAGTATGTTTAAAAGGTGGGCAAGAAGCAAGATCTGGCAAAAATTCAGCTGGCAAAACATACCATAACTTTTCAAGACTCATCTGAGGGCAAGACACTACTCTAACACAAGAAAAGGCTCCTCCATGTAAGGTGCACAGCCTCGGCCATCAGCTCCATGTAAGGTGCAGCAGCCTCGGCCATCAGCTCTAATCCCACATCCCCTCCATGTAAGGTGCAGCAGCCTCGGCCATCAGCTCTAATCCCACCTCCCCTCCATGTAAGGTACAACAGCCTCGGCCATCAGCTCCATGTAAGGTGCAGCAGCCTTGGCCATCAGCTCTAATCCCACATCCCCTCCATGTAAGGTGCAATAGCCTCTGCCATCAGCTCTAATCCCACATCCCCTCCATGTAAGGTGCAACAGCCTCTGCCATCAGCTCTAATCCCACATCCCCTCCAATCCCTTGGCTCCCATTCTTCTGTGCATAGAGCATCACCTGCTGAGTCACAGCTCTCCAAACCTTACAGTCTGCAGGACAGCCTCCAACAGCCCTGCTCCATACAGCTGCTCCTCTTTTGACCTCCAGAACTACTCACATGGTTTGTCTGTGCTATTTTATACCAACATCCTTTTTCTGCCCTCCCATTATAGTTTACAAGGGGCCAGAACCCACATATTGCATCTCCTGTAGACACAAAGTGGCCTATCCAAAAATACAAGTGTTTACTTGGTTCATACGAAGTCTGGACAGTGATGTCACTTTGGGATTTAAGTGACTGCATAAAGAGTACAGGTATTGTCTTAGCCAGGATTTCTATTCCTGCACAAACATCATGACCAAGAATCAAACTGGGGAGGAAGGGTTTATTCGGCTTACACCTCCACTCATCATCTTCTGGATCCCATGGAGGGATGTTCCTTACTGTCTTGCTTCCCCAGGCTTGCTCAGCTTGCTTTCTTATAGAACCCAGGACTACCAGCACAGAGATGGTACCACCCACTCCCTGCTTGATCACTAATTGAGAAAATGCCCCACAGCTGGATCTCATGGAGGCACTTCCCAAACTGAAGCTCCTTTCTCTGTGATAACTCCAGCCTGCGTCAAGCTGACACACAAAACCAGTCAGTACAATTATTTTCCTGCAATAGGGGAGCAACCAAAGTTCTGAACTCAAAAATGATGGTGAAGCTCTGTGGCTCATTCATGTAATTCCAGCATTTCTATATATAGTTTAGCTGACAACCAAGAATAGCCATCATAGCTTACTATACTAATGCCCACTGTGATGGTTTAAATAGGAATAACATCCCTAGATTCACGCAAATGAATGGCCCATAGGGAGTGGCACTATTAGGAGGTGTGGCCTTGTTAGAGTAGGTGTGGCCTTGCTGCAGAAAGTGTATCACTATTGGTACAGGTTTTGAGGTCTCATATACTCAGAATACATATGCTTACAACACCTTTAGATCAAGATGTGGAATTCTTCAGTTCCTTCTCCAGCACCATGTCTACCTGTACAGTGTCATGCTTCCTGCCATGACAATAATAAACTAAACCTCTAATACTGTAAACCAGCCTCAACTAAATGTTTCCTTTATAAGAATTGTTGTGGTCATAGTGTCCCTTAACAGAAATAAAACTCTAAGACACCCACTTAGCTACAAATGCAAAGCCTCTCTAAATTCTTTTTTCTGGGTTCAATAATTTGCTACAATATTTCTCATAAAACAAAATACTTAATATAAAGGGCTCAACTCAGGAACTGTTGGACAGAAAGCATCAATGCCTCAAGAAATGCATCAACTGCCTTGCCCTTGAACACATTCACCATTGTTCTGGACTTGCATCACCTAAATGCGAATAGCTAGATCATGGACCTCTGACCAAACTCAGTATCTAGAGTATCTTAAACTCAGGCTCCCCTCTGAGACTTGGGCAAGCATGCATTGGGGGTGGGGTGGGGGTGGGGGTCATTCTGATACACAGACCATTAGCACAAACTCCCAGTTTAATCAAAAGGCACTTGGAGATCACAAACAAACAAACAAACAAACATTCAGAAAATTCCAAAGACCTTTTAAACCCAATGTCAAGAACTAGAAAAGGATCAGGCACATTTTATCAAATATGCAGTAAATAGAAGTTATTATTTTAATAGCCAAGTAGAAGATAAAGAAGAGGTGGAGATTAAGCCTTTCAAAAAACAGCAACAAGAAAAGTGGGGGAAATGGCAAACTGCCCTTGACTAAGTAAATGCACAAAAATGAATAAACCATGGCAGAAAACGGAATATGGGATTGAGAATGAATTTGGCTCAGCTAACTGAGGCAGAAGTGGTGACTGGGAATTTCAAAAGGACACTGAGCAGGTAGGACCTAGAGTTGTGAACAAAGACAGAATCATTTGTCAGTTGTCCACACAGATAAAGCCATGGTTCTTCAGAAAATTGGACATAGTATTACCTGAGGACCCAGCTATACCACTCCTGAGTATAGACCCAGAAGATGCTCCAACATGTAGTAAGGACACATGCTCCTCTATGTTCATAGCAGTCATAATTATAATAGCCAGAAGCTGGAAAGAACCCAGATGTCCCTCAACAGAGAAATAGATACAGAAAATGTGGTACATTTACACAATCGAATACTACTCAGCTATTAATAACAATGACTTCATGAAATTCTTAGGCAAATGGATGGAACTAGAAAATATCATCTTGGGCTGGCCAAATGGCTCAGCGGGTAAAAGCACTGACTGCTCTTCCTAAGGTCCTGAGTTCAAATCCCAGCAACCACATGGTGGCTCACAACCATCTGAAATGAGATCTGACACCCTCTTCTGGTGCGTCTGAAGTTAGCCACAGTGTACTTATGTGTAATAATAAATAAATCTTTGGGCCAGACCGAGCAGATATTCCTAAAATTCAATTCCCAACAACCACATGAAGGCTCACAACCATCTGTATAGCTACAGTACACTCATATACACAAAATAAATCTTAAAAAAAAAAAGAAAATATCATCTTGAGTGAAGTAACCCAATCACAAAAGAACACACATAGTATGCACTCATTGATAAGTGGATATTAGCCCAAAAGTTCAGAATACCCAAGATACAGTTCACAGACCAAAGGAAGTTCAAGAAGGAAGACAAAAGTGTAGATACTTCAGTCAGTCCTTCTTAGAAGGGGGAACAAAAGACCCATGGGAGTAGATACAGAGACAAAGTATGGAGCAGAGACTGAAGGAAAGGTCATCTAGAGACTGCCCCACCTGGGGATCCATCCCATATACATTACCAAACCCAGAGACTATTCTGGATGCCAACAAGTACTTGCTGACAGGAGTCTTAATATAGCTGTCTCCTGAGAGGCTCTGCCAGTGCCTGACAAATACAGAGGTGGATGCTCGCAGCCAACTATTGGACTGAGCACAGGATCCCCAATGGAGGAGCTAGAGAAAGAAACTGAAGGGATTTGCAGCCCCATAGGAGGAACAACAATATGAACCAACCAGTACCCTCAGAGCTCCCAGGGACTAAACTACCAACCAAAGAGTACACATGGAGGGCCCCATGCTCCAGACACATAGTAGCAGAAGATGGCCTTGTCCGACATCAATGGGAGGAGAGGCCCCTTGGTCCTATGAAGGCTCGATGCCCCAGTGTAGGGGAATGCCAGGACAGGGAAGCAGGAATGGGTGGGTTGGTGAGCAGGGGGAGGGGGAGTGGGATGGGGGGTTTCCAATGGGAAACCCAGAAAGTAGATAACATTTGAAATGTAAATAAAGAAAATATCTTTAAAAAAAAAAAAAAAAAGAGCTAATGCCATAAGCCAGTGATGTCAAGTGTCAGTATGTGCCCTTCAACATAAACTGGGCTGGAGATGTGGTACAGGCCTGTAACCCCAGCTGCTGGCAAAGGGTAAGCCAGGACCACAAGTTCAAGACCAGCCTAGACTACTCTTACTTTCCAAACTGTGTAAATGCCATATAACAATCAAGCTAATTCTTTAGCCTCTAAGGGTTTCCTCTAACTGAACTTTTTTTTTCTCCTCCTCTAGTGATAGAAATCAAACCCAGAGCCCTGCCTATGCTAGGCAAACACTCCCACTGGAGTGCCTCCCTGCCCTGGGATCCACCAGTCTCATACCACCACCTTCACCCACCACTTCCACAGCCCTCTGGCCAGAGAGCCCTTAAGGAAAACATTTTTAAGTACTAAGTGTCAGAAAGAAAGGCCAATGCAAAAAGACAATCTTTGAACTGTCTTTCAACTCCCACCTCCCCACTTACCTTACACTGCCCAGGAAGCTCCAGTGGTTATCCCTCCATTAAGGGACTCAGCCCTTCCTGGATCCTGCTCCCTGAAGAGCATGTCCAGGCCTACCGGTATTCAGCATCTCCCCAAGCATTCCATAAGGAGTCACTCTCTGCACTGCTCTACAAAACAACATGGTCAGGTCTATCACAGCAACACCCCAATTTATATATTAGGTACTATGTTAGGTACTTTTCTGTTGCTATGGTAAAAATTATCATGTACAAAACATCTTTCTTAGGGTTTTACTGCTGTGAACAGACACCATGACCAAGGCAAGTCTTATAAAGGACAACATTTAATTGGGGCTAGCTTACAGGTTCAGAGGTTCATTCCAATATCATCAAGGCAGGAATGTGGTGTCCTTCCCCACCAACATAGTTGGTGCAAATGGCCAGAGCCTTGCTGCACCCAATGGCATCCATTGTTTTGTTAACTAGGCTAAGAGCCCGGTACCCCTGCAGCCAGGTTCTGCAAGTCTCCTAGGTCACCCGGCTCCGCCCAGCTTACCAGAGGCCCACCTACGACCAGCCCACCTGCGCAACCTGAGAGATGTCACGAGACTTCAGGGTTCCCGCCAAACTCCAGAACACCTGCGCAGAAGACTGGGGGCGGGGCTTCCCTCCCTTTATCCCCAAATGCTTGTCCACCATTAAACAGTCGTCCTAAGCAGAAGCAACCATGTAGCCTCGGAGACCTTCTTTCTTCCCCCACTCCCTTAGTTTCATTTCAGCTTCGGGCCAATCCTCCAGGAACCCAGTCCACTGCGGGCAGTGGACCCCAACACAGGAACATGGCAGCATCCAGGCAGGCATGGTGTAGGAGGAGCTGAGAGTTCTACATCTTCATCTGAAGGCTGCTAGTGGAAGACTGACTTCCAGGGAGCTAGGGTGAGGGTTCTCACCAACAATGACACACCTATTCCAACAAGGCCTCACCTTCTAATCCTGCCACTCCCTGGGCCTGAGCATATACAAACCACCACAACATCTTAAGGAAGAAAGTTTGTTTAGCTAATGGTTCCAGATGGATGGTCTATCAGGGCAAGGAAGGCATGACATGGCAAGAGCAAGAAGCCAGAAGGGCATGCCAACGTCACACAGGAAGAAAGAGACAGCACAAAGTGTCCTGGCTATTTTTTGTCAACTTGACACAAGCTATTGTTGCCTAAGAAGAAGAACTTTAATTGGAAAAAAAAAATGCCTCCATCAAATTGTCTATAGGACATTTTTTTGATCAATGAGTAACGTAGGAGGGCCCAGTACATTCAGTGGTACCATTCCCAAGCAGAGTAAACTGATAGTATAAGAAAGCAGGCTGAGCAAGTCATAGGAGCAAGCCAGTAAGTAGCACTCCTCCATGGTCTCTGCTTCAGTTTCTGCCTCCAGGTTCCTGTCTTGAGTTCCTGTCCTGACCTCCTCCAATGATGGACTATGATGTAGAATAACATAGACCTTTCCTTTCTAGCTTACTTTTGGTAATGGTGTTTTATCACAGAAATAAAAACCATAAGACACAGGGCAAGGTTATAAATCCTCAAAACTTGCCTTCTGTGATATACTTCTAGAGAGTCAAGGCTCTGATGCCAAAAGTAGGTAAGAAGACCAGAGCCCTGACCCAATGTGTCAGCTAAGACCACATGGAGAGCAGTAATGAGACAATTATCACATCAGTTGGATTTAAGCAGCTTTGTGACACTGAAACTCCCACACCTGCTTAGCAGGAATGAGGAATCCTGTCTATGTGCCCATGGGCCAATTCCTCAAAAGTACCAAGTAACATGAATCACTCAAAAGAAATGGATAGTTTTGAATAGCCCCATAATAATCATGGAAAGTGAACTCAGATCTAAAAGTCTTCTGGAAAAAAAAAAAAGACTCCTAGCTCAGACTGTTTCATCAGAGAACTCTATCAAGTGACTAAAGAATTAAGACTAGACCTTGTGCAGACAAGGTCTCCTAAGAAACAGAGGATGAATTGGAAGCATGTCAATGTTTTGAATGCAGCTAGTATTACTTTAATGCAGCAACCAGAAAAACACTATGGACAACCAGACAGTAGTCAGTTAGTCTGTCTGAGACCCTCCTTCCCTGCCTCCCTCTCCCTCCCTCTCCCTCTCCCTCTTCCTCTCCCTCTCCAGCAGACATAAGAAAAGAATCCAATGATATTAAAAACTGTTTTAATCCAGGGCACAAAGATAGTTTCTTTTTTTTTCTGTTCTTTTTTTTTATTAGATATTTTCTTTATTTACATTTCAAATGCTATCCCAAAAGTTCCCTATACCCTCCCCCCCCGCCCTGCTCCCCTACCTGCCCACTCCCACTTCTTGGCCCTGGCATTCCCCTGTACTGGGGCATATAAAGTTTGCAATACCAAGGGGCCTCTCTTCCCAATGATGGCCGACTAGGCCATCCTCTGCTATATATGCAGCTAGAGACACGAGCTCTGGGGGTACTGGTTAGTTCATATTGCTGTTCCACCTATAGGGTTGCAGACCCCTTCAGCTCCTTGGGTACTTTCTCTAGCTCCTCCATTGGGGGCCCCGTGTTCCATCTAATAGATGACTGTGAGCATCCACTTCTGTATTTGCCAGGCACTGGCATAGCCTCTCACGAGACAGCTATATCAGGTTCCTTTCAGCAAAATCTTGCTGGCATATGCAATAGTGTCTGGGTTTGGTGGCTGAATAGGATGGACCCCCCAGTGGGGTAGTCTCTGGATGGTCCATCCTTTCATCTTAGCTCCAAACTTTGTCTCTGTAACTCCTTCCATGGGTATTTTGTTCCCTATTCTAAGGAGGAATGAAGTATCCACACTTTGGTCTTCCTTACAAAGCTAGTTTCATAGTCAATAATCAATATAATACAAACTAATAATAGGTCCAAGAAAAATAAGCACACACGAATACATACCAACAGTCACACCACAAAAGTGGCTTTCGAAAACAATCCATTACTTGCTATGACCATGCATCTTACTGTCTGCATAACAGAAGCAACTAGGAGACATGTAACCCACCTCCAGTCATGTCCACAAGGATGGTCCTAGAACTGACTACCAGGAAAAGACTCGCCCTGACTGGGCAGGAACATTCTATAAGCCAAGTGGCTATTTGGAATGGAAGGGGAACAAAGGAAAGCCCACAGAGGCAACCATTCCCTCCCTCTACTTCCTCATCACCACAAGTTGAGGAGTTCTACTTCATCCACCCTTCCACCATGATGCACTGCACACCACAGGGCCAGACACATAGAACCAGACTCCATGAACTCAAACCTCTGGAGCCATGAGCCAAGATAAATAAATCTGCCTACCTAAATGGTTCTTGTGAGGCATTTGTCTCAGTGAAGGGAAAAAAAAGTCTGAAAAACTTACCTACTCGTAAACTAAGCTCTCATAAAAAAGCAGAAAAATTAAATGAATAAGACAATAAGCAATTAGAAACAACCTATAGCAAATATTGTATTTACTAACAATAACAACAACAACAAAAAGCATAATGGGTCCCATCCCCCATCCACATTACCAGAAACAAGACAAATACAATTACCACCATCATGAACATAACACTAAAAGTGCTAGCCAACACAAGGAGACAGTGAGCCTATTAAATGTTTTCTTTATAACGTACTTTGGTCCTGTTGTTTTGTCACAACAGCAGCAAAGTAACAGAGACACTGCACATACAAACCCTAAAAATATCATGCTAAGTGAAAAGGCCATTCAAAACTGACCAGATAAAACAGGCCATGATGATGTGTAATCCCAGCCAGGCTGGATTATACAGTGAGTTCTAGGCTAGCCTGGGCTACAAATATTGACGTTTTGTATAACACAAAAAAAAGAATAGGAGGAAGAAGAAGAGGGTAAGGAAGAAGAGGAAGAGAAGGAAGAGGAAAAGAGAAAGAAGAAAAGAAAGGAAGGAGGAAATGCAAGAGGAAGACACAGACAGATCAGCCTGACAGCCTGAGTCTGACTCCAGGAACACACATGAGGACAAAATCAACCCCTGAAAGTTGTTCTCTGACCTCCACACAGTCTGCACACATGTGTACACACACAAACACACACACACACACACACACACACACACACACACATATACTTTAGAATAAATGGAATGAAAAATTATTTTTTAAAGAATAAAATGGGATTGATGTTTCTGTTTTCAAAATTCAGTACAAAGTAAGAGCAATGAAGGCAGGGTGGTACTAAAATGAAACAAACAAGCCAATCCAGGAAACGGAGCTGAGGGCTCAGAAATAAACCCACAATTCTAAGCAACCTCCATATGGCCCAGCAACTACCCTGCTGGATATTTACTCTAGTGAAGTGAAAATTTACATTCGCATAACAACATATACATAAATGTTCCTAGCAGCTTGCTTCTAAGAGCCAAACACTAGAAGGAACACAGATGCCCTTCAGTGTGCACATCCATCTGAAGGAATGCTAAGGAGATGAAGGAATGCCGAGGATGAGAAAAACTCAGGCAATAACCAAAATGAATCTAGGGGGAGTTATGCCAAATGGGGGTGAACAAAAGCCAAATCCCACAGCCTGAATGTTGTTTAAATCCACTGCTAAAACATTCTTCTGCTGACAAAACTGCAGGAACTGAAAGCAGATTGGTATTTGTCGAAAGTCAAAGAAGGGAGGGAATGTGTCTGTCCAGAGCAATAGAAACATGGCCTTGGGCAAAACTGCTCTCTGCCTTGGCTATGTGTGCATCTTTGGGTTTGTGAGACAAGTCTCATCATGTAGACCAGAGTGAATGGGAATTCACTACGTGGTTCAGTCTAGCTTCAAACTGCCAATCCTCCTAGTGCTAGGACCACCAGCACATATCACTGCACCCGGCTCTCCACCTGACTAGTTTCTGAAAGGAGGTAGGCCAGGAAAAAGAATAACAGACATTTTTAATCTTGTTTCTTTAGGCAAGTAATCTTGTTTCTTTACTTATAAACACAAATTAACAAACATCACTTCCGCAGGCTGACTGACTTTCAAGGCATATTCACATCCTGTAAGTATATCCATTCCCAACACTTTTACCCAGCATAGTGTTTGCACTTATAGCCAAAGAAATGAAGCGAAAGAGAGAGAAACAAAGTTGACACAAATACAAAAATAAATTGAATTATTCCTTCTTGCAGATACAATTTTATAATTGAGAGATCCTAAAAACTCTGTAAGTCTAGAACCTTTTCAGCAAAATAGCAAAATACAAAATTATACAGGATCAGTAGCTTTTTGTTTGTTTGTTTGTTTTTGTTTTTTCGAGACAGGGTTTCTCTGTATAGTCCTGGCTGTCCTGGAACTCACTTTGTAGACCAGGCTGGCCTCGAACTCAGAAATCCGCCTGCCTCTGCCTCCCGAGTACTGGGATTAAAGGCGTGCGCCACCACCTCCCAGCTAAATTCATTATCTTAAGATGCATGAGCCTAACCTCTGAAAGCTACAAATGTTATGTAGGAAGAAAAGAAAGAAAAGACTGTGAATATGGTTATATTAAGTATTTTACAATGGGAAGATTATTTTGAAATATTAAGGGCCAAAATACAATCCCATACAACATATGCTTTTAAGAGGAAGACAACAGGGAAACTGCACAGAGGAAAGGAGAAAGAAGCTGTGACCATACGGACAAGACCTGGAGTGATCAAACCATAAGGAGGCACGGCAGCAGCCGCCACAGGCTGTGAGGCCAGGAGCAACTGTCCTCTGCCGCAGCTCTGCTACTCTTGATCTCGACTGACTAACATTTCAGACTCTGAGAAAATAGCCACCATGTCTGTAGTCATTTATTACGATGGCTAAAGGAAACTAATAAATACATATTAACCTCCTAGAAATGCTAGTAAGTGCCCGTGGGTAGAAAGATCCTTAAAAAGGTTTGAGAATAACCCAAAGTCTGACAAAGCCAGACATTTAAGAGTTCCTAATTCAAAGTAAGAATATAAGACTCCCCTTTGTCTGAGACTTGATGAAATTCTAGATTCAAAAAGGAATAAATAGAACTTTGGGATCAACTGAATCCAATAAGGACTCAGTTCCAATGAAGATCAGTCCCTTCCAAAGACAAGAACTCCTTGTCACAGTAACAAAGGGAAACTCTGGCTTCTAGTCTATCTAGTCTTAGAAGGGAATGGAGGCTAAACCATGCTATTTTATTACTACCATGACTAAAACTGGTGTGTAAGGCTGTTCTGGCATGGCCTGGCTACTGTCAAGTCCTTCAGACCTGTTTCTCTTCTCCACTCCCATTGCTAGAGAACAAAACACTTGTTTCTGAACCAACTGGCTTTAATGTACAACCTGAGTTTCAGGCCAGTGTGGTGGCTCACAACTTAACTCTCAGCACTGAGGATGGGGCACCTTGGGTCAGTGGCCAGCCTAGCTACATAGAGACCTTATGCAGAGACACAGGGACATGCGGAAGGGAGGGAAGAAGAGGAAATATCTTTTTACTAAACTTCAAAATTATATTACTAAGCATGAAGTCTGTTCAATAAATGCAAAGATAATAGCAATATTGTATGAAAGGGCAAAAGGGAGATCTCATTTAACAATCCTACCTCATAGAAAGAATGGCCCTAAGCAGTCACAGGAAATCATACTGGATAGTCAGAAACCTTGGGCATAATTTGTAATACAGGAAATAATTTTGTTCAATCAATCCCTTAAAAATAAAGCCACAAGAATGCTGCATATTTTTAATATACACTGAGTTAAAGCAGGCATGCAATCACAGAGCACAGGCTGGACAAAGTAGTACATGCCCACCATCTCAGCACTCAGCCAGTGGAAGCAGGAGGATCAAGAATTCAAGACCAGCCTGGACTTAGCATTAATTCAAAGTTAGGTTCAGCTGTGTAGCCGACCCAGACTCCAAGAAGGCAAACTTTAAAAAAAAAAAAAAAAGGAGCCGGGCGTGGTGGCGCACGCCTTTAATCCCAGCACTCGGGAGACAGAGGCAGGCGGATTTCTAAGTTCGAGGCCAGCCTGGTCTACAGAGTGAGTTCCAGGACAGCCAGGGCTATACAGAGAAACCCTGTCTCGAAAAACCAAAAAAAAAAAAAAGTATTTCAACTACCCCTAATTTCCATGTTTTCTCCCATCTTAGTGAGAGTTTCTATTGCTGTAACAAAACACTATGATCAAAATGCAAGTTGGGGAGGAAAGATTTTATCTGACTTACACTTCCAGATTGCTGTTCATCACCAAAGGAAGTCAGGACTGGAACTCAAGCAGGACAGGAACCTGGAGACAGGAGCTGATGCAGAGGCCATGGAGGGGTGCTGCTTCCTGGCTTGCTCCTTAGGCCTTTTGCTCAACTTGTTTTCAAATAGAACCCAGGACCACCAGCCCAGGGATGGCCCCACCCACAATGGGCGGAGCCTTTCCACATCAATCACTAAAAAATGCTTTAAGGCCAGATCATATGGAGTCAAATTCTCAACTGAGGTTCCTTCCTTTCAGATAATTCCAGCTGTGTCCAGCTGACCTAAGATTAGCCAGGATGCTCCCTAACTTTACATACTCCAATGTTCACCAGAGACTACACTTTACCATAAAGAAGACAATCCTAAGAAAGCATGTGTATTACAATAGTACAGAAGACACAGAACGGACCTATTAGTTACTTTTCTCACTTTTTTCTGACACAACTTAAGGAAGGATGGGTGTGTTTGGGCTCACAGTCCCATGTATTACTGTAGGCAAATCATGGCTACAGAAGAGTGAGACAGCTGGTTTCACTGTATCCACGGTTGGGAAGCAGAGAGGAGAGAGAGAGCATGCTCAGTCCACTTTCTCCTATTGTAGTCAATCCAGACTCTCAGCCCACGTGGGATAGTGCTGCACCGTTAAAATAGATCTTCCCTTCTCAATTACCTATCTAGAGGATCTCTAGAGACATGCACAGTCTTGTCTCCTAGGTGATTCCAAATTCCAAACTGCCAATCAATATAAACTAACACAGCACCACTGAAAGGGCTCTAACATGGCACACATGGGTCTGGCAGGCTTTGCTCTCCCCCATTCCCAAAGCTAGCCACCAGGGTCTATTCCCCTATTCAACCACTTCCTCCTCCTCCTGAGGCTACCTACCAAGGTCCAGCTATCAAATTTAGTTCAGTAAACAAAAGCCCCCTTGTGGCTACCCCAATTAACCTGTCCAATCAAAATTAAACCAACTCACCCTAACACACACATACATGTGTTTTATATGTTACGTATGCACACACACACACACACCAGTGCTCTATAGGTTTGCCTACAGCCCCATCTTATGGGAACTTTCTTATCTGAGGTTCCCTTTCCTCAGGTGCCATTAGCTTGTGCCAAATTGGCATAAAGCTACCCAACACACACACACACACACACACACACAATATTCTTATTTAAATTTTTCAATATAGATAAAACATTTGATCAAACTCACTTTCACTCTCCCTCCACTTCCTATATGCCCCCCCTTTTTAATAACACACTGAATACAATTACTCTTGCCTGTAAGCACACAGGTGTGGGACAATGCACCAGAACATGGTCAACTACCGATGCTCACAACAAAGAAAAATGACTCTTCCTCCCTTAGGAGGCACAAACTGTCAAAAGCTCCTCAGAGCAGGGAATGGGTAAATGGACATGTGAAATTGAAGCAAGCGGACTTTTCATGTGTCCATTTGCCCACTTACAATATACAGAGTATTTCCAACCTTCCAGGGGGTTTCCAACATGCCCCTTCCCTGCCACTATGATCACCAACCTGGAATAATCACTATACTGACTTCTATCCTCCACAAACAGTTGTATTTGTTTTTCAATGTGGTACAAACTCTGGTGTGCCTCCTGACGCCAATGAGATCGCTAAACACTTCTATTGCTTTTGCCATTTTTTAAATACATCCCAATTTATTAAGCTATCCTGGTGCCGTACCTTTATAGTTATTATTAATAAGATACCATGAACATTCTTTTATGTGATTTTTTAATAAGCAGGTGCATTTGTTTCCCATGAGTATAGCTAGGGTTGAACAGCTGGATCATGGGTAGGAGTGAACAAGGACCCAGTGTCGAAGTGGCTTAAGTACCATTTTACACTCCTACCATGTAAGAGTTCTGACTGGTTGCATGCACAACACTAGCAGGGATCATCTTTTATATTTAGCCATTCTGGAAGGTGTACAGTAGTATCTCATTACAAATAGCTTCTTCCTGTCTCTATTTTGCTCTTCATTCTCTTAGTGTCTTGAGATTTTAAAGAAATCTACAGGCAAACATTAATAATTTTAAGGTCATTTTTTTAAGGTCACTACTTTCTTAATCCTTTGAATAAATCTGGTTAATCTACCTATGAGTGCTGATTTGTATTTAAGACTTAAGGCTTCTGCAACATATTCAAACTAAATGAAATCCTGCAACTGTACCAAGTACCCACTTTCTCCCTGAGTCCACTGCCCTCCAATGTGTTCTGTTGTGAAAGCTGAGTTATTCTAATGCTATAAACATTTGCAAAATCCATTTACATCCAGCTAATTTCATCAGCAACTGCTTCCACAATAAAGCACTTTTGTACAAATATATACATACCCAAAATAAACCAAGGGTGGAAGTATGTGTCTATAACCCCATCATTTGAGAACAGAAGGCAAAAGGATCAAGAATCAAGATACATAGAGAATCAAGAGCAAGCCTGGGCTCAAAATAACAAGAAAAGCCTAATATAAGAAAAACATTCTAATACCCATTCTACCAGCAGTATTCAGTTATACTAAAAGAAACGTATCTTACATGATTCTTCCACTCCCTTCGAATCATCACAAAGAACCCAGCTGGTCCTTCCTTTTATTAATCAGTCAACAGTACCTCCAATTCCCAACCATTAATTACAAAATATACAATTGTTTTGTAGAGGACTGCCTCTGCCTCTGCCTCTCTGCCTCTGCCTCTTTGTGCCTCTGCCTCTCTGCCCCTCTGCCCCTCTGCCTCTCACTCACATCCTCTGGCTCTTCACACCCAATTTATTTCATATTCTATTCTGATTTCAACACTTATAGAATGTAAACTCAGGTCTGCAGCTACTTACGCACAGCCTATACACCAGGTCTGCATTATGAAATAGCCTTCAATTAGTCTTCTTTCTATCCTGTCACTAAGGACACCTCTCAAGAACGCATGGTACCTCATATTAGTCTGTATTCCCAGCTCATGATAAGCTGAGGCAGGAGAATAACCTTGTATTTGAAGCCAGCTATACAGCAAGCCTGAGCTAGAGTAAGACCTTGTCTCAAAAATAAATAAATAGCTGGAGAGATGGCTCAGCAGTTGAGAGCACTGACTGCTCTTCCAGAAGTTCTGAGTTCAATTCCCAGCAACCACATGGTGGTTCACAACCATCTGTAATGTGATCTGATGCCCTCTTCTGGTGTGTCTGAAGAGAGTGGCAATGTACTCATATACATAAAATTAAATAAATAAGCAGGACAGAGAGTTCTAAAAGAGTCATCCTACTCTATGTCTTAGTTAGAATTTCTAATGCTGTGATAACACACCGTGACCAAAAGCAATGAGGGAAGAAAGGGTTTATTTCAATTTTCAAGTCTCTTGCCACAGCACATCACTGAGTTTTGAAAGTCAGGGCAGAAACTCAAAGCAGGAATCTGGAGACAAGAACTGAGGCCAAGGAAACATGAATGCTGCTTACTGGCTTGCTCCCATGGCTTGCTCAGCCTGCTTTCTTACACAGCTCTGAACCATCTGTCCAAGGGTAGCACCACCCCCAAAGGCTGGGCCCTTCCACACCAATCATTAATCAAAAGTATGACCCACTGACTTGCCTACCAACAATCTGATAAAGGCATTTTCTCAGTTGAGGTTCCTCTTCCCAGGAAGGAAAAACCAGTTGACAGAAAAGAACTAGGACTTCCAACTTAACACCCTTGATAAATCCTTACTGCCCACAGCATAAAATGAGTCTTAGCTGAGAACTCACAGGCTGGACCTTACTTCTGTCCCTCCCCTGAAAGGCTATGCATATTCTCATTTCTCCTGCCTTGCCAGGTTCCCATGATGTACTTTCTCAGGCAGGCCATCCTTGTGCTCTGGGCAGCTCCCTTCCTCACTTGACTAGGCCCATCCTAGCACATGTTCCCACCACGATTAGATCTGAGTCCTTAGCGCACTGTAAGTTAATAATCTATTCATACACCTAGTCTTCAGGCTGGACTTGGGCCTCTCCTTCAACTCCAAAGGTCAGATCAGGAAATAATTCTGCATTCCAAGGAGGCAGAAAGAGCGGATAAAAATAATGAATGAATGTCACAACCACTTCTACTTATGTCATTTTTTTCTATAAAGACTGAGAAAATTATTAGTCTATCTTAACAATCAACTGTACTAAAACCAGTTAGTTTTAATTCATCCATCAAATTATTCTCTCAAAGGATTTAATCAGGGTTGGGAAGATGGCTCAGTGGGTGAAATGCTTGCCACACGGGCCTGAGAACCTGAATTCAGAACCCAGTCCCCAAGGTGCGGCAGCATGTGCATGTGCTGTTTTTAAAACAGAATACCAAACTACCAAATGAAGACTCAGGAGCCAGATAGCAGGATGCTGTGGTGAAAGCCTGCCAGCTCAGAGAGGCCGAGAAGGCACCCAGCTGACCTTCCTGCTACACTGCTTTCCCTTCTCCACAGTGTCTTAAATAGCCTTCATCTCAGGGACCCTCCTTCCTGCTGAGTTCTGCTCAAGCCCTGTAGGCTGCTCACTTGCTCTGCTTCTGGTCCTTTATTTAGCCCTTGGATTAAAGGTGTGTGCTAGGATTGGCCTACACCACAAGTACTTGTTTACAGTAAACAGAAAGCTCTAGGATCAAAGGCTAAAGACAACACATTAGAAACAGGTTTTTACAGTTCACAATCTCTGGGTTGACAATGTAATCAAATACCCAGCAACATGTATGTATGTAATTCAAGCACCAGGAGGCAGGCAGTGACAGCATCAGGGGCTTAAAACCAATAAATAAATAAATCCAATCTAGTCAATCAGTGAGCATCAGACTCAGTAAGACCCTTTCTCAAAAGATGAAGCCTTTCCATGTGCATGCCCTTACACATACACACATGTTAAGGCCTGCTCCCCTAGTATAGCTGTAGCCATTAGATTCCATGCCTGCTGGTCATTGATCAGAAAAATAGCTTGACTCAGAACATGGTCATGCCCACCACATAACCTGTTACATTCTGAGATTGGTTAATCTTAAAAGATTCCACCACCATAAGCTCCACTTAGAACCCATCAGAATACAGCTCAGTTAGAACTGTCCTTTCTAGCTGGCCAAAACAGCTTGAGTGAGCGTGGAGAAAGGGCAGCACTTCCTGTACCTGCACATGAGCTCACTGCGGTTTGTTCCTTTATAAACTGGCCCTGAAAAATGTCCAAGGTCCAGTCTTAGCTCCTGAGTCTATGCTGTGACCCTTATGGATCAGTCTTGGGGTGTATGTTCAATAAACTATTCTTGCTTAACTGAGACATGAGTATGAGTGGTTTGTGTGGAGATTCCTGAACCCCAACATATTTACAAACCATACACAAAAGAATTTAATAGAAACTAAAATTATTGACTTGTGTTTCCTGGTAGGTATAAAAACTCTTTTTTTTTTTTTTTTTGGTTTTTCGAGACAGGGTTTCTCTGTATAGCCCTGGCTGTCCTGGAACTCACTTTGTAGACCAGGCTGGCCTCGAACTCAGAAATTCGCCTGCCTCTGCCTCCCGAGTGCTGGGATTAAAGGCGTGCGCCACCACGCCCGGCCCATAAAAACTCTTTTAAAACAGTTCTTAAGTATATTGGACATCGCCGGGCGTGGTGGCGCACGCCTTTGATCCCAGCACTCGGGAGGCAGAGGCAGGCGGATTTCTGAGTTCGAGGCCAGCCTGGTCTACAGAGTGAGTTCCAGGACAGCCAAGGCTATACAGAGAAACCCTGTCTTGAAAAAAACCAAAAAAAAAAAAAAGAATATTGGACATCAAAACTTCATAGGGCATCACTTTCTTATAGCCCTAACACTCACTCAAGAGACTGGGTGTCTAGGATTGCCTAGAGTTTGAAGCCAGCATGGATTACCCGATTAAAGTACCAAACTAGGGGCTGGTGAGATGGTTCAGCGGGTAAGAGCACCCAACTGCTCTTCCGAAGGTGATAAGTTCAAATCCCAGCATCCACATGGTGGCTCACAGCCATCCGTAACTAGATCTGGCGCCCTCTTCTGGAGTGTCTGAAGACAGCAACAGTCTACTTACATATAATAAGTAAAATAAATCTTTAAAAAAAAAAAAAGTACCAAACTAACCCGCACTACAGATGAGATTGCTATCCTAAAAACAAAGTAGAATGAACACACTACTTAGCCAAAGTAATTGCAGCCACTACCACGGATATCTAAGGGTGCTGAAGAATAAGAGTTGTTTATACAACTAAAAAAAAAACCTTAAAAACTCAGCTCACACGTTCCCCTTAGCACATGATATACCTGTATATATGTAGTGAAGGTATGGAAGAACACAGGAGCCAAGCTTTGTGGTGCAGAACTGTAAACTATTTATAGGGCGGAGGCAAAAAGAACACACAAGCTCAAGACCTTCCTGAGCTAAAGAATGAGTTCGAGACTAACCCTTTTTCTCCATAAGTCACAGAACTTATGGAGGTATATTGAATTGACTTAGTCTGCAGTCCAACTAATCCAGCAATGGGCAGCTGTGAATGGGAAGTCCAAGGATCTAGTAGCTGCTCAGTCCCACTAGTCTAGGTGTTTCAGCTGGAATCCTAAAGAAGTAGGTACCAACAGATGTGCTGGCAGTAAGTGCAAGCAGGCAAAGAAGAACGAACTCTTCCTGTTTCCACTGTCCTTATAGAGGCCTCCAGCAGAAGGTGTGGCCCAGATTAGTGTGTACCTCTGTGCCTGGACCTAAGCTTTTCTGGGAACTTGCTCTGTCCCAGGCTAGCCTTGAACGCAAAGATCTGCTTGCCTCTGACTCTTGGGATTAAAGGTGTGTACCACCTTGCCTGGACCAAAGCTGTTCAGAGCCACTCTGCCTCATGATGTGAAACAACAAAAGAGCCTATGTCTCCCAGCCTGGCTGGGAGATCTGGGTCACAGGTGCGCCCTCAATTTCTGGGCTGTAGTTCATTTCAGATATAGTCAAGTTGACAGCATTCAATCTCAGTACAAAAAAAAAAGAAAGAGAAAGGGGCCAGGAGCCATAGGCTGGGCTCACGATGCCAGCTCTATGGCTGAGGAAAAATGACTTAAATGTCAACGAGCTCCAGATTCCTCATCTGTTAAAGTACACACTTTACACTGATGTTGGGTGACTGAGTTGACACTTACTTATAAGGCCCTTGACATGCCACAAGCACAGTAGAATAAACTAATAAATGTCAATTCTTAAAACACTGTTTTTAAGTCTTTTATATGAACACACCTCCCCCCTTAGAAAACCTCAATGAATCTCATCTCTATTCAGAAACAAAGCACCTCACAGAAGTTACATAATTACCACATTTTAAGAAGCAACCTAGTTACCACTACATATAACCTCAATCCTAGACCAAACTGACCCTATCTCCCCAGATTCAGTTTGAAAGAGTCCCTCCTAACATCTGCAGGAGCCAACCTCTTTAGACCTGGTGGGAAGAGGGATCCCCAACATTTGCTCAACTTAAAGCCACGTGGAAATCACAGTGCAAGATATACAGGGCACCCCTGAGACAGAAGCTATTAGGACTGAAGCTCTGTCATTTTTTTCAATCCCTTTACTAAATCAAAAACACCAAAGTCAACAGGCCTGGATTGATAGCTCAATGGTTAAAAGCACTTACTGCTCTTTCAAGGGAGCAGGGTTGGAATCCCAACACCCACATTAGGTGACTCAAAAAACATCTGAAACTCCAGCATCATCACACCATGTGGTGAATATAAACTCATGCAGTCTCACATACACAAATACAAATATTTTTTAAATACATGAATTTTGCAAAGTCTTTCATCAAAATAGTATTTTTAAAAGGGTTTCTCTGTATAGTCCTGGCTGTCCTGGAACTCGCTTTGTAGACCAGGCTGGCCTCGAACTCAGAAATCCGCCTGCCTCTGCCTCCCAAGTGCTGGGACTAAAGGCCACACCCAGCCTCCATCCAACTCTTTAAACTTTTAATGACAGGGTGTTTCTTTCCCAAAACACAGGACGGGCAAGAATGGGAAGCATTTTATCTTGGTAATGCCTTCAATTTCTTTTTCAATACTTTTCTTGGACTTAACTGAATGTAAAACTCAGCTTTGTCTACATCTAATCAGAGGCGACTAAGCCTTCAGGCAAGAACCAGGAAACAAAACAGCTCCACTACCACAAAGAAACACCTTATGCCTTGTCTTTATTGCTTCTGGTCAAACATAATCTTAGATGTTAAGATACAACCTGAGAGACCAAACTTGCCAGGTGGGCGTGGTGAAGCACTCCTGTTATCTCACCAATACAAGGGCAGAGGCAAGGGCCATGAGAGGCCAGCCCTTAGCAAGAGCGAATGCCAATAAAAAGGAAAAATCGGACTCGAAGTCAGACTTCAATGTGGCCTATCGTTCCTTCTGTGGCACTGCCACCTAGACCTAGGGCACACATCTGTCACCTGCAAGGAACAAACAGCTCGAACCCTGAAAAACTCTCTTGTGGGCTGTTCACGTGGCGACCCCTGGGAAGCCTTGTGCTCCAGGAATCTGGCACCCCGCACACACTATAGACGGTGTCTGGGGACCCGGCAGCTCCCGGGTTTCACCGAGGTGTGGTGTGGACAGGAAGGTGGCTGTCAGGGAGCACAGAAGGGGCACCCGACGCTCCTCGCCCCCGCAGCCTGATCAGCTCTGGAGGCCTCGGCCACCCTCCCTAGAGCCGTTCGCCCTGGCCCTCCACCCAATTCCCGCGATTGTCCGTCCCCCAGGGCCCACCCGAGGAGGCCTGCTCTCAGGGAAAAGCCACCCCGAGCCGCAGCTCTCCATCCGCCCACTCGGGAAAAAAAAAAATCCCTTGGCCGCCGCCATGTTCCCCGCGCCGAAGCCCACACCTGACACCGCGGGCCGCGCACCTGGGACACACCGGGGGAAAACGCGCGACGTCGCGGGGACACTGGGGCGAGACAGCGACTTCCACGGGGGTCACAACCTGGGAGAAGAACCCGCCGCTAATTCATCCTGAAGAGGGGAGGCGTCGAGCCCCGTCGCCTTAGTAATGCGTCCCTCCGGGCTCCACACTGATTGGCTCCTGGCGCAGTGACGCAAGGCGTCTCCGGCTGCGTGGGAAGCCCTTGAGCCCGGCGCTCCGCCCCTGCTCGGCAACCCGGAGAGACCCCGGGCGTTGTTTAGGCTCCTTTAAAGGAGCCGCGCCCCAGATCAGTGTGGCTATCTGCAGATGCCTGCCAAAGCTGGTTAGGGTAGAGGAGCAAGAAACCAAAAAAAAAAAAAAAAAAGAATTCAAGCGGTGGTCTCCGGGGAACCTAGTAGCTGCGTATGGGGGATGGCAAATCTAGAGCACTCGTTTGCAAGCCTAACGTTTACGTCAGGAATCAAAGGGCAAATTAGTATCCAGCCAATTCTAGAGTCTGAGTTTCTGCTGACACAAAACTCAAGACACCTTCAACGCCTGAGATTACCTCATGGAAAATAAAACGGAGGCAATCATTTACAACTCTTACTTTCTTGCCTCCTGTAAAGAGGGAATGATCACGCAGCCAGTTCCAGAACCCAGGTCCTGATGGTGTAAAACTAAACACACCTTCATTCAACTCCTGAGTAACAAGCCTTATTTTCTTGCCCCAAGTCAAAAAGGAACTTCGCATTCTGTGATGTACAACTGTTGCTAATTCACACTGTTTGCTCAAGTCTCAACGTTTCCTCTTCTGGATGGCCCAGTCAGTTTTTATGTTGCTGCAGTTTGGGGGGGGGGGGGGTTGGTTTGGTTTGGTTTTTGTAGGACACTCTTTTGGAAAGGTCTTTGTGCCTTTCTACACTGTGGGATCTGGCTCCAAGCCTACCAGACTGAGCATCTGGATACTAGAGACTGGTTAATTTAACCTTCTGCATCTCCCCTGCACAATACCTTCTTGCTGACTTTTAACAGATAATAGGCATCTTTAAAAATAAGAAATGTCCACACAGAGCCTTTCAACAGCTCTTCATGTATGTTTATTCATTTAATCTATTTATTTAACATGAAACAGAAAGAAATAATTTTTTAAGTTCAGGGTAGCCTTGTGTGGTAGTATATGCCTGTAGCCCCCAGCAGTCCCCATAACAGAGCCAGTAGACTGCCTCAGCAAGATTTAATTTTAAAAAAGAAATGCAAGGTGCCTTCCCACACAGAGTCAGCGTTACATCTTGTCTTAGGTAGGGTTTTACTGCTGTGAACAGACATCATGACCAAGGCAAGTCTTACTTAAAAAGACAACATTTAATTGGGGCTAGCTTACAGGTTCAGAGGTTCAGTCCATTATCATCAAGGTGGGAGGATGGCAGCATCCAGGCAGGCATGGCGCAGGAGGAGCTGAGAGTTCTATGTCTTCATTCAAAGGCTGCTAGTGGAAGACTGACTTCCAGGCAACTGGGGTGAGAGTCTTAAGCCCACACTCACAGTGACACACCTACTCCAACCAGGTCACACCACCTATTCCAACAAGGCCACACCTGCAAATGGTGCCACTTCCTGGTCCAAGAATATACAAACCATCACATTCCACTCCCTGGCCCTCATAGACTTGTTCAAAAACATAAGTCTATGGGGGCCATACTTAAACATAGCATAATGCAAATACATTTAGTCCAACTTTCAAAGTCCTCATAGTCTATAGCAGTCTCAACAGAAAATACAATGAAGGAAAATAGCAATACAAAAATGCAGTCATCCCTATGAGGTTGAATGGACCTCATTTTTGTCTCTAAACTCAAGTCTTCTGGAAAATCTTAGGAATTTTAAGGCTTGTCATTGTTTTGAACTAAATGTGGGGATCCCCCAGAACCTCTCAAGAACGCACTGCTGTGAGTTCTCTGAGGACTTGAAGAGTCTATACGTAGACTTTCCTCTCCTGGAGATTCCTCATTTGTTCTAATGGATTAAAGGAGAGTAGTGAAGGAAGATGGATACCTGGGACTCCAGGATAGCCCCATCAACTTAGATCCTTTAACCATCATTTCTCAAAAAAAAAAAATCAGAGTACTTTTCTTACTCAGTCTGTGGCTATTTAAGACAAATAATAATAATAATAATTTTTAAAATTTTTAAAAAATTCTAGGCAGTGGTGGCTCACGACTTTAATCCCAGAACTGGAGAGGCAGAAACAGGCTGATACAGCCTAATCTATAGAGAGAATTCCAGGACAGCAGGACTACATGAAGAAACTCCATTTTGAGAAATATGTGTGTGTGTGTGTGTGTGTGTGTGTGTGTGTGTGTGTGTGCGTGCGCACATGTGTACACATGCATATATATATATATATATATATATATGACACTTTGGAAAAGGAATGAAGAAGAAGAAACGTGGGTCCTCATATTCAGCAGTCTCTCCTTCAGCCCTTGCAGCCTAAGAATCTGCTCAGGTCTTGAAATTGGGCAGCAGATTAGAATTTTCCACTGGGGTGATGTCTGATCCCACTCTTTCAATTATCGCTCATCAGCTGAGACTATATATTATACAGTACCCTTATCGTCTGCCCACATACCCCCCTGCCTAAAGAAAAAGATGCTATGTCCCAAAAGCCATCTTCAGAAGGTCAGGTCAAGATCCCTGGCTGCCACTTCAACCTTGCTATCCATTATGGTAATTAGATTGTCACTACTTCTCAGAACTGTCTTGGCTCCTCTGGCCACTTTCATTCCCCAATGTGACTATTATAACAACAGCCCCATTAGACATGTCCTGCTTTTAGAAGACAAATACCTCTGAGCTTCTCAGTGATGCTGTTATTCTCTGGCAGAGCCTTGAGCCTCGGGGTGGTAAGCAATGTCATCCTGGCCCTTGCTGGGGGACAGAGGAAGCCAGAAATGTTTCTAGTCCGTTGGCCAATCCATTTGTAGCTTCTCTGATCTTTTTCATTCCTACTTCGACATTGTACCAAGAGAGTTCTGGGATCTCTCTTTCAACATGGTCATTTGCTTTCCCTGGATTTTAAGAGTCATCCCAGCAGTAGATTAGAGTTGGCTCCCAGAGCTCAGACCATGGGAGGTGGGGCACTGATTTCCCTCCTCTACTGTCAAGTCAAGATGAGATTTGCCACACAGACCCAAATAAGTAGACCCTGTATCTTCCAAAAAAGGCAAAAGAGGCCTGGTTGAATCTGAGGGTTCCAAGTTCTTAAGTAAGCTTCACTCCAAGGCATGTTCTGCTGTTTCTGGGTCAGTACCACAACTTTGGCATTGGAAATATGTCGAAGATGACTAGCTAGCTAGGTCTTACATTTCTGGGGCTACACCTAGTCTTTAGTTAGGATGCACATGTCGAAAGTCTTTTAAAAAATCTGCTGACCACGACTTCCAATTCCAATGTGTTGCTTGCTTAATAATAGTCACTAATCTCCAATCCTTACAGTATTTTCTTCAAACCTGTCAGTCTCCAAAGACTGAGCAGCTATGCACTTCACCTCCTGCACCCTTCCTTTGTTCAGCAAAGTCATCTGCCATGCTAGCCCAGGTACTGTTAATACTCCAGTAAGTAGCTATGGGATCGGTTGCCTAGCAATAGGACTTGTTCTCATTTTCCATCTTGTCTTCTTGAGAATGCCATCTTTTGTTGGCTTCCTAGGACCATCTCCTGTTGGTGGCTTCCCAGAAGTTGGGGGGAGGGAGGCTGAAGCAAAGATCTGCTTACAAGACTCTTGCTCTCAAGAGAAGAAGGAGGTGGTGGAAGAAACAGAGTATGGGGAGAGAGGGAAGCAACAACGTGGTCTCAGCTAGAGACAAGCTTCAGCAGGAATTACTTGGAATGCTTACTCAGTCTTGAGGCAAAGGAGTTGATTCCTTTGTGTTATATTCCTATGTTGATCAGTTATCAAGAACGGGTAACTTGAGGAAGCGCTACAGAAGCAGCGCGGCAAGATGCCCACAATCCTCTGAAGGCTGTCCTTTAGAGAAGAGGGGTAAATGGGACCCATTAGCGACCAGAGCTCAGAGCATCAGGAGGATGGTGACTGAAAGAATCCTAACAACATCTACTGCACTAGGAACACTAAGTCAGCACTAGCTTCTTCAAGGAGCCCACGTATGACTGCTCGTCATACGAGCAATCTCTGGGAAGACACAACAGAAGCTCTGGCAACAGTTGCTTCCCGGTAGAGGAATCGATAGGAGCAGACTGGCGTGTCTGTATTCCCTATTCTACAATTAGAATGTTTATCTAGGTATATGTCTTGCCTTTTAAATTTTGAAGTAGAAAATAAAAAATGTACCCATAAGTTTATAGGGTGGTATTAATCTACTCTACTAGCCAGAAGGGTAATTTCTCTGCAGTTTCTAAATCTTTCTTGATTTCCTGCAATACAATAGACAGCTGATAAATAGCTCAACCTCGTGAGCCTTTGATTTAATGGGCACATTTAATAGGATACTCTGCAATGCTCAGGGAAATAGGATCACAAATAGTGACACCCCTCCTCCCCCCCCCCCGTTCTAGTTCTTATTGTTTTTTGTTACTATTATATACCTCTAGGGCCACGTAATTGTCACTACCGCTGCTTCCCTTTCTTCTCCTTCTCTTCTTCCTCCTCCTCCTCCACCTTTTTCTCCTTCTCCTTCTTCTTCTGCCAAATGTGATAGTAATAAAGTAGAATATGTGCCCAGTAACAGACGTCAGAGAAGGGCCAAGTGAGTTATTGCCAACAAGATTAAGAACAACTCTCTCCAGTTGTATGGAGTAGAAGGAACACACAGAGCAAGTAAAGGCCACGGACACTTAACTGAAGGCCTAAAGCAGCCACTCCTGCAGCCCACGGCCTTCCTGGTTCACAGGGCACATGAAATAGGATGTTTTAACTTCCAGAGAGGTAAGTGTTGCCTTTGATAGTTCAGGAATGTGAGTGCTACAGTGAATGAAAGAAATTCATGCACATACACACACACACACACACACACACACACACACACACACACACACACGAATAAAGTTATGATGACTCCCCCTCATCTGCTCCACTGGCCTCCATCCCTTGCTCCATGCTAATCCACCCAGCAGGCATCTCTGGAAAGTTTTTGGACAGGTTTTAGCATGGGTACCTCAAATGTGCATCTTCCAGTGCCCTTCCTGGAGAGTGGGAGGGGCGTGTTAAGCTGAAGTTCAGTGTGTGCCTAAGGCCATAGTGCCATACCTAAGGCTTTTCTCTCCAGGGTTGTAGAAGCCACTCCTTCTGCTTGTCTCTGGAGACAAGGTCTGAATGAAGCACTGGCTTAGCCGTTTATATTGAGTCGCAAGGTGCTTAAACAGCTTTTGTTAATTTCCGTCAATGTGAATTGTTCATTCCTTTTTCCCTTCCTTCTTCCCTGCCTCTCTCTGTATTTCCTTCCTTCTCTTCTTCCTTTTCTCTCACCTCTCCCTCTCTCTTCTTCTCTTCTTTTCCCTAGGAAAACAGCAGCATGCACCTAACTCCCTTCTATTCTATGCATTTATCCCTTCTCGGACTATCTGTTTCTTGACAGAACTCTGACTGATAAACTGATAACCCTCCATTTCACTTGGGCGAGATGGGGAAGAGGCCATTCATCCCGCGTGGACAAAACCATTTCTCTTGTTCCTCCCACAGGTCCTTCATGTCTGAAAGGAACGCCTCAGTGATGAGTAGCCAACCCGGCCAGCAGTGGCTTAAACTCCAAGGTCATTTATTTATCCAAGTATAGTATTCAAGTATAAAACAGGCCAAGGCAGAATTGGTTGTGTAATTCAAGGATGCCATCAGAGTCCAGATTCTTCCTTCCTGCTCTGCTTCCCACAGTTAACAGGAAACAGGAAACAGGAAACAAGGAAGAGGTATTCTCCTTGGGAGGCTGTTGTTTGATTTCTGGTTTTGTTTTCTTGAGACAGTTATTTGCTAAACAAAGCTGACCTTGAATTTGAACTCCCTGTTCCTCCACCCTCCTAGGTGGAGATTACCGCTGGAATCACCACTTGCCTGATGGTTTGTGGTTATATATGGGGGCAGTGGTCTAAGCAGAACCTCCCCAATGCATGCCCCCTTTTGTCCAGTTATCTAAAGCACTGGCCTTTATCTGTAAGGAGATGGAAAGCAAGTATCTAGCCAGCTAAACTCTGCAGTGAGTTTGGGGATAACAACCGCATGGACTTCCTATGCCACAAGCGAACTAACCCTCAGACCAATTGTCCCTCCCTGAGAAATTCTCTACTGTTTCTGCATTTCTTTATTTCAACATTTATTTGTTGAATAATTTGCTGCAGAGGAGGATACTCCCCTCGCCATCTGCATGTGGCATGTGGAGGGCAAATGACAACTTTTACAATTCAGTTCTCCCTCTACTGTGGGTGGGTCCTGGAGGTCAAATTCATCAGTTAGGCTTGCCAGCAAGCATCCTTACCTGAGCTGATGGCCTCTTTCTGAGACAGTCTTACCCTATCTGCCAATAGAATTACCTAGTATCTTTCCCACACTATTTCTCCTAACAGTAACAACCTGTAAGACCCCCGTCTTAGTTAAGGTTTTACTTCTGTGAGCAGACACCATGACATGGCCACTCTTATAAGAACAACATTTAATTGGGGCTGGCTTACAGGTTCAGAGGTTCAGTCCATTATCATTGAGGCATGAGCATGGCGGCATCCAGGCAGGCATGGTGCAGGAGGAACTGAGAGTTCTACATCTTCATCTGAAGGTTGCTAGAAGACTGGCTTCTAGGGAGCTAGGATGAGGGTCTTAAAGCCCACACCCACAGTGACAAACTCCCTCCAAGGCCACACCTATTCCAACAAAGCCACAGCTCCTAATGGCGCCACTCCCTGGGCCAAGCATATTCAAACCATCACAAACTCTATGGCCATCTCTCCCATCTTTATTTGTGAGCCTATTGAACAACCTCTGGTAGCCACCCAATGTGTCTAGGATGGTCAACCACAAATTCATATTAACTATATATTTTACTATTGTTTTCTAGATACATCTGGAGTCTCAAGATTTGGAAGGAGCTACTTGTTCCTGTTTTACTAATTCCCAGAGACTAAGCCAACCTCCTTAGCTAGGAGCCTTTCCTAAGCAAACTAACCAATGCGGAGCACCCCATTCCTTAAGTCTTATACTCCAAGCTAATATCCCTCTTCAGTAGTCACTGCAGGGCTAGGTATCTGTATAAACTGACAGCATGGCAGCTCCAAGGTATGGTTGAGGAGAAAGTTTTTATTGTAGATATTGGGGAGAGAATGGCCAGAGGCATTTGGAAGAGTCCAGAGGAGACAGAGCAAGTTGTAGACTGTACATGGCCAGCAGACTTGACTTGTCCATGAGAGGAGAGAGACAGAGGAAGATCAAGAGATGAAGACACAGAGAGAGGGCAAATGAGAGAAAAGGACTGAATGGGGGGGGGGGGGCAGAAGAGAAAGCAAGGCCACAATAGCAAGGCTTTAAAGACAATAAGAAGTTGGAGAGAGGGAAACCCATGAGCTAGAGAGGTTTATGGTAGGGAGGAGGTGAGAAGAGCCAGGATGCTAACTAACATGGATGCTGAGGTGTATAACAGGTATTGTGATCGTGAGGGAGCCTGAAGAGAGCATACGTGAGCTTTGGTATGTAAATAGGCACCACAGATATGACTCCTTTGGTACAGGGGAACTGGCTTTGTAAGTTCCTGAAGAATGCTGGCTTTTGCCTAACCACCAGAATTTGCACCTAACACCACTATCTTATAACAAGCCAGCCTTGTACTCCAGAATTGGCTGAAATAATTGAATTTAGCCCACTCCCAAGCCTGCTTGCCCTGTCTCGCCCATCCCTGCCCGTGGAAACCACAGTGGCTTTTGTCTCCACTCTCCTGCTACTTCTGCCTCTTAACTTACCCTGTTGCTTCCCAGTGAGGCTGCAGATGGCATGCCAAGAATAGGGAACCGTGAACTGTCTTTTCCATGGGAGAGTCACCTCCTGATCTGTTGGTGTCATCGTAACTGAGTAGTACCATGATTTTAATGTGATTTATTTTAGATTTATTTATCTTATCTTATATGTATGAATGTCTTGTCTACATGTATGCATGTGGACCATGTGTTTGCCTTATGCTCATAAATGCCCATTATATGTATGTATCATATTTTTATATTATATAATTGCTATATATTATTTTTGTTTTTATATTATATAATATAACATGTTATATAATATAAAATATAATTTATATAATATACAAAATATTTGTTGTATATATCAATTATATAATATATAAAATATATTTTTTACATTATTATGTTGTGGTATATTTATTTATATATTAAATTACATATAATATGTAACATTTATATATAATATTTTCCAAGACAGGGTTTCTCTGTATAGTCTTGGCTGTCCTGGAACTAGCTCTGTAGACTAGGCTGGCCTTAAACTTAGAGATCTGCCTGCCTCTGTCTCCAGAGTGCTGGGTTTAAAGGTGTGTACCACCACCTCCCAGATGCCATGACCTGTAAAGTAAACCCAAGTGGGTTTCTCTGCCTTTGCTCTCTCTCTCCCCCTAGAGAGAGCTCTGGGGGAGGGATCACTGTTTCTGCCCTACAGGAGCTCACTCTCTCGGTCCTCCCACAAAACAAACCTGAGCCACTTGGCATCTTCTCATCAAGCTTGCTCTCAGACATGTCTTCCTGTGCTAGGATTGGCCACCTCCACAAGTATAACTTAGTCACGTGTCACGGCACATACGTGTTGATTACAGCTCTTGGGAGCCTGGGGCAAGAGAATCATGAGGTAACACATGAGTTCAAGGCCAGCTTGTACTATACAGTGAGACGTGGGGCTGCTTAGTTTTGTCAGCGAGAGTCAGTTGGGAGGAGGGAACCTCAGTTGCAGAAATGCCTCCATCAGATTGGCCTGTGAGTTTATCTGTGTAACGTTTTCCTGATTGTTCTTTGGTATGGTAGGGCCTGACCCACCATAGATGGCTCCATCCCTGATAGGCGATCCTAGGAGGTCAAAGAAGGACAGCTGAACATGAGGCTGGGAACAAGCTCGTAAGCAGGACTCCTCTCTGGGCTCAGCTTCGGTTCCTGCCCCCAAGTTCCTGCCTTGAGCTCCAGCTCTGGCTTCCTTCCATGATAGACTCTACCTTTATGATGAAATAAACTCTTTCTTCTTCAAAGTGCTTTTAGCCATGGTGTTTTATCACAGTCCTAGGAAAGCACATTAATACAGACCCTATCTCAGAAAACAAAGAGTGTGTGTATCTATCTATCTATCTATCTATCTATCTATCTATCTATCTATAAATTATAAAGAAGCATAACAGGCTACATGCTTTAAATACATGGAAATATACACGGAAACATTAAAGGAAAGAAGACTATCTGCTGCAAATGTATTTAGCTATTTAATGTTACCATAATCCCAGGAATAATAATATATTATCTTTCTTTTACAGCTCTACTACTATGGTTAGTGTATTAGTTTCCTGTTGATGATGTAACAAATCTGATGAAAGCTGAGTGGTTTAAAACAAGAGAAATGTAGCATCTTGCAACTCAGCCTCCGAGTCTAAGGGAGTGTGAGTTACTTTGTGTCAGTGGGGACAGAACACTTGCTAGAAATGACTTGAAGGAGACAGTTTTCATTTGGCCTCACAGTTTCGGTCCACTCTAGCAGGGAAGGCATGGTGGAGCTCACAGCAGCAGTGTATTGGAGGCTGTGCACATGATGATAGACCAGAAAGCACAGAGTGGCAGAAACTGAAGACTGAGCTCAGTGACTTATCTCCAGTCTCGGTTTTAATAGTTGTCCAAAATGGCTACTGGATGAGGAACAAGGAATCAAAACATGAACCTGCTGGGGATAACCCAGATTCAAACACTGACACGGGACTAACACCAAAGGCTTGGGAGCACTGTTGCTGTCTTCAGGCATTGAGATTGGGAGCACTGCTGCCTTCTGGGTCTATTGAGATTGGGAGCTCTGATACCTTCTGGGTCTATTAAGATTGGGAACACTGCTGCCCTCTGGGGGCATTGAGATTGGGAGCACTATTAACTTTTGGGGCTGTTGAGATTGGGAGCACTGCTACCTTCTGAGGGTGTTGAGATTGGGAGCACTGCTACCTTCTGAGGCTGTTGAGATTGGGAGCACTGCTACCTTCTGAGGGTGTTGAGATTGGGAGCACTGCTGCTTTCTGAGAGCATTGAGAAAGAATATTTCATCTCTCTCCTCTTCTCGGTTTCTGGTGGTGAGTGTTACTGTTTATTTTGTGGTCCTTCTCTCTATCCTTCAGGTATCCCACTCCAATCCCTGCTTCCAAATCACAGCCCCTTCTCCCCTGCCATAGTAAAATCTCCCTCTGTCCTATTCTAATAAGGACACCATGATTACATTAAGGCCCACTGGATAATCCAGGATAATCCCTTCATCTCAAAATCCTTCATTTAATTGCAATTTCAAAGTTTCTTTTGCCGAGTAAGGAGGTATTCATAGGCTACAGCACTAGTGCCTGGATGGCTTTGAGGGCCAACCCAGGTGCCTGACAGGCTGCACACCTTCTGGAACAGAGGCCATTTCGTGACCTTGCCAGTTCCAGCTTCTGGAATCCACCTGCATTTCTTGCATTGTGATTGCTTTCCCTACCTTCAAAGCTTCTTAGCACCGTCAAATGTCTCAACAGCACTCCAGTCTTCGGCGTCGATGATCACAATTTTGTCTCAGTCTGGTGGTCCCCTTCCTGCTTCCTTCTAGAAAATCCCTGATGCAAAATGTCACTTTTGCCATATAAAGTGACATTTTTACAGCTGTGGAAAATGATGCCATCGGCATTTTGGAAGGTTGCAGGGAGAAACTACATTATCTCTGCTACCACGTACAGAAGGCAGCTTGGAGGCTGTTGGGTTTACAGGAGGGAATCCAAAAAAAAAAAAAAAAAGGCAAGAGAAAACTTTGGAGATTGATGCTTGTGATTACCTAATTGGATGAGCTTCATAGGTTTCAAAGTCTAATATATGTCAAAACCTATATTGCATGCTTTAAACGTGAGCAAAGTGTCGTGTGTCTTTTACATCTAGTTTTAAAAACTGTTTCATAAGGAAAGAAGCCCCAGAGCACTATACTTGGGAGCAGGGTAGCCAGGATGCGTGCTCATTCCTGCGTTTGATGCTGACCCCTGTCCGTATGCTCAACACATAGCCATTCCCTTCCTTGTTTCTTTGAGGCTACTGATCATCCAGAATTTCTGAGATCCCCAGAATATATCTTACCTTAAAGAAGCTATAAGGGAGCTCTGCCGTGGTGGCACACAGCTTTAATCCCAGCACTTGGGAGGCAGAAGCAGGCAGATCTCTGAGTTCAAGGCCAACTTGGTCTACAGAGCTAGTCCTAGGACAGGTTCATTTTGCTACCCAGTGATTAGAGACAGTTTCTGTGAAAAAAGAAAAGGGAGACAAACATGCGTGAGCTGACCATTAGTTACAAGCAGGGGAAGGTGGACAAGTGCCCATGGATGCTAACTTGCTCCAATGATGGGTGTTCTAGAGGTGAGAGGCCATGCAACAGTATTCTGAGATTGTTCAGGTATCCCAGGTAGGTTGCTAAAGTTTCATTGCAATACAAGAGAATGTCATTTATATGTGTTCATCATTTGTCCTGTATGTGTTCATGTGTTTAGAAGGCACATTCTATTCCAAGATCGATTGGAAATGTCTTGTAAAAGGTTCTTCCTGTCGAGCCAACTTGGGAATTTTCCATTGGGTACTGTTATAGTTTGATTTCTATTGGTGTGATTAAAACAAAACAAACAAATAAATGAAAACAAAAAACAACAACAACAAACAAACACCCTCACCAGAGGCAGCTGGGGAAGGTAAGGATTTATGTCAATTTACACTTCTAGGAAACAAGGAAGTATAAATGGAGGAAGTCGAGGCAGGAACTCAGGTAGGAACTCAATGAGGAGCACTACTCACTAGCGCCCTCTGGCGCATGTTCAGCTAGCTTTTTTTTTCTTCCCATCTGCCCAGGGATGACTCCATCCACAGGGAGCTGTATCAGTCAAGACAGTCTCTCACAGGCATGGCCACGGAGCTATCTGATTGAAGGAGTTCTTCCATTAAAGTTTTGTCTTTCAGGTTGGCTGCAGGTTGTATCAAGTTGTCAGTAAACGTTAACCAGCCCAAACACTAGATACTGTGGCTGTTTCATCTTTGCTGGGGCTGCCGTGGGTTCCTGATGCAGACAGTACCATTGTAGCATTCATTTTGGAATTTTTGTGTGCTTTTTGAGATTTGGGTCTGACTCACTATGTAGCTCAAGCTGGCCTTGAACTTAACAATCTTCTGCCTGCTGCAGACTCCCAAGTTTGGGGTGGCAGGTATGAACCACCATACTTAGCTATTTGATATTTCTAGATCCTTTGGTTTCCCCCCCCCCCCCCCAGGGATCCACACACACCTTGTTTCCCTCCCATCAGGATAGTTAAGAATTTAAAGAGAGTAAATAACTTGCAGAGATGATTAAAGAGGAAAAAAGAAGGAAAAG
>LR749677.1:486580-691994 GCA_902729485.2 Mus minutoides | reverse complement strand
ACCAGAAAGCACAGAGTGGCAGAAACTGAAGACTGAGCTCAGTGACTTATCTCCAGTCTCGGTTTTAATAGTTGTCCAAAATGGCTACTGGATGAGGAACAAGGAATCAAAACATGAACCTGCTGGGGATAACCCAGATTCAAACACTGACACGGGACTAACACCAAAGGCTTGGGAGCACTGTTGCTGTCTTCAGGCACTGAGATTGGGAGCACTGCTGCCTTCTGGGTCTATTGAGATTGGGAGCTCTGATACCTTCTGGGTCTATTAAGATTGGGAACACTGCTGCCCTCTGGGGGCATTGAGATTGGGAGCACTATTAACTTTTGGGGCTGTTGAGATTGGGAGCACTGCTACCTTCTGAGGGTGTTGAGATTGGGAGCACTGCTACCTTCTGGGGCTATTGAGATTGGGAGCACTGCTACCTTCTGAGGGTGTTGAGATTGGGAGCACTGCTACCTTCTGGGGCTATTGAGATTGGGAGCACTGCTACCTTCTGAGGGTGTTGAGATTGGGAGCACTGCTACCTTCTGGGGCTGTTGAGATTGGGAGCACTGCTACCTTCTGAGGGTGTTGAGATTGGGAGCACTGCTGCTTTCTGAGAGCATTGAGAAAGAATATTTCATCTCTCTCCTCTTCTCGGTTTCTGGTGGTGAGTGTTACTGTTTATTTTGTGGTCCTTCTCTCTATCCTTCAGGTATCCCACTCCAATCCCTGCTTCCAAATCACAGCCCCTTCTCCCCTGCCATAGTAAAATCTCCCTCTGTCCTATTCTAATAAGGACACCATGATTACATTAAGGCCCACTGGATAATCCAGGATAATCCCTTCATCTCAAAATCCTTCATTTAATTGCAATTTCAAAGTTTCTTTTGCCGAGTAAGGAGGTATTCATAGGCTACAGCACTAGTGCCTGGATGGCTTTGAGGGCCAACCCAGGTGCCTGACAGGCTGCACACCTTCTGGAACAGAGGCCATTTCGTGACCTTGCCAGTTCCAGCTTCTGGAATCCACCTGCATTTCTTGCATTGTGATTGCTTTCCCTACCTTCAAAGCTTCTTAGCACCGTCAAATCTCTCAACAGCACTCCAGTCCTCGGCGTCGATGATCACAATTTTGTCTCAGTCTGGTGGTCCCCTTCCTGCTTCCTTCTAGAAAATCCCTGATGCAAAATGTCACTTTTGCCATATAAAGTGACATTTTTACAGCTGTGGAAAATGATGCCATCGGCATTTTGGAAGGTTGCAGGGAGAAACTACATTATCTCTGCTACCACGTACAGAAGGCAGCTTGGAGGCTGTTGGGTTTACAGGAGGGAATCCAAAAAAAAAAAAAAAAAGGCAAGAGAAAACTTTGGAGATTGATGCTTGTGATTACCTAATTGGATGAGCTTCATAGGTTTCAAAGTCTAATATATGTCAAAACCTATATTGCATGCTTTAAACGTGAGCAAAGTGTCGTGTGTCTTTTACATCTAGTTTTAAAAACTATTTCATAAGGAAAGAAGCCCCAGAGCACTATACTTGGGAGCAGGGTAGCCAGGATGCGTGCTCATTCCTGCATTTGATGCTGACCCCTGTCCGTATGCTCAACACATAGCCATTCCCTTGTTTCTTTGAGGCTACTGATCATCCAGAATTTCTGAGCTCCCCAGAATATATCTTACCTTAAAGAAGCTATAAGGGAGCCCTGCCGTGGTGGCACACAGCTTTAATCCCAGCACTTGGGAGGCAGAAGCAGGCAGATCTCTGAGTTCAAGGCCAACTTGGTCTACAGAGCTAGTCCTAGGACAGGTTCATTTTGCTACCCAGTGATTAGAGACAGTTCCTGTGAAAAAAGAAAAGGGAGACAAACATGCGTGAGCTGACCATTAGTTACAAGCAGGGGAAGGTGGACAAGTGCCCAAGGATGCTAACTTGCTCCAATGATGGGTGTTCTAGAGGTGAGAGGCCATGCAACAGTATTCTGAGATTGTTCAGGTATCCCAGGTAGGTTGCTAAAGTTTCATTGCAATACAAGAGAATGTCATTTATATGTGTTCATCATTTGTCCTGTATGTGTTCATGTGTTTAGAAGGCACATTCTATTCCAAGATCGATTGGAAATGTCTTGTAAAAGGTTCTTCCTGTCGAGTCAACTTGGGAATTTTCCATTGGGTACTGTTATAGTTTGATTTCTATTGGTGTGATTAAAACAAAACAAACAAATAAATGAAAACAAAAAACAACAACAACAAACAAACACCCTCACCAGAGGCAGCTGGGGAAGGTAAGGATTTATGTCAACTTACACTTCTAGGAAACAAGGAAGTATAAATGGAGGAAGTCGAGGCAGGAACTCAGGTAGGAACTCAATGAGGAACACTACTCACTAGCGCCCTCTGGCGCATGTTCAGCTAGTTTTTTTTTCTTCCCATCTGCCCAGGGATGACGCCATCCACAGGGAGCTGTATCAGTCAAGACAGTCTCTCACAGGCATGGCCACAGAGCTATCTGATTGAAGGAGTTCTTCCATTAAAGTTGTGTCTTTCAGGTTGGCTGCAGGTTGTATCAAGTTGTCAGTAAATGTTAACCAGCCCAAACGCTAGATACTGTGGCTGTTTCATCTTTGCTGGGGCTGCCGTGGGTTCCTGATGCAGACAGTACCATTGTAGCATTCATTTTGGAATTTTTGTGTGCTTTTTGAGATTTGGGTCTGACTCACTATGTAGCTCAAGCTGGCCTTGAACTTAACAATCTTCTGCCTGCTGCAGACTCCCAAGTTTGGGGTGGCAGGTAGGAACCACCATACTTAGCTATTTGATATTTCTAGATCCTTTGGTTTCCCCCCCCCCCCCCCAGGGATCCACACACACCTTGTTTCCCTCCCATCAGGATAGTTAAGAATTTAAAGAGAGTAAATAACTTGCAGAGATGATTAAAGAGGAAAAAAGAAGGAAAAGACAGATATGCCAATTCTCAGTTCACCATCAAAAATCAATGCAGCTCACGGGTCTGGAGGCAAACTATGGCTCTAAAGACAAACTGTGGATTACTCGCGGTTTCAGAAATGATAAATACAGCAAGCACACTGAGCCCGGTACCACTGAGTTCTGCGGCCACTTCCCAATCCTGTGAGTGGATTGGCTTTAACCTCCGGTGAGATGAGAATAAAGTAGCGTTGTAACGACATGGAGCTGCTCTGGGGGTGAATCTGCCTAGGAGATGAGAGTTGCTTACTCATCGGCCTAATTTGGCTTATACATTTGTTCCAGCTATGTCTCAGGGGAAAGAGAAATTCAAATATCACTCAACCTGGAAAGAAAGTGCTTCTACCCTGGGATCCGTGGAGAAACGTTAGCTTCAGTAGCACCCGTGGAGTAGGTAGCGGTGGCCTGCAGCCATGCGAGGGCAGCGAATCCGGTCCTGCTTTGCGTTGTTGTCTAATTGTTTTGCCTCGTTTCCCCTCTCTGAGATTCAGTTTCCTAGCTAGTTTCAGCATGCCCTTGGGCAGGATTCTTTAAACCTACTCTACCTTCCCATTCCCGGTTCTCATTTCTACTCATGTATCTCTATTTGCATAATGGAAACTCAAGGAGGGCTGAGCGTGGCTCCTAAGCAGACCACGTACTTCTAATGTGAATCTACACAGGGGATCCGAGAGCTCCTAGCTGCTGTCCAGAACACTGGGTATCTTGAACAGTTACCAAATCATCACCCATGATGCCCAACAAGCCACACACCATTCAGAGACAATCTGATGGAAAAAAGAGGAACCTCTCAGCTCAGAGGGTGTTCAACCGGAAGAGCCCTTGCTAGAAGCAGTTGGTTCTCCATCATCACAGTTTGGGTTGTTTGCCTCATAAAGGAACTAAGGTGGCGAGTACTTCTGTGCTCACAAGAACCGTGGTTTCAAGCTTCCGCTGCACGTTAGAATCATTTGCAGAGCTTTTAAAACAGCATAGATCATAATGGTGTTGGTGAGGGGGTGGGATCTGGCTATGGGACCTTGTAAAACCTCCCCAGGGACTTCTAAGTGCCTTCAAAGAGGAGAAGCATTGATCGAGGAGGCCGGATGCTGGAATGTAATTACTGGGGCCCACACCTGATTTCCTGGACACACCTGCCTGTAATGTGATACACTTTCCAGGATGACCGAAGTGGGATGAATCTGTGGAAGAGTGACGAAATGAATATGAGACAAGATAAGGGAAAGAGTTTGAGATTAAAGGTCAGAAAAGCTTACCCTCAACCCTGGCCGGATCACTATACTAAATAGTAGCAATTATTCTCCCTAAGCTTCAGTTTATTCTCTTGTGAAGAGGAGATAGTAGTACTTGCCTTATCCTCCTCTCTAAATCATGGTGAACGCGGTGTATGATAAAGAGCTTTGCATATTTGCGCATTATATAACCCAGTGAAATTGTTTAAAATGAAGCCTAACAGTCATTGTCGCTAATGGGTTCTTAACCAGGATAGAAATATGACTCAAGATCTGGTCTGTGCAGCCTGATATTGGGCTCTGTGAGGAAAACGGAGCCCCCACTGCAGCAGCAGCAGCAGCAGCAACAACAACAACAGTAACAGCAGCAGCAGCAACAACAACAACAGTAACAGCAGCAGTAGCAGTAGCAGCAGCAGCAGTAACAGCAGCAGCAGCAGTAGCAGAAGCCTCCATAGCTGCCAGCCGCTGCCGCCACCACCTTCATTTCAGCATCACTCTGTCTACCCCTCCAAATTACTGTGGACAGCATGCTCTGTCCTTTCAAAGTTCATTTGATGAAATCTAATCCCCAACATGACAGTATTCAAGGTGGGCTTTGAAGGGGAGTAACCAGACAATGAAGGTGAAACCTCGCAAAGGGGATTAGTGTATTTACAAAAGTCACTTGGAAGAGCTTCTACCCCAGATTCCTTCACGGGTAGTCATGGGAGAGGCTAGCTGACCATTCAGCCCATCTTCAAATAGATGGATAATGGGGTAGATATGCAACGAAGCTTTATTCATCTGTAGAGAAGGATGGATTTATGTCATTTCGTGAAGATGAATGGAACTGGAGATGGGTGTGTTAAGTGAAGTACGCCAGACTCAGAGAGATGAACATTGCATGTTTTCTCTCATATGCAGAATCTAGGTTTACATATAAATAAGTATATACAAATCACACACACACACACACACACACACACACACACACACACCATGAATGTAGAAGGAGAAATTATCAGGTGAGAGAAATAGGAAAGAAAAACAAGACACTATTGTCCAATTGAAATAGACCTAGGGATGTGTATGTGTGTGTGTAGAAGCATGAGTACATGTGACAGGAAAGCAGAAGGGAGAACGTCTGTGGAGAGGGATGGAACCAGCAAAAAAGTGTCACGAAAGTGTTGTGGGAACGTGAGATACAGTGACATCTGGGTTGAAGATGTCATAGTGAAACTCATTATTTTGTCAAAGTTAATTTAAAAAGTGGGGGCGGAATTCCTACATGGAGTAAACCCTCTCACGAAAGGGTCGTGTGTCCTTCTGGGGTAATGCGAAGGGTTGTGGTGTAGTTTGGTTCTCATCTCTGTGTACGGACACAAGGGTCGTGACCTCTCCACTTCCACCCTGCTAGTCTTCCAGTTCTATTAGGAATCACTCAAGCTCCGGTCGGACCCTCTACAGTCTGTTCAGTGTTAATGGAAAAGAAAAAGCCACCATCTATGAAGCAGAAAGAGCACCCTTCTAGAGACCAAGTTCACCAATAATGTGGCCTTAGGCTTCCCAGCCAGCAATACCTGAAGCACTAGACCGGTGTCATTAAGGAGACACCTAAGCTATAGCACCCTGGTGTTTACAGCAGCTCAGATGGACTAGAAGACAGATCCTAAGCATGCCGACTAGGCAGCACCCTCAGCCAGCAAGCCTTGAATAGCAGCTGTTTCCAGGGGTTCCTCCCACCCTGTCTGTCCCATCTGCCTACTGCTCAGCACAATATGGATGGCCACAGGTGTCCAGTGGACACATGCACAAATGTCAGCGGATTTGGGGTTCCAGTTTCCAGGTACAGTTTTAACATCTATCTGCCAGGTTTTAGCAACTTTCTGCATTACCAACCTGGTAAGCTGGGACTGTTCTCTTATAAGGCTCATGGATCTGCTAGCTCTCTAGGCTGGATGTCCCCTGCTGCCACCTACAAATGCTCCCACCTCCTGTCCTTAGTCCTCTCCTCAGGAGGCCCATACTTGGCCCATCATAAAGAGGTTTGTGGAATTCAGACAGAACATATGGTGTTTGCCCAGAATCTTGCAGTTTTTATTTATGTTTTAAATAACTTGTTTTCCCTATTGTTGCAAAACAGCACATGTCTGTTTGGAAAAAACTAGGCAAGCAAAAATTAAGCACAAATCTTTCATAAATCCCTCAGTCTAAGAAAATCACTGTTTAATGTTTCTGGCTTTGTGCACACACACACACACACACACACACACACACACATACACACATATTTTGAGAAACGGGGTCATCGCGTATTTAGTGATTTGTAACCTGCCTTTTCTTTGAACCATGTCTCACTGCCTTAAATGGTCCTCTTGCACTATTACTAATCCCCACTCCCACGCGTCCACTCTTGCTGCCACCAATTTCCTCCAGCCATTTACAAACCGAGCACTATAAATTAGAACAAACTAAACCAATTGGCAACGTGGAGGGCCTTCCTTGCTAGCTAGTGTTTTGGGCAATGGTGTCTCTGCGGACACAAACCTTGTATCTCATGAAATATTTGTTTCACTCAGAGCTCCAGAGCCCAGGCTGTAACAGAAACAAAGAGTTTATGGAGAAGCCATACCCTTAAAACTGCTACAGTTTCTAGGAAACTGGAAAATTCCATTGCTACAGCCAATGTCAACAGCACAGGCAAGTCAGGAATGAAGGGACTCAGAAAGGAGGAAAGCATTTGATTAACAGAGACTAGGAATAACTTGCAAAAATGCCATGAACAGGACCAGAAAATGCTGGCTCCTGGCGCTGATGTCTAGAAATTAGGAAATGCCTTTGCCTGAGCTGGCGTGAGTTGGTAAGATTGCAGGCCTAGAGGACATGTTTGAGTCAGGAAGGATGATAGGAGTTACGAATACTAGCGGCAATGAACCTAGATAAAAGCACCCCAGAAAACCCCCCATCTTGGCTTTGAGTCTGCCTGGATACCTACAGTGTCCTTGGCCTCAAACCACCTGGTGATTCCTGTAATTGCTAAGCCACTGTAAGAGAGATCTCAGTACTGTCGAAAGGGAGGTGGGCGGGGCCTGTAGAAAGAGGTGTGACCAGTTCAGACTGAGAGCTAAGGGAAAAGGTCACATAGGGAGAGGCTCTATTTCTCTGGTTCTCCATGCCTGCTCGCTTCAGAGGTTGCAGAAGGTGGACCAGTCCCCTTGGCATTTCTTCACTATCTGTTCAAGAAAATGCTACCCGGGGTAATTTCCAGTTTTGTTTTTGTCTGTTTGATTACTTGTCTGCCTTTTGAGATAGGGTCTCATGGAGCCCAGACTGCCCTTTAGTTCTCAGTGACCCTCCTGCTGCCAGGATTGTGCGTGTGTGTCACCATATCTGACTTTAATAATTTTAATTATCCGTTATTCTATTATACTATTTCTGGGCTCAATTCCCAGCATATCATACACATGCATACAATTATTACAGAATCAACAACTATGCTTTTAAAAAGGTTTTGAATAGCTTTATGGTTTTCCTTGAGTTTATGATTGCCTCATTTTATGGTTCTATAGTTTTCCATAAATTTCTGGTTCTCTTTGTATGCTTTGAAAATATATCTAACGTACTAGCTACTCCTCCAGTCATACTTTTGTTCTGGTTATCTTTTCTAGATATTTTCTGAATATCCTCAGCTTCAAAGTACACATGTCACTGAACCCTCTTTCTGACTCTTTTTTGCTAGTACCCTGATGGAGTTTTTTTTTTTTTTAATCCATTCAAAAATTTTAAAGACATCTGTTCTTACAGTGCGTTCATTTCACTGCACCTGTTCTTGTTTAGAGATCTGGTGTCTTCCTGGCTTTTTTGTTTGTTTGTTTTCAGAATTTCCACCTCTATTTTTTGGGCTCCTTTTTAAACCTGGAGATTCTGTCAAATGTCACGTTTGGTTGTTTGTACGTATTTTAAGGTTGAGTGTTCAAACACTACTGGAAACTTTATGTGGCTCTTCTGTGTGTCTGAAGGGTTTTTTGAACTACATCCAGATGAGAATACACTCAACTTCTAGCAGGCTGATGGTCTCCCGTTCCTGCCTAGTGTACTGTATCCTCTGCTTGTCCAGTCAGCTCTCCATACACCGTTGACTTCCAGGCTAACTATTTCGGAGGTGCCTTCTCCCATATTCCTTTATGAAGTCCTGTTCACATCCCCAAACTCAGATACATAGCGCTCTTCTGTCTTCCTCTTAGGTAAATTGACTCCCCATGTAATCCAGCCATAACCACTCTTATGAGCCAGTGTCTTTCTGTGTTTCCTTAATCTCACATTTGTGTATGAACCGAAGTCTGACCACTACAGATTATAATATCCACAAGACAGTCACAGAAACAGAGACTTTTCATAGTGAAATGGGATTCTTTATAGAGCATGTTGAATACAAACATTAAATATTAATATTTTTACTTAAAATTACTGGTACACAGGAAGTACAACCTATGTCCCTATTCTCAGAGATTAAGGAAGAAGAGCAGATGGGGGTAGCTATCATGATATGTACCATCATTTGGACTGGAGAGATGGCTCACTGGTTAAGAACAATGGTTCCTTTTTTTTTAATATATATTTTTTTAAGATTTATTTTATTTTATTATATGTAAGTACACTGTAGCTGTCCTCAGACACTCCAGAAGAGGGAGCCAGATCTCGTTACGGATGGTTGTGAGCCACCATGTGGTTGCTGGGATTTGAACTTATCACCTTCGGAAGAGCAGCCGGGTGCTCTTACCCGCTGAGCCATCTCACCAGCCCCAATGGTTCCTTTTTCAGAGGACCCAAGTTTGATTTCCAGAACCCACTTGGCAGCTCACAAACTATCTGTAACTCCAGTCCTAGAGGATTAGACAACCTTTTCCAGTCTCTGTAGTCATAGAAGAAACATGAGGTACAGAGACATACATGCAGACAAATATCAATACAAATAAATAAATAAAAGATATTTTTTTAAAAATTTACCCATCCGGGCTGGTGAGATGGCTCAGCAGTTAAGAGCACTGGCTGCTCTTCCAGAGGTTCTGAATTCAATTCCCAGCAACCACATGGTGGCTCACAACCATCTGTAATGGGATCTGATGTCCTCTTCTGGTGTGTCTGAAGACAGTGACAGTGTACTCATAAATAAAATAAGCAAATCTTTAAAAAAAAAATTTACCCATCACTTTAATTTTGATTTATGAGATAGAAGGTTCTTGTCTGTGTTGGAACATTGCCATGGGGATGAGAAAGCTATGATTAGGACTTTGAGTTCTGACATGATGTTGCCACTCCAGAGATACTACTGTCTGAGATTTAGCCCTCAGGGCCCGAGAGATGTGCTCAAATAGGAAGGAGCCCACAGGTTGGAGCCATAGCCAATTTCAAGTGTAAGGAACCAGAGAGTCCTGCATCGCTTCTGATAATCAAATCAAAGGAGCGGCTGAGAGCAGGCTGTGGCTGGGCTATATCACTCCGTGTCCTCTCCATTGATAAGGAAAACACCAAACAACTCTCTCCTGTTCCATCTGGTTTAGAGGCACACACAAAAACAAAACCTGGAAATCCTATCAGACAGACTCTGAACAAGAGACGGAGAATGGAACATAAACAAAGCATTTTTTAACCAGTGATGAAAAGATGGAAGACTCAGATAGCAGGCAGAGGAGTGTCCTCCGCGTGAGACAGACGGCTCTGGACCGAGATAACAAAGGCAGAGTAGTTATTGCCTGGGCTCAGCCACAGAGATAAAAGCTTCAGCGGGTATGCTGTGAAATTGCAAGCAAAAAAAGTCAGCTTATCAAAGGTTTCTGTCTAAGAGCGGGCAGGCAGGAATTCAGCCAAGCAACAACCTTGTGACGGACCCATATTGGGGCCCGACTTTGAAAGGGGCCTCTCAGATAGGGTCTGAGGGGCAACGGGGAATGTAGTAACAGCAAAGCAAGGCTGGCCAAAGGGCAGGGGAAAAAGGGGAAGCAATAAAGCCAAGCTTTTCCAAGTAGGCAGAGATCACTGACAAGTGCCTGGAAAGAGACCATGGAGAGCGACCTGCTATTACTTTTCTGTGTTGGCAGCCAGGCTATCATACCCAGGTTTCCTTGTGTGTTTTGATGACAGGGGCAAAGCAGTAATAAAGGACGAAGCAATCAAATAATAATTTTTTTAAAAGGTTTATTTTATTTAGTTACTGAGATTGGCAAGGACATGTGTGGGACTATGCAAATGAACACACACACACACACACACACACACACACACACACAGGTACCGAATGTGGCTGGAGGGAAGGAGAGACAGTGAGAATCAAACAGGAATGAAGACAAACAGACTCTTGGAAGGGGGCATTTGTGGAAGCAACAAGCAAAACGGAAGCAAAAGAACTCTACTGTCCTTTAACATGAAAATATCCTAGATCCCTGAGAGGATGCGGGCTTATGGGGATCCCCTAATCCCAGGGATGCCTGGGAGAATCAAGTTAAAGCTCTAGAAAAAGCCCCAGAGAACCTTTGCTTTCGACGACCGCAGCTTGGCAATTCACACATGAGGAGGCATAGGAATTACTGGTTGAACCCCAACAGGGTTAGATGAAAGAAGCAATAGAATGGCCTTTTGAATCCTTGAAAATCAGACGTGAGAGGTGGCACAGACTTGAAGCCCAGACACGTGACTAGTGCTTTCCGCTTTGAACTATCACCTCTTCTTCAGATCTTTACCCTCTGGGCCAAGGCTTCCTAGCATAGACTTTGAATCTGATGCTTTTATCCCTATCTTCTAGATGCTGACTCCTAGTCGGCCCGTTGCTATACTATCCCGGAATGACCAAAGCAATATCTCCATTCCCAGTGAATTTACACTGGGTGACCACAAAGTATATATAGCACCTTCTATTTGCACGCTGAGAGAGAAGGAAGATCTAAGGTTGGGCAAAGAAGACATTTGCAAACATGCCTTTTAGCCCCCTTGCCCCAACCATTTCCCCTCCCCTGAAAATAAACAAGAACCTTTTTTCTTCTCATCATCACCATCATCGTGATGATGGATATTGAACAATTTCTAGGCAATAGCCTTGTGGTAATACATTAATATAACCATTCTCTTAATTTTACAAAGAATGTTCTGTCTTTATGCCGATTGTCCAGGTGAGGAAGCTGGACTGTAGTGAATCCAAGGAATTTGGGAGTTTAGATCTGATGATCAAATCCATAGCCTGACCTTATCCACATTTAGAAATATTCTATTTATCCTCATCACCTTATTTTTTTTCCTAGCTTAAAAATGTTATTTTCCTCTACAAGTCTAAACTAGGCACATAGGAAATGTTACTGAATCATCATTCTATGCAGTAGAAATCTTTCACTGGTATACACAATGAGTGATATTAAGAATTCTCTAGTCAGGATGCAAATTGGATGGTTTTATTTTGTCTTTCAGAAGCTGGTCAGCCTTGCCTTGGATGAAGTAAGGTTTTCAGGCCTCCCAGCCTGGGCCACTGTGACCTGGTGTGAGAAGAAGTCCTGAGTTTCTCACCAATCGCTACTCAGTGTCTTGTCTGCCGTGGAAAGGAACATGGTCCCACTCAGAGCTGGCGGCTTGACTTGGTACCTTGGCACTCCTGGTGACTGTCTGGGAAAAGCTGGTATGAACATCTGCCCAGATCAGTCAGAGAGGAAACACACTTGCTTAGCTGATCGTTTGATTTATCATCTGCCTTAGATGATTCAGTTTTAGTGCAGTGGTCTGAATGCAGGAGCCTGGGAACCTGACTCATTCTATCCATATTTCCTGCATAGTACTAGTAGGTCCAGACACCGCCCAAATCATGTTGCATCTACCTACATAGACCCTTAAAGAAGACAAGCTCACACTTGCCTGAACCAACTGGAGGGCTGAAACAGAAGGGGGTACAAGGAGGAGACCAAGGAGAGATACATGTCCATAGTAACTTCCTACTATCCACCACTGTTCAGCAATGTTAATAATATTGCTAATTTATCAAGAGATTGATCTATTCATCAGGCTAGAAAGCTCATAATCTAATTGTTTCTGGAAATGCCATTGCCATACCCTGAGCTTAGCTAGTTAGTAGCTTGTGATTTATTTTCTTCTTTCTTTCTCTTTCTTTCTTTCTTTCTTTCTTTCTTTCTTTCTTTTTCTTCCTTCCTTCCTTCCTTCCTTCCTTCCTTCCTTTTTTTTCTTTTCTTTCTTTCTTCCTCCCTTCCTTCCCCCCTTTCCTCTCTCTCTTTCTTTTTTCCTTTCTTTCTCTTTGTTTTTTTTCTTTTCTGTGTTTCTCAAGACAGGATTTTTTTCTGTGTAGCCCTGACTGTCCTGGAACTCATTCTATAGACCAGGCTGGCCTCAAACTCAGAGATCCATCTGCTTCTGCCTTCTAAGTACTGGGACTAAAGGCATGTACCAACACTTCTCAGTGTATCTTGTGATTTTAATCCAATCAAAGTGGAACTATCATTGATGGCTTGCTGTTCGTCAAAGAAGTGCATGATAGCCCTGGAGGTCCAGTAGCCTATGCTTTGGAGAGTGACGCTCACAGGTACCTTTCACTATCCTTTAATTGGTGTTAGCACACAGGAAGTGATACAAGTTACAATTAGAAGTTCATTGTAATTTAGGAGCTTATGACCCAAGTGTGTGTGTGTGTGTGTGTGTGTGTGTGTGTGTGTGTGTGTTGGTGACAGGTAAGGTCAGAGTAGAGATAAACCTGAAGCAGTATGACAGGACAGTTTAAAACAAGGTATGTGTTGGTGACAGGTAAGGTCAGAGTAGAGATAAACCTGAAGCAGTATGACAGGACAGTTTAAAACAAGGTATGTTCAAGGGCTAAAGAGCTTTTTAGTCATCAAGGGAGAGAGGGAAGCTCAGTCTAGACCAATGGACTTTAAAGGATAAAAAAAAATGTAAGAGAGTCTTCACTTAGGACTTGGGAGTCAGGGAGCGGGCAGGGAGGGGGCAGAAGCTTTGCTGAGGAAGGTCATGGTCAGCTCTGGACAGTGGGAGATCAGAGGTAGTCTACTTTCCTGGCATGGATCATGCTGCGGGACCCAGGAACCTTGCACAGAGGTCTTCCAAGCTTCACTGACAAGATCGCTTTGTCTCTTAGACTATAGTACATCTTTCTAAACAGTCACATCTTTAAAGCTTGAAATTCCAACTTCTTTGTCTCTACAAAGATCTAGAACAAATGCTTAAGAATGTGTTGAACAGAGCCGGGCGTGGTGGCGCACGCCTTTAATCCCAGCACTCGGGAGGCAGAGGCAGGCGGATTTCTGAGTTCGAGGCCAGCCTGGTCTACAGAGTGAGTTCCAGGACAGCCAGGGCTATACAGTGAAACCCTGTCTCGAAAAACCAAAAAAAGAAAAAAAAAGAATGTGTTGAACAAAGCTAATGGATGCAGGCATCTATGAAAGTGAGAGTGGATGAAGGAAGGTGATGGATGACTGAAGGAAAGACAACTGGATGAGTGAATGAGCAAGCTGTTTCTGTAAAGAAACATGCTGTGATTGACAGACATGCCAGTGCATTAGGATGACTAGATATGGAATCTTGGGATTATACAGACTTATTTTTTAAATCATCTATGTGTTCAATAAAGAGTTAGTGAAAGCCCATAATGTTCCTGACACTGCTATAGAAGCTTGGGATAAGACTGTGGTCAAACAGGGAAGTCCTACCAAAGTGAAGCCATTGCTTTGAGTGGGAGAGACAGCCAGGCCTGCTACATAATTTGTAGAAGCTAGTGTACCAAGGGAAAATGTGACTTTGTTTAAACAGCAGAAAAAGAGTGTTATTAAAGTTACTAAAGTATAAAGGCAGATATTCTTAGCATGCTTAGTATACTTTAAGCCTTGGGATCAATTCTCAATGTGCATACACACACACACATTCACACACACACTCACACACACATTCACACACACATTCACACACACACTCACACACACACACACACACTTTTATCTGTAGCCTCCCTTTCAGCTTGTCACAGCATCTTTTAATTTGCTATAAAAAAAAACCTAAGAAAGTGCTCATTTTTACCATTATCACTATGATTTTGATCATCCTTATAACACAGGATGCCAGTTTCAAATGTAAAGTAAGAACCACTTAATCAAATTACACAGTTCATATTTCATAGCTCATACATGCATATGGACTTAATTTTTGCCAGAGCAGTGGAAGTGTATAAAGCTAGCTCAGTTGTTTGTAGTTTGGTCACTGACATATAGTACTTTCCCACACCCTGGACTTTTGCTTTCCTGATGAGCTAAAGAACATCTGGAAAGAAAAGAGCTATGGGATTCTTCTTCCTTTTGTGTGTGTGTGTGTGTGTGTGTGTGTGTGTGTGTGTGTGTGTGTGTGTGAGAGAGAGAGAGAGAGAGAGAGAGAGAGAGAGAGAGAGAGAACCATTCACCCCTGAAGCCCCAAAGCCCTGACAGTCCCCAAAGGCTACTCAAGAATTTGCTTCCAATGCAGAAAGAATACAGATCATGAGAGAATCATGCATGACCAAAGAACCTCATCCTGACTCATGCTATTCCTGCATTATGTTAAGACTGGATTTGAGTGGGCTTTCTGGAAGCACTGTCTGTTTGAAAGCAACCACAAATCCTTTTACTCTCTCCTCTTGCAACTTGGGCTTTCTAGCACAGGCTGTCTAATGGAGACTCTGAAAAACATGTGAGAAACTTGCACATGTAAATCAGGAAGGCTCAGACTAGACTACAGCCTCATGCCCACTGTTCAGCGAGATGAAAATGAAGGGTGTATGTGTGTGTGTACATGCACACAGAACAGCTGGGAGGTGTGGCATGGTGGTGAGACTATGTCACTTCTAAGTGAGGTTTAGGTAGTATAGCAGTTGTATGTACATGTGGTATGTATATATTGTTTGAGGCACATGCTCCTGTGACTGTGTGTAGACACTGTGGCATGTTTATATAGGTGTGCAATGAGAAATAAAATTTGTTTCAGTTTTCCTGCACACTTTGCCTCCAAGATCTGTAGTCTATATCTTAAATCCATTTCCCCCTACACACACACACACAAACACACACACACACACACACACACACCTCTTCTCTTGTTCGTCTAAGAAGAATAAATGAATAAATAACACACAGAATTTTTTACATTCACAAACAAACCCTCGTGGTTTTTATCTGAGTCAAGTACCCCTGGGGCTTTGTGGGTTTTTTTTTCCCCTTCCCCTCTCCTTCCTGTAAATCCGTTTTATGCGTTGGAGTCAGAAGATGACATCTTGTTACATCATGTTAGACAGCACCATTATTTTTTTTCCAGCAAACCATTTCCAATCTGGCTAAGCAGACAGAACTGAACAAAGACAGACGACCCAACATAAATAAAAGAAAGGCTTACAATCCTTTGGGAGAGACCCAGAGGAGCCCTAGTCCTCAGTCTGAGACTGACTTGCTCCGTTCTGTTTTAACTCCTTAGATTGGGGGGGGGGCTGAGAAACTTCTGTAAGCTCAAACTTCTCCAGTGACATTGTACAGGCGTGCTCTCTCTCTCTGCTGGAGTTGAGGTTGGAGGGAGGTGTGCTCTGCAGGGGAAGGAAGATGGGCAGAGATTGATGCTCACTCCGAGGTCCTTTCTAGCCTGTGCTCAGGTCAGGCCCGTCTTTTGCTTTCCAGATGCAGCTGCTATTTATAGTCTTGTCCTTTTGCTATTTTGCCTGCACCCCCTGTGGTCAATTCAATGCCTATATTTAAAAAGAGATGCTCTATGCTCAAGTTCTAATCAATCTCAGAGACTTGCTTTCCTTGAGCTATCTTCATTCTGAATCTCAGACACAAGATACCCCTGGGTGTCCTTGTTACCTTCTGGTCTCTGACAGTGAGCCTAGAGTCCTTCAACCCTGCCATGGCTCTATACTGTAGCCTGGGCTGTAGTGAGGATTTTTTTTTTAAAGATTTATTTTATTTATTATATCTAAGTACACTCTTGCTGTCTTCAGACACTCCAGAAGAGGGCGCCAGATCTCGTTATGGATGGTTGTGAGCCACCATGTAGATGCTGGGATTTGAACTTATCACCTTCGGGTACTCTTACCCGCTGAGCCATCTCACCAGCCCTAAAGATTTATTTATTTAATATTTGTAAGTACACTGTAGCTGTCTCCAGACACTCCAGAAGAGGGCATCAGATTTCGTTACGGATGGTTGTGAGCCACCATGTGGTTGCTGGGATTTGAACTCAGGACCTTCAGAAGAGCAGTCGGTGCTCTTACCCGCTGAGCCATCTCACCAGCCCCGAGGATTTTTTTTTTAATGTGTTTTGGTTTTTGTATTGTGGAGTTGTGCTGTGTTCTTCAGATCTTATTCTTTGTGGGCTGGGCATGTAGCTTAGTTGGTGGAGTGTTTGTCTACTATTCACAAAGCCCTGGGTTCCATCCCTAGCACCACATAAACCAGGTATGGTGACACATGACTATAATCTCAACACTTGGATGGAGGCAGGATGGATCAGAAAACGATAGCCGGGGACATACAAGACCTTGTTTCAGAGAAGGAAAGGAAATCTTATTCTTGGTGATCTACCTATGTGCCCTTTCCAAACCAAGGTCACCATGTCTCCATTTGGCCAGGAAATATTCGCTGGATGTCTAGCTATACTGTCTAGATAACTAAGACACAAAACCTTAGGATCTGTCTGTGCAATGAAGGAGCTGTGAGGGCTTAGAGGTAGTGATCCAGGTTTGAACCATAATTCCGGGTTACGTGGGTATGGACAAGTCAATGCGCCTCCTCTGCCTGCCTCCTCTGCCTGTATAGAGTATCTCCTGGAGAGGCTGTGAAGGTAAATATGAAATCACAAATACACCAGAGGAGTCTGGAAACTTCCTTATTCTCAAACACTAATCTTAGTTCCCACACTTCTCATAAGAGCGCAGCAAGAAGTAAGGGTGGCAAGGAATTGAGACACTTTAGAGCTTCTCAGCCTTCCTAACGCTGTGACCCTTTAACACGGTTCCTCATGTTGTGGTGACCGCTCCCCCCCAAACATAAAGTTATTTTCAATGCTGCTTGATAACTATAATTTTTCTATGTGCATAAATCATAATGAACATACCTGACAGACAGGATATCTGATATGTAACCCTCGTGAAAGGGTCATTTGACATTTGACCCCCCCAAAAGGGTTGAAACCCACAAGTAGAGAATCGCTGTCCTCGATGAAAGTGAATATCTTAAGGAGTGTAGTGGTTCAACATCCAATCAATAATTGATGTTTTAATTAAAAATACTCAAGATTCAAACTTGGCAGGCATTTACACATGCTGCATTTAATTCAGGCCAATAAAGGTTAATTGAGCATATTATAATTTAGTCAGTAGAGTCAATACCAACAATATAAAGGAGAATACACAATTAAAGTGGAAGATTCTTATCAAAAAAATCAAAAGGAAATCAAAATCAAAAGGAAAATGTAGCAATATAGCTAAAAATAGAGAATCCAGAATTCAACCTCACTATATATATTTGGAATGTGATTTTTAAAAAAGGCAAGGGGCAATGATCTAATTATGATGTAGAAATCACTGGACATTCATTTAGGATATTATCTTATTTAGATCAGTACTTTATATTTCATAATAAAGGAAATGACAAATTGTCTAAAATCACATATATAAATACTGAAATTATAGGACAAAACTACACACATCAAAAAAAAAAAATCAGTGAAGAGACTTTGCCAAATCAGTGGAGAAATAGCTGTTACTTTTAAAACAGTAGAAGAACAGTCAAGGACGACAGGGACTGTCCTCATTCTCTGTCATTGCCACAACGTACCTGAGAAAACCAACTTAATGGGAGAGGTCACGGCATCACAGGCTTCTGCCCATCGTCCTTGTCTCTCTTAATTAAGAGTCCCTGATGAAGCAGAACACCGCGGTGGTGGTGACACGTGGAAGAGGTTAGTCACGTAATGGGGGACAGAAGCCGGAGAGTAACAGGAAAGAGCCAGGGGACTAAGTCCCCCAAAGGACATGCTTCGAGTAAGCCATGTCTTCCAATCGTTTTCTAGCCTTCAAAGTTCCAGTGTCTCCAAATGATCTCTTGGATTCCGACCCTGTCACAGAAAGGATGAATCTGCTGCTAACAGCAGAACCTTCATGATTCAACCTCTTCTCAAAAGACCACCAGTTGACAAAACAAGACCCCAGTAAAAGGACCATGGGGGAGCTTCCATATTCAAGTAGTAGAGGGCACAAATAAATTGTGTGTGTGTGAGAGAGAGAGAGATAGAGAGATATGTGTGGTGTGTGTATGTGTGATGTGTATGTGTGTGTCTGTGAAAGCTCACATGCACAGCATTCGCAGACACACACACAGCTGCATACATGCTGTGGCACACACAAGGGATTTAAAGGGCAGATTTTGAGAGTTGGTTCTCACTCCCCAGTTTGTGCCCCAGGCTATCTGGCCTGTGAGCTTCCAAATCATTCTGTCTCGGCCTCCCATCTCACCTTAGCAGAGCTAAGATTACAGATGTCTGCCACCAGATTTGCCTTCCCCTCGGGCCCCCCCCCCGCCCTCCCACCCTCCCACAGGTGGGTTCCTGGAATCAGGTATGAAGTGATGTCTTGGTGGGATTTAACTGTCTCCACCCCCACTCCCCCCTCCAATGATTACTAATGAGCAGTGTTCATACTGATGTTAGCATTCCTATGTCTTCCTTTGAGAAATGATACTCACATCTTTTGAGTGACGTTTCTCCTTTGTACACTGCTGAGGATTGGGCGTGCCAGGCAAACGCTCTACCGTTGGGCTGCACCCCCCAGGCCCTTTGTTCTATTTTAATTGGGTCGTTTATTTTCTCAAGATGGTTGTTTGAATTCCTTATATATGTATAGATAGGAAGAAAAGCCAAAGAGTAGGAAAGCCCTCTTCATGTTGTGCTGAATTTAAATTCCAAGCCTTTTCCTATATTAAGTTTTGCTACCTCTGTGTTTATTTGATTTGATTTTGATTGTGTAGCACTGGGATTTGAACCCAGGGCCTCAGACATGCTAAGCAAGCACTCTGTGACTGAGCCATCACCACCCGCAGCTGCTTGTGGATGAATTCCCCCATCACCCTGCCCTGACTTAGCTCTCCAGTTCAAATTCCAATTATTTGTCTGCTTGTTGGCTTTCTGATGCAACTTCCTGCATCAAATGTTTCTTCCCTATTGTGGCAATTGGCTTGGAAGCCGAGAGAAAAATACCAAAATGGAGTAAGTGCTTCCATTCTACTTCCTAGTTTCCTAGGGGACAACTTTTTGACTAGAAGTTAAGCCACCATGTGTCCACAATCAGACCAGCAGTCCTGTGACACCACACACAGTTCCAGGCACACAGTTTACAAGGATGAAGAAGATGCAGTGTTTGATCTCAAAGAGCTCATTACCCTGTGGGGAAATACACATTAAACTCTGCCTTAGTTACTTTTTTGTTGCAGGGATAAAGCAGCAGGGAAAAAAAAAAAGCCATGGAAGGCAGGCAGGCAGGCAGGCAGGCAGGCAGGCAGGAAGGATTTATTTATTTGGGCTCTCAGTTTGATGGTTCAGTTTCCCTTGCAGGGGAAGGCAAGGGAGTAGGAGTTGGAGCCGCTAGTTACATTGTATCCATAGTCAGGAAGAAGGAGCAAGGAATGCTTGTGCCAGCTTTCCTTCTTTTTATAGAGTCTAGGAACCCAGCACAGGGAATGGTGCCACCCACAGTGAGTGATAACCCTCAGGCATGCCGAGAGCCCTGTCTCCCAGGTAACTCTAGATGTTCTCAAGTTGACTATTGAAATTAACCATCACAGACCCCCACTTTTCCTATATAAATGTGCTAAGTCTAACATTTGACATTACACTCTAGGAAACATAAGCAAATTACTGACCCAGCAAAGAAATTCAGAAACTTTGTGTGCTGAGATTAGCTAGAAAATAAGGTTGATAGGGATATGGAGAAGGATCAAGCCACGCTGGGCAAGCATAAGGACCTGCGATGGATTCCCAGCATCCATATAAAAAGGTGGGCACAATGGTATGTGCTTGTAATCGGCACCAGGAAAACAAAGACAGGCAGAACCCAGGGGCTTGTAGGATAGCCAGTATAGCCAACCGGTGATCAGCAACAGACCATATTTCCAAAATAATGTGCAGAAGCAGTTGAGGAAAATACCTAATGCATGCCTCTGTCCTATACACACACTCTCTGGCCTACACACACACACACACACACACACACACACACACACACACACTCATACACGCATCTGTCACATGGCTACATTCTTCATTCCTACACATGGGTATAGTCACATGGCTACAACACCCATCTTCATTCCTCTACATCAGCCACTGGACTCAAAGAACTGCATTCAAAAGAGCAGGAAGGAGGCAGGATTCTTTCCCAATCACTCACAGATAAGGAGTGACCCTCATTTGGATTGTATTTATTCTAGATCCCAGCAAGATGTGTTCACTTTTGAATGGTGAAAAGTCAACTCTCTTTTTATTACCTGTTCATATGCTCTGTTCACAAAACGTGCCTTACAGTTAGTCTAGGTTTATATTATTTAAAGTAAAGATAAAATTGTATAAAGGTCTACACTATTGATGCTGGCTTAGAAGTCCAAGGGCTTTAGATCAATTGGGACATTTGTGGAAAATGTTCAACCTTGCTTATGGCTGACATGTTTCTGATGAATTGTGGTGTGTGGAGGAAGGAGTCAGGTTGAGATCATTGTATACTTTAAGCCTCAGTACTGTCAGTTTTCCATACAAATGAATGGCCTTTTGTTAAGTGATGAATTCAAAAATTAGTCATTTAATAAAGGAATAAGGAGTTAGTTTCCAGCAATGGTGCTAAAATAATCCACTCAGCAAAGAACAGACTTTTTGACACGTGGACACCCACATACAAAAGAACAAATTTACACTTCCTCCTCATCCCATACACACAAATACACCCAAAATAACATTTAAAAACCTAAATATAGGAGTCAGAACTCTTCCCTTTTAGAGGGAAACATGTCTATAAATCTCCATGTTATTAGATTAGGCAACAATTTCTTAGATTTGACACCAAAACACAGGCAATAAAAGAGAAAATAGATAGACAATATTTCATTATAACTAAAGACTTGTACATTAAAGGTCACTATCAAGAAGGCGGAAATAATTCAAACTGCAAAACAAGAGAAAGCATTTGTAACTGATATATCTGCCTAAGGTCTAATACCCAGAATATATAAATAACTCTTAGAATTCAACAATAAGTTATACAACCCAATTTAAGAGTAGACAAAGGACTTAAATAGGCATTTCTCCAAAGAAAATATACAAATGTCCAACAAGCACATTAAAACAATCTCAACAACATTAGTCATTAGGGGAAATGCAATTCAAAACCAAAATGAATTTACATTGGTTTTCATACCCATTAGTATAGCTATAATAAAAATAAACAGAATTACAAGAGATGGTGAGGCTGTGAAGGAATTAGAGCCTCGGACATTGTGAGTGGGGCTGTAAAACGGCACAGCTGCTCTGGAAAACAGCTTGGCGGCTTCTCAAAAAGTTAAACATAGAATTACCCATAACCCCGCATTTCCACTCATAAATATATACACGAGAGAATTGAGAACATATGTCCACACAAAACCTTGTACTTAAACATTCACAGAAGCATTATTCATACTAGCCCAGGCATGGGAGCTACCCCAATGCCCATCAGCTGATGAGCAGGTAAACAGAATGTGCTATCTCACAGAACAGAATAGTATTCAACCATGAAAAGAAAGGAGACGCCAATCCTCTTTACCACATGGGATGATCCTTAGAATATTAGGGTAGGTGTACAAAGCAGATACAAAAGGCTGTGTGTTGTATAATTCCATTTAGATGAAGGGTCCAGAACAAGCAAGTCCATAGAGACAGAAAATAGGTTAGTGGCTCCCTAGGGCCAGGAGCCAGGAGAGATAGATAAAAGCTGAATAGGCAGAGCATTTCTTTTGGGAAGATGAAAATGGTCTGGAAGTAGGTAGGAATGATGACTGCCCTATTCTCTCAAACATCCTAAAGACCCACTTAAGATGGTAAATTGTATGCTGTGAGAATTTAATCTCAAAAGAAAGAACGAGTGGGGAGGCCTCCTATGTTTCATCGTGATGGATTCAGCTAGCCTTCAGAACCTGCTGTTTCCATGAGATAATGTGGTCCAGAGGCACATTTTCTGCTGTTCTGAGTCAGAAATGGGGCCCAACATGATGTGGGCTCTGTCATCAAAGTGTCTATGCCCCGTTGGAGGATTAAGACTCCCCTTTTCACCAATTAGAGCAACAGCCTGAATCAGAAGTGGTGAGAGCCAGTGCTCATTCTGAGGAAGAAACACTATAAGGTAAGGTAGAGTTATAACACAGCTCATAGAGTTCTTGTTCTCTAGGCTTAGCGTGCACAAGGCCCTGAGTTTGATGCCCAGCACCCAATTAGAACTAGGTGTGGTGGTACATGCCTGTATTCTCAGTGATCAGGAGATAGAGGCAGGAACTCAAGGACATTCCCAGGTGCACAGCAGATTAGAGTCCAGCCTGAGCGACATGAAATCCTCTGGGTCTCATAGAGGTGTGTGCGTGCGTGTGTGTGTGTGTGTGTGTGTGTGTGTGTGTGTGTGTGTGCGTGTGCGTGTGTGTGTGTGTGTGATATAGGAGGGCCTTACAGGATGAAAAGGAACTTGACACGTATTTGAGATGTTCAGAGTGTTCTAGGAAGTAGGACTGACTTATACAAAGGCTTAGAGATGTATAAAGCATTCAAAAGTAGTCATGTCGTGCCTGGATTCTGATTCTAGCTCTCTGCCATTGCTTTTTCTTAAACACCAGAACCATTCTCCTCTTTGATCCTTAGTTCTTATCTCAGAGAAGATGCCTTCTATGTGAAAGTTGGGAAAGAGAAACATTGTCCTTGAACCTTGGTGGGGCTTGGCAAGATCCCCTAAGAACCTTCATCAGATCCTACCTGCAGTTGTGCCCAGCTCTGGTCCTACAGGCTATATCTCCTCTCTTGCACCTCTCTTTGCTGCAAGGACTATATCCATCCCCCTGCTCAACAGATGTCCTCCTTCCCTCTTATAGAGGCTTTTCATTCATGGATGAGGAAACCAGAGACAAAAGTAGACCCACCCCATTCTTCTGCGAAGAGCTGTTGCATCTGACTCCTTTGGAAGCTAGATGTATTTTGACTCCTATTTGAATGGCAAACCCACTGCCTGAAGGTGGAGAGTAGGGGAGACTTGGGAAGAGTTTCGGTGCGTAAGGCATTGTTCAGCTGAATGCTCTGCAGAGGGAAAGGCAGATTCTCAATCCGGAGGCGTGGCACCCATAACACCTCCCAGATGAGCAGCTAGCTGTAGACATCCAAGAAGGCGCTTGCTGGCATTTGCGCCCGCATGTATTAGGCATAATCCTGTTTGATTGTGTTTACCATTGTGTATGATGAACATGACATTGCGAACAGGAGCATCCTGGATGATGGAGCTGGTCCTCGGCAGACTTTCTATAAAACCAGAGATAATCCTTCCTGCACCAGAATTCTAGTGTGATGATCCGGTCAGTGGCTCCAGCCCCATGTGCTTACAGGAGATCAAACATCTGTCCCAGGCAATTCTAGTCTCCTGCCTATCCAAAGGTGAATCTAAGCATGTGCCTACCTGAGACTGATGTCCTACCCAGTAACAATGGGTGGAAGATAGAAAACACGCAACATAGTAAATATGTCCCCTTACGCTCCGGAGCGTAGGAGACATGATTTAACACTGACCCGTCCTTGAACCAGCTGATAATTTGTTTTTAAAATCCCAGCAAGCACAACTCCCATTCCACTGCCTATCGCTCGGTGTCTGAGGGATAATGGCCTGACAGTGCCGACAAGGACCAGATGTGCAGTGGATGGGTCGGGTCGGTCAGTGCTGGGAAGGAGAGGGGAGGGAGGGAATGAGCTGGGATGTCATTACTTGGAAAGGTCACAGGGTCACTGACAGTGGCAAGAAACAGATTTTTTCCAGCTGCTTTCAGGCTGAGATTTGCTCTGCATAATCTGCATGCTTTTATCTGTTTCTCAAAATAGACAGGAATTTTTTCCACAGGCTGCTCCAATCTGGCTGTGGAGACGTGAGGGAGGATGGAGAAGACAGTTGCATGGAGTCCGGTATGTTCGTTTGGAGTCCCCATCTTCCACTAGTCCCTCCCTTGCACCAGCCCTACCAGACGGCATTATCTTAATGTCCCTGAAGAGGAGAGTCAGAATTGTGATAGATACTTTCCACTCTGAATTCTGCTTAGCATCAGAGTAAGCCATTCTTCCTTCTTTTTGCCTTAAGCATACAGAATAAAAGACCTTGATGGGGTCAGAGGCATAGCTCCTTGACCCTCTAGAACAACAGCGCCATTTAAGAGACAGATGAAGCAGGAAAGATAGCGGCTCCATCAGACCGTATGGTTGTTACCAGTTCCACAAATCATTCTCCACCTTTGTCCTAGACTACAAAGAAGCATCACAAATTATCTACAGAGATCTTTTGGAAGGTTAACTCTGGATTAAATCAGGCTCATCTCTCAGCAGCTGGTCCCTCTCGTCTGAGATCAAAAGGATCTTGAACCTTCCAAGTGAACTGCTGTCAAGCTAACAGCAGGAGGACCTCAAATATTATTTACATAGAGTTTTCTTTCTCCAATTATGTATTGGTTTCTTCTTGTTACAAGCCTATTTTATAAACATGGAAACCAAGACACACAAAAAAGAAAACAGTCTCGGGGTTATGAAGGCAGCCATTAGGCCAGAAATGAACATATCTTGATACCACCTATATTTATTCCAGCATTTCCTTTCTATTGTCATTCGCCTGCCTACAGAGAGAGAGAGAGAGAGAGAGAGAGACAGAGACAGAGACAGAGACAGACACAGAGAGAGACACAGAGACAGACAGAGAGAGACAGACAGAGTCAGAGACAGACAGAGACAGACAGAGAGTGAGAGAAAGAGACAGACAGAGAGACAGAGACAGAGACAGAGAGTTGTTTTGAGCATGCAGGAGTACATGCCAGCCTTGATTTTCAACTTGGAATTTCTCAGGCCTACAGGAAACTGATCTGAGCCTTTGAGGCTCAGCTGAGCTCCTTTGCAAGCTTTCTCTAAAAAGTAGACTTCACTGTAAATGGAAGTAGACCATTTGTAAATGGAAGCAAGAGGAGAGCGCCAGATTGTTAAAGCTGGCAGTGCCTTGTGGCTCTGAGATGCCTTCCTTACGTCAGATAGCTGTGAGGGGGGTAACAAAAGCAGAAATATGAGCTAACAATCATCCTTGGAGAACTCTTGTGGATGGCTGTGCCTAGAACCTGCAGTGTGGGAGTCAGTTTCCTAATGACACAGCTTTTCAACACCAGCGCGTGTTAGGGATCAAGGGGAACGTCTTGTTTCTCCGCTCTCACACCTGGTGCTATGGTGGTGTCACAAAGACAGTTGTAGTGCATGGGGGAAAGGACAGTGCTCTGTGTCTCATCCGTTTTAGACCCGGTCATCAAAGAGGAAAGAAAAGGGGGAGAAAGTTACCAAGATCGGAGGGAGATGGACCAAGAGTCGGGAAGGAGGGAGACTAGAGTGAGGAGACAAGAACCAGAAGAGTAGTAACACAGAGGTAGTCAACATTCTTCATATTACAAGGCAGGGCAAGCCAGAGAGAAAGGAGGCAAAGTCATTTTAGCAGAGAGTGAGCCTGCATTGGCTCCAGCACTTGCTGTACCCCCCATGCCTCCAGGGGGACATAGACAAACCATCTGACCTATCCTTCTAGGGCCTTCTAGCCCAAAGCAACTCAGAGGAAAGAGGAGCCAGGAGCTGGCTGGTTTTCAATGCATGAAAGGAAGCAGTCGGGTATCTGAGCCACTCCCTCTTCTGGAAGTACCAGTGCACATAGAAACCGACTTGTCACTGATGTCATCTGGTGGTGACTTGGACAAGAGGAAATGGTGGCACATGGGGCCAGGCACTTGTCCACACTGTTCTTCATCCCACCCCCAGCCCCATCCCCACCTCCAGGACAGCTCAAAGGATGTAGAACTGCAGCTCGTTCATAATAATAAATAAAGTCATAAAAGGGAAAAAACAAAACAAAACAAAACAAACAAACAAAAAATGGAGTACATGCCAGGGACAGACTTTAAAAAGGATGCTTGATATAAGGAAAACAGACTTTCATTACTCTTGTTAGTCCATTGGGAGGATACTGTGTGGCAAAAGGCACATGAGCTTCCACCTCAGGAAGACAGAAGCTTAAGCCTATCTTTGCCACATAGTGGCACTGAGATCTTGTAATAGGAAAATGATACTTACCATGCAGAGTTCTAGTGCTCAGTGACTAGTGCTCAGTGCTGGGCATTTGAGAGATGGATATCTGTTGGCTATTAACAAACTCTTTGCTGACTCCCACGCTCAGCCCAAGTGCTGGCTTTTCTAGGTGGCATTCTTGTTGGATGCCTCACCCCACTCCTTATACTTGTTTTGTATACTGCTTTGAAGGGGAACTTCAAGAGCCTGTTGTCCCAGCCATTCCTTTTCTGGTGTATACAGGTAGGTGGTTCATTCAATGTCATCAACCTGGCACAGAGCTGGGGTGGAAGCCCTTGGCTTCGCGGGTGCTCTTACTTTCTCTACAGCTTGTCTGCCTTTTTGTACAGGTGATCAACCTGGATGGTTCTCAAGATGGCTGAGTGCATTGCCTGGTCTCCAGGCTGACTGAGAGTCCTTGTCTGTGATAGCTAGAGAAGAAAAGATGGAGTCAATCCTGAACGAACAAGAGGTCCACTGTAAAAGTAATTCTTTTTTCTTTTTAAAGATTTATTTATTTCTTTTAGTGTGCTTCTCAGCTCTTCCGTATTCCTCAGTTGAGAATTCTTTGTTTAGCTCTGTACCCCGTTTTTTAATGGGGTTATTTGATTTTCTGGAGTCCAGCCTCTTGAGCTCTTTGTATATATTGGATATTAGTCCCCTATCAGATTTAGGATTGGTAAAAATCCTTTCCCAATCTGTTGGTGGCCTTTTTGTCTTTTTGACAGTGTCTTTTGCCTTACAGAAGCTTTGCAATTTTATAAGGTCCCATTTGTCAATTCTTGATCTTACAGCACAAGCCATTGCTGTTCTGTTTAGGAATTTTTCCCTTGTGCCCATATCTTCGATGCTTTTCCCCACTTTCTCCTCTATAAATTTCAGTGTCTCTGGTTTTATGTGGAGGTCTTTGATGCACTTAGACTTGAGCTTGAAAGGAGTTACAGAGACAAAGTTTGGAGCTAAGACAAAAGGATGAACTACCCAGAGACTACCCACCCGGGGATCCATCCCATAATCAGTCACCAAACCCAGACACTATTGCATAGGACAGCAAGAGTTTGCTGAAGGAACACTGATGTAACTGTCTCGTATGAGGCTATGCCAGTGCCTGGCAAATACAGAAGTAGATGCTCATAGTCATCTATATGATAGATCTAGCCCCCAAGGGAGAAGCTAGAGAAAGTACCACAGGAGCTGAAGAGATCTGCAACCCTAAAAGAGGAACAACAATATGAACTAACCAGAACCCCCAGAGCTCGTGTCTCTAGCTGCATATGTAGCAGAAGATGGCCTAGTCAGTCATCATTGGGAACCGAGGTCCCTTGGTATTGCAAACTTTATATGCCCCAATACAGGGGAATGCCAGGGCCAAGAAGTGGGAGTGGGTGGGTAGGGGAGTAGGGCAGGGAAAGGGTAGAGGGAACTTTCAGGATAGCATTTGAAATGTAAATAAAGAAAATATCTAATAAAAAAGAAATGTAAATTAAGAAAATATCTAATTAAAAAAAGAAAAAATAGATTTATTTATTTCATGTATGTGGGTATATTGTCGCTGTCTTCAGACACACCAGAAGAGGACTCCATTACAGATGGTTGTAAGCTAACATATGGTTATTGGGAATTGAACTCAGAACCTGTGGAAGAGCAGTCAGTGCTCTTAACCACTGAGCCATCTCTCCAGCCCATAAAAGTAATTCTTGGGGGGTAGATTCTATGCACCCCTTTGTTCTCAAATAACTGTTGGGTGTTTCTACACCCTCTCTAGCCCACTTTTGCTCCCCGCAAAAGACACAGAGACCTGTTATTTCTTATTAACAAGCTACAAGCCTAAGCTGGGCAGGTTCTGAGCTACTCTAACCCTCCAAGGCTGCTGATTTCTTGGCCACATGGTCCTTTATCTTCAATCCGAGTCTTGCCCTAGTTCATTCTGGCCCATGTGTATCCTCATGGAAACTCTTGGGTGACCTGCTCATGGCAACTCTTCATGGTCTTTCCACATCTTCCACTCCTTGTGGTCTCTCTCTACCAGTTAGTCTCCTTTGGGACCCCTAACTGGAGCAGGAAGTTCTGCCCTATTCTCTTCTGGTATTCTACTATTTCCTATTCTGATTCAGCTCTTTATTAACCAATCAGGAGGTATGGAGAAGAAGGTTTACTAAACACTGAAACAGGTGATGCTTCATAAAAATTACAATACCCAAGTCTGCCCTGGACTAACTTTCTGCCCGTAGAGAAATCGGCCTTTGAATCATACAAAGACAGCCTTTACACAGTGCACAAAACCATCCTCAGACACCCCACCTTTTGTTCATTTCTTATCTGGGGGCTCAAGTACCCTCCATCTCTTGAGTGCTATGGGGCAGCAACAGAGACTTTCTTTTGTAACTGAGCTTATGGCTCTCTTTTCCACAGGATCCCTTTCTGCTTCCCTGGGAGGAGATAGAAGTCATGACACCGTGCTGTGGAATGCTCTATCCACTTGCTTTGGATTTTGGGAATCCATCCAAGGACTATGGAGGAAGTCATCTCAACCTTCCTTGCCCGTAAGGAACTTTAAAATTGGCCAGAACCTCGGGGGCAGTTGAGCTATTAATGGAAAGTGAATCAACTCCGAGGCCCTTAAAAGTTAATACTACTTGTGTAGTATAAACCACATTCCCATAGACCTTGACGAACGTCTAGGAAGCCTTGTTGTGGCTTCCTAGAAGAAACAACCTCCTCAGAAGCTGTGCTGCCTTTTTGCGTTTGTGTCGGGCTGAGTAGGTATGCGTCTTCAACCAGGATGAGTTAGCATCGGCAGAGGCAGGACTGAAGGCTATTTCAAATGAGACTTGGAAGGAATGGGACCACACCCTTAGTCCAACCTCCTGTCAGAGCCAAGTTCAACCTCAGGATTTCCGTTTCCTAAAGCTCCTAGAAAAGAGGGCCAGACCCTTGCAAATGGGGACTCTTCTAATTCCAGGCAAGGCTTACCTTCAGTGTATGGACCTGCTGGCACACACTAGTAGTTGAGGCTCATCTGACCGTACTGGCCCCAGCCTCTGAGGGTGAGTGGGCAGCTGGCTATCCATACCACTCACCCTCACGACTCAGGACCACTTTGGAAACCTGGCCTCCCACTTATAGCTTCACTTGCAGCTGCCACTTCCCCCCTAGAAGAGAACAAGCTTCCCTAGTCCTAACGTCAAAGGCTTTAGAGCAGCATTCTCCACCTTCCTAGTGCTGCGACCCTTTAATACAGCTCCTCACGCAGTGGTGATTCCCCCAGCTATAAATTTATTTCTGTTGCCACCTTATCGCTATAATTTTTCTACTGTTATGAGTCGTAATGTAAATATCTGATATACAGGACATCTGATGTGTGACCCCTGTGAAAGGGTCGTTCAGCCCCCCCTGAAGGGTGCAACTCTTAGGTTAGGAACCACGGCTTTAAATGATCACCTGCATGCTCCGTCTCTTTCCCCATGGTCACCGAAGGGATTATGTCCAGGGATTGCAGTCTATAGGGGGAGGCTTGCCTTCCCCGTTCTCTACATGCATACACAAAGGCAAGATTGCATGCATGCATGCATGCTTTCTACCCCCCCCCCCGACCAACTCTAACATCAGCTGAGCCCTGTTTCCTTCCATGGCAGGGTCCTTGGAGCCCAGCGCTGAGCTGGTGTTGGCTCTAAAAATAACCACGTCCGCGGTGATGAATGGGAAGGCGTTTGCTCGCCTTTCCCTGCCTCAGCGCCGGGCCTGACTCATGTTGGGAAATGACATTCTGTTAACACAAGCACTTTTGTTTCCTCCTGTGTTCATTCAACATCCGGTGAGGGCCCTGGCCAGGCCTGGCTTTCAATTTTCCAAGCCTCTTTGGGGGGTCTACTCCATATCTCTACCTTGTGGCATTAAGGATACTTTTAGACAAAGAGGAAGGAGAGAAGCATCCCTGGAGGATGCCAAGGGGGTGTGCTGGATTTGGGCCCCAGCAACACCTAAACCAGGCATGGTGGCCTACACTTGTCATCTTAGAAGTAGAGGGAGAAGGACCAGACGCTTTTCAACTTAAACACACCCTCAAATGAACAGAGAGTTTGAGGCCAGCCTGGACTGCCTAAGACCCTGGGAGGCAATCAGGCCTGAGAAGATGATGTTGGCTTTAGGGAAGTTCTAGCTTTAGCTCTTGTTTTGAACTCAGGTGCCTTCACAAAGCTAATAAGGAAGCAAGGGTGTGTGCTAGCCCTTAGACACAGATATTTCTGCATTCAAAATTGGTCGGTTCAGCCAATAGGAGCAGGGGGAGCCCCTGTAGCTCACCAGCTGTGTGGGGAAGGATCAAGTGGTTCCTGAAAGTAGGCTTCCTCCTGCGCTTTCAGTTTCTCCTCTCTACTCCGTGACTCCTTAGAGCAAGCCCGTCAAGGGAGCTCTTTCTTACAAGGCCTGGATTTACTTGGGTGGTGAGGTCTTCCCTGTGTTCCTCTCAATATCCCTTATCTTCTCTCTGTCTTGCCCTTCCTCCTTTCCTCTCCCAAGTCAAAGACATAGTTTTTCTATATTTCTAAATAAAATTTGACCATTTTAAAAAATAATTTATTTTATTTTATGTGAACTGATGCAAAGGTATCATATCCCCCGGAACTAAAGTTGCAGGCAGCTGTGAACTGCCATATGAGTGCTGGGAATTGAACCCCAGACCTCTTGAAGAGCAGCCAGTGCTCTTAACCGCTGAGCCATCGCTCCAGCCCTGGCTTTTCTATTCTTGATGAGGCAAGCACAGGCCATTCTGTTTGAGCTCTCTGTTGACTTCAGAAGGTCCCTGAGCCACCTGGACAGTGTACATCTTTGCTTTCTTTCTCACAGCCATTTCCTTAGAGTTCAGGGGTTTTGATATATATCCTAAAAGTTCATGCATTTGAAGCACAGTCTTCTACGTCATAGGTCAGTAGTATTTGGAGGCAGGATCTTTGAGCAAGGTAACGTGAGATCATGAAGGTGAGGTCTTTCTGATGGCCTTGGTGCCTTTGTAAGAGGATAAGCAATCTGTAGTGGCACATTCCTTCTTTCTCATGATGTTGGCATGACCTCTTCCATGTTATGAGACAGCAAGAGGTCCCTCACCAGAAGCCAGCATCTTAATGTTGGATGTTTTGGCTTCTAGAAGTATAAGGCACTAAATTCTGTTATTAAAAGGTTCTTAGCCAGGCGTGGTGGCACACACCTTTAATCCCAGCACTTGGGAGGCAGAGGCAGGCGAATTTCTGAGTTCGAGGCCAGCCTGGTCTACAGAGTGAGTTCCGGGACAGCCAGGGCTACACAGAGAAACCCTGTCTCGAAAAAACCAAAAAGATAAAAAATTTAAAAATAAAATAAAATAAAAATAAAAAGGTTCTTGGGCGTTTTGTTATAGCAGTGGAAAAAGAAAAGCCAAGAGGTATGCCCATATTTTGAAGACTCCCTGTTCCCAAATCAGCTTCCTTGAGGACAATTGGTGCATCTGGCTTTTGGTGGCCACTCACCCTCTGAACACCTAGACTGAATCAACTCATATTGCTTTGTCTTTCTTTGTAGTTCTTGATTGCACTTATAACTTTGTATCTCCGTCTTTGTGGTCTTGCCATCCTTACATTCTATTTACTAAAGCTCATCCACTAATTAGCAGGGATAACTACTAACTGGGAGAGGTGTATCCAAGGGGAAAGATCAGGCAGAGATACCCTCTCTCCACCATTATGTCTACGGAGGTTTCTCTACCGAGAGAGCCCCCAAGAGTCTGTGAAACCTTTGCCCACTGCAAGCTAAGATGACAATAGGTCCCAGGTGAATGTCCTGGATATTTCCAAAGTGGAGCCAAAGTCTGCCTCAGGATATTTATATGATGACAGAAGCTTCCAGCATCAACCAATGTCACGCACAGTTGAGTAGCTGTGGCTTCTGCCAAGTCCTCTCCATTTGCAAAAGTCTCCCGCTTGCAAAACATGTCAGCTCCTTGCTGAGGGTTAACTGCTCAGCAAGGTTTTGATCTCTATGTGAAAAAGCAACCAAAGTCACTTCTGCAGGCAACCCAACCTCTGCCTCTCTCCTTCCCTTCCCTGTCTCTAGATGACATCTGAACAGCCCTGTTCTGATGGCTGCCAGAGAGCAAGTCTTCTAAAATTAGAGGGCACGGAGATCTTTTTCATTTCTTTTTAAACCTGGACCTTGTAAGTTAACCTTCTCCCCAGTGAGGTAGGATTCTAGGCAAGTTGGTTTCACTGCTATAAAGATAAATGAAAGGCTAAGTAGAACTAGGAGCACCTCCCAGGGCTATAGCTGATGACTTGACAGGTCATTTATTCCAGGGCATAGCCTGGCTTCTCGCCAGGTCCTCCAATAGAAGCTGAGCTAAGGAAAAACCCCAGTGAGGTGGGTGACCCCCCCCAGCATGGGTCCTCTGCTTTCTGGCCAAGGCCATCTAGCATCTGGTGGATGTGCATAATTAGTAATGCTTTTGAGGATAATGATTTGGTCTCATGGAAAAAGGAGAGTTGGTCCAAGATAGTGTCTGGTAAACTTTGACATTCCACCCTAAAATGGCCTTGTGTGCGCATAGAATCACTAAGCAGCCATGAGATCCCATTACAGCACCCTCCTCAAGAAGCAGCTTGCCATTGAATCTGGCCCCAAATCCCAGTCTTTCCTCAAACAAAAGAAGCTCCGGTGTGGGAGGATCTGGAGCCACCCGGTGTGGGAGGATCTGGAGCCACCAGAGGGAAGAGAAAGAATAGGCTTCCAAGGCTACTGTAAACTTCTAAAGGTTTCGGCCCAACAGTTTTCATTTTGTGTATGGAAAAATCCGAGATTCGAAAACAGAGAATCTCTTGGAGTGGAAGAACAGGACAAAGTGAGCGACTTTCATCCTTGCGGGGCAAGCTGCCCACTGGCCTCTTAGGGTGGCAGAGCCCTTTATTTGCACTCTCAAATAACCACTGAGGGGACAGTGGTGCAATCTCAACAGTGGAAAGAAATGAAGCTGTCCCCATAGGCTTGTTGGCTGGGACGTGAGATCTTGCTGTCCAAGACAGGGAGACGAGGAAGAGGTGTGGGCTAAGTCTAGATTTCGCTAAGCTACAAATACAAGACTCAACAGGAGAGAAGGCAAGTCATCCTGTTCTGTGACACAGGTACAGAATTGTACCTGTGAAATCTTTCTCAGAGGACCTAACAAAAGAGCAACCTACGTTAGTCAACAGCGAGTCCCAAACATCTCCTTTGTGTAGAGCATCCTGCGGTTGTGTTGCTGTTACAGGGAATAAAGAGGGTGAGCAGGGCAGACTAGCCAGTCCACGAGCCAGACTGGTGGCTGTGATGGTGGTATCTTTACATGTGCAGAGCAAGGGTACACTTCTCAAAGAATGGGTTACTTCATAATGTTCAGATGAGTCCCTTCTTTTTGACATCATGCTCATATCCTATCCTAACACAACTCCTAAGATTTAATATTATCTTCTCAGTAAAACGTTGGCAATCAAAATCGCTCAGAGCCCTCTGGAGTGTTTTGAAACAGTGCCGTGTGATGAAATCCCCAAGGCTGGCAGTCATAAATGTAGTCAAAAGGACTTGGGCTCCTGGGACAGAGAAACATAGTCTTAAATCTGAGTTTGTTGTTTACTGGTTATGTGACCTTGGGACACGACTTCTCATCCAGAGTCCACATCCTAACTATGGTATTCGAAAGTCTTCTGAAGAATGAAAGCCCATGGAACTACATGCCTGGGTACCTGTAAAATGTATTCCTTATCTTCAGAATAAGGGCTATTTGCAGGCACGATTATATTGTATTAGATACTTGGAGAGAAATGGGAGAGTTTTGATAATCTTTAGTCTCAGGGGGACAAAAATGTGGCTGATATGTCTTCTGTCCCAGAAATCACTAGTGATGTAGAAAGCCTAGCATGTCTGCCCCCAACTTCAGTGGTTTCTTCGCTTTGGTAGTGGTAGCAAGAACTTCCAGAGGCTGCTCCACACGGTCCACATTACATTGTTTTCCCATGGCTGGCCTCAGTTTACACTGGGGCTCACTCGAAGCTCATAAAGTTCCCCTGAAACCTTGTAACACTTCACCTGTGGAAGTTTATTGCCCACAGGATGTGAACTATGTCCATTTGCTCTTGATGGATTTGCCATTATTAAACATGGTTTCCCATTTTCTACCAGCCTCGTAAAAATGGCCGCCTCCTGATTGGGCATAGTAGGCAATCTCCCTTCATCCCCAGTGAGGAAACATCTGAACTCCTCAAATCTGAGTTTAGCTGGTCAGCAAAGATTTTTGTTCCCAGGCTTCTGAGGTTCAGGAGTTTGCTTTAGACCTGGGCAATGGGTGTTCTCCATAAAGAACACCCCACACTTACTCCAGCTGCTTAGACTCCTCTCAGCTGTCATTCTTAGGAATCTATTCATAGATGTATGCTGACCTGCAGAGTTACATTTATTAGAGGCATTAGAGGGGTGTGCTAAAGTAGTTTGTGGTGGTGTGAATAAGAAGAGCCCCTGTAGACTCATGTGTTTGAATGTTTGACCCATGGGGGGAATGGCACCACTAGGAGGTGTGGTCTTGTTGGAGTGGGTGTGGCCTTGTTGGAGTGGGTGTGGCCTTGTTGGAGTGGGTGTGGCCTGGGTGTGGGCTTTGAGGTTTCAGATGCTTGAGCCACGCCTAGTGTCATTCTTTCTTCCTGCTGCCTGTGAGTCAAGACGTGGAACTCTTGGCTCTGTCTCCAGTACCATATCTGCCTGCACACTGCCATGCTTCCCACCATGATGATAAGGGACCAAACCTCTAAACTTGTTAGCCAGCCCTAGTTAAATATTTTCCTCTATAAGAGCTGTTGTGGTTGTAGTGTCTTTTCACAACACTAGAAACCCCAACTAAGACAATGTTCTTCCTAAAGTTAAGGGCAACTTTCAAATGCATAAAAAAAAATCGGAATGGGCTAAATTTCATCTCTCTGGGACAGTCATCCACTGGCTTTGGTGTTATGTGATGGTTCTATAGATATGAACACAAAAGAGAGTCTCTCAGGTGTGTGTCTGAGTCACTGATGACATCAAGAAGAGCATTTAGGGGTGAAGTTCAGTGAGAAAAAAAAAACTCATATTCTGTTCCCGTGATAAAGAATGGACCTGGCTATACACAGATACTTCAGGGGTAACCATGTGTGCATAGTCAGTTCAGACACTAACAGAGCAAAGCCCAGGTGAGGGAAGTTCAAACACAGATAAAGCCCATTGATCTGAGCTGAGGCTATGAAATCAAACTCAAGAAAATGATGTAGAGATGTTCTGGGGTGATATGGAAAGAGAAGGGGAGGATCTGCAGTTACACAGAGTTCAGGGGCCTCAGCCTGGTGCACAGGCAGATAGAAAGTCTTGTTACAATCAATGAACTGGAGAACGCAGGCAGAACACTGCTATTTCACCGTAAGCTTTAACAGAAACTGAAATCAACAGAGCAACCTCGTCTTGTGCCTATTTTCTGCTCCCTCTTGCTCTGAAGTACATCCAGCTCATAGCTCAAAGAAGATCTGGCTGGCTCATAAATCTCTAAGCTATTGATACCAAAGGTAGCTCTTTATCCAGGAACTGTTGAGCCATGATGACTGTCTATCTCTAGGTTCCTAGTCGATGTTCTTTCCAGGAAGACATTTGGAGGTCTTAAGCTTCTAGCAGTTTCTGCTTACTTTCTCCCAGTTCCAAATTCAACTGAAAATGAGCCCTTGTTTCCTGAGAATGCTTAAATCAGAAAAAAAAAATGTTGTAGAATTAGGACAGGTAGGCCTTTCCGGAGCTGAGAGTAGAGGTCTAGCAGTGGAATGAAGGAGGATGGTTACCCTGAGGGACATGGGCAGGTCGGGCAGAAGCACAGTGGGCAGATGTCTACAGACCATCCTGTTGGGGGGTGAGTTCTGGCGTTGGGGGGCACCAGGCTTGAAAGGCAAGAGCTGCCAGTGATAATGAACGGACAGTGTCCGCCAGCTGGAAGTCCTCCTCTTTGTCAAAACTCCGTCCAATACTTCAGACTTGAGCCAACCCACAACAGAGATAAAGGAACTCCATTTCTGTGTCAGGACTTGTCTGCCCATGCCTGGAATGCAGGTGTCCCACAACCCCTACCTCATCTGCCAGGCATGCAGAGATGCACCCCCCCCCCGCCCCGGTCTTCTGCACAGGGACCTTCTTTCACGTACTCCGTCTGGGTCTCCCTCTTCTCACCCCTGCAGTATTTACTTCCATTCCCTTTCTAACATGGGGTGGGAGGGGAGGGGGAGGATATTTGGCCGAATGAAGAAAGAACATGGAAGCAGTCTTACTCTGCTCATCTCTCTCTTCCTCAGGCCACAATCATAACAATACTCTGTCACACTTTTAAAATGCAAAAGCTTGGCTCAGCTGGGTGAGCCCAGGCCTGACTTGGGCACACATGCGAGCATAGAACGGTTTAATCCTTGAAGCCTGACTGCCGAGTTCACCATCCCCTGATCTTAATCTCGGGGCCCCTTTCCTTCTTTCCAAAGGCTCTCGGAGGAGAGGAACATTCTTCTAAGCAAGGGGTTGACTGAAGAGTCAGCCATATGGGTTCATTCCCCCACTCTGGTGACATTAGAATCTGCCCTTTCTTGCACCCCCACCCTCCACCCCCTCTGCCTTCAATTCTTCTGCTCCTTAGAGCTGGAAACTTTCCTGACCAAGCAAAGACAGGGGTGACAAGTCATGTAGGGGTCACATTCCCGTGTCTCCCCCTCTTGGCTACCCCTAGGCTGAGGGGGAGGTCTGGAAAGCATCAAATGATTAAAAAAAGAGAGAGAGAGAGCTGAATGGTTCTTCATGCTTCCCATGTGGTGCCAAGGAACAGAGCAGCAACTGATGCAAAAAATTGGACGAAGCATGAGTTGAGCTCAGGACCCCCACAGAGAATATTTAGATGCGCTCAATGGATCTGTGTCCAGCTATGGGGCGTTGGGGGCTTTGGGGGGCTCCGGGACGTTGGGGCTGGGCAGAGCTGGGTTCTGCTCACAGGGTATGTGCAGCCAGTGGCTGGATTCCTCCTCTTTTCCTAGGGCCTATTGCTGTTAAATGAGTAATGGCTGGGTAATTGGAGCATCTGGGACAGGCTCAGCAAGGTCTCAGGGGTTGGAGAAATGTCATTTATCTCATGGAGAGGAGACAGGCAAGCAGCATGGGGGAAAGTCTCTCATGGGACAATGACATGCTCCACACAGTTGTTCCTCATGTCCAACAGGCTGTGTGTGGTCCAGTAAGACAGACATGTCCTGGCATAGTCTCCTAGTCTCGGTCTCTGTCAAGAGGGAAGACTCCCTGGATCACAGATGAGCCATTTTTTCTTTTCTTTTCTTAGAAATTCCCAAATTTCCACCCAGTTAGCTCCACCCAGTTAGCTACCCTCCACAGGACCCTTCACTGCTTCCATGCTCTTTCAGGTTCAGAGGTACCTTCTCTGGCTTTCCTGGAGTCAGAGCTAAAGCCGACAGCTTGGTTCCCCCGCCTCCCTTCCCAGTCCGTGTGTGGAACATAAGCAGCTCTGTCTGTTTGCTTGGTCATATTTGCTTCGAGGCTGCCCTTTGCGCCTGCTCAGAACCCTTCTGCTTTCCTGGTATAAAAACTGGTCAGCTTCAAAATTGGTTTTTGAACTTGGGAGTTAAAAGATACAAACATTATTACAGCCAGGAGGAATGTATGTATGGAGGCACAATATCTAAGCGAGATGTACCCAACATGGGGTCCTGGAATAGAAAAAAAAAAAAAGTCTTTTGTTGAAAACCAAGACAATCTGAGTAAAGAATTTTAGTTGATAAAAGACTCAAAACAAATTGAAATTTTCTCCTATTGCAATCCTATTTAAATCTATTTAAATAATCCCAGATTTCCTTCTCACAACAGCTATCTTGAAGAGAATTAAGACTAAGAAGAAAGGAAAGCATAAAGACTGAGCTTTCAGGGGGCAACAGCATGTATTTTATCCTGTAATTTTATCCTGTAATTTTATTCATTCTTTGTAGCAAAATAAATCAGTGGTAGAAAACTGACCCCCAACAAACAGCATTTCTTGCTTTACATAATAATCTTACTAAGATATGCTTTCATATACTGCATGTTGCCCATTAGAAGCATACGACTCGGTGCTTTTAACAATCATATTCAGGGCTATCACAGTTTTGTACACTTGCAGTTTGTTTATTGTTTATTTATTTATTTTTACAGGCGATTGAACCTAGGACCTTACACATGCCAAACACTCTATTGCTCATCTGTATCCCCAGCCCTGTCTTTATTTTTTATTTTTTAGATAGGGTCTTGCTATGTTGCCCAGGATAACCTTGAGCAGGTCTGAACTCAGTCTAAAAGTTGGGCAGGCTTTCAACCTGCAACCCTCTTGCCTTAGCTTCCTGAATAAAGAGGATTCTAGACCTGCATAACCAAGACCTCCACAGCCATAAGCAACAATTTTTAGGAAATAGACGTTGGGGCAGTGGGTTATGTGTGCACATTTACACGTGCACATATGTTTAATTCTAAAGAAAATCTACTTTAGATACAATGCTTGAAGTAAAATCTAGCTCATAACTGTTTGTAAGAAACCAGGGAACATTTTCTCTGTGGCAAAGGGAGAGGGACCATCCATTCCCTCCTGATCCCAGGCCTTGGTATAGACTTTGTCACACAGTCATCTTAAGAAGGGTCTCCCTCTATGAGAGGGGATTTTCTCGATTTCCTAAATGAAAGAGCTGAGGTTCAAAGCTCTCTAGCTGGTATGTGGTGGAGCCATAGATTTTTGAAGCAAGTTGGTTTGAATTCATGGCCATTCTCATCAGAGCCCCTTCTTCTACCCTAGACTGCTTCAGAGGACAGAAGACAACCAGAGGCCTGCTTATGGTTCATCTTATGAAAGGAGGAAGTCGGAGTCTGAACTTCTTTAATATCCCGAGAGCCACACAGAAGAAAGCACTGCCAAGTTTATGTCTACAGAATGTAGCTCTGAATCCCTGGATTGTCTCTCCAGCCAGCCATAAGCTCTAAGTCTGGAGGTCTGGCAAAGACTCTCATCATGGCCTGGTGCCAAAGGAGCAGCGACATGTCCTCATTTCATGAGTCCTCCATCTTCGGAGGTCATGGCGTGAATGCCTCTAGACCCATCCTGGTACTGACTGTCCCAGTCTTAAAGACCCAGTGACTGAGGGGGCAGAATGTGGCGATTTGACCCCCTAGAGATGGGGCTGTTAGCTCAGGATCCAGTTAAGCTTTTTCCCTCAGCGTCACCTCCTTCCCTCCCATGAATGGCTTCCTCTTTCATGTACCTTTCTATTTATTTACATTTTCCCATGTGTACATGTGTTTGCACAGGTACAAGTGTGATCGTGTCTACATGCATGCATTAGCCACATATACATGGAGGTCAGAGGACAACCTTGGGTATCGCTCCTCAGGGACACCAACTGCTTTATTTTGAGATAGGGTCCCTTACTGGACTAAAGCTTAGCAGTTAGGCTAAGGTGGCTAGCCGGGGAGTCCCAGGAGTCCTTAGTCCCTGCCTCAGTGGGATTCCAAGCCAACCATAGGTCCTCATGTTTGCAAAGCAAGCTCTTTACCAATGGACTTACCTCCTCAGCGTCTTTGCAAACATCTTTTGCCTTCTCACTCTCTTTGGGTTGGTTCCTATTCTTTTCTGTTCTAACAAAGCCACCATGCATAGGGTTTAAAGACTGACAGTACCTAGTGTTGGTAACTAGATGGGAAACAGTCTGGTTTATAGACGATATTTAAAGTGGAATGCCCCATCTGGAAAGGAAATTGGCAATATCTGTGGAAAACTTAAAGAGGTAACGCCGTGGAATTAGCAATTTAAGCCCCCTGAAATAACTACTGTGAAGATACTTATACATAAAGATACTTCATACAAAGATATGAAGATTGTTTGTTAAAATGGGTGGAAACATTAGACACATCTATCAGTATGAATTGGTAATATTTTCATCTATCAGTATGAACCATTCACACGGAGAAAATTGGCAGCTATGGAAATAGGCACTCTATATCTTTTCATAGATATATACAAGATAATTTATATGTGTAGTGGCTTGAAAGCAGTTTTCGAATTTAATGGTCAACAATCATTAGCTCTGTGTCAGATGGCAGGGCTTCTGTTCACGGTCTTATTTAATCCTTAGAGCAATTGTATGCATATTATAACCATCCCCACTTTTGGACTAGGTTTTGTATACAATATACAGACGTCACTCCTATGTCACCCAATAGGCCACCACACTAAGATGCCAACCTTTCACTTCTCAGCTCTCCAGTGTCATCACTTTTGGTTCATGTATTTTGAGATGGGCTTTCACTATCTAGCACAAGCTGGCCTTGAATTTGTGATCATCCTGCTTCTAGCTCCTAAGTGCTAAGATTACAGGTGTATATCACCATGCCTGGCTTTATAATTATGTATCCATAAGAGAAATATATGTATGATATGGGTCAGCGTCTGTTCCTTACCCTTCCATCCTTGGGAATATACTTGACTTCCTTCCATTCCAGAAGGAATTTGTCATCTTTTATGGGGTTGCCTCTCAAGCTCTATTTTAAGGAACCAAGTATCGAATTCTAACCTCCACTTGTTTGCTTGGTTGGTTTGTTTGTTTGTTTGTTTATTTACAAATTCCTCATAGGCTAAGTCCTGAAATTCCATTTCCTAACTCCAGTGCCTGTCACCAGGTCCAGAGGTGGTCTTGGTGCATTGGTTGAAACCCACAGAGTTCAAATTCCCAGGCAAGATGTCCAGCACAATGCTGGCTGGCTGCTGCTGTCCTGTGGAAAGCGCCTGTTGGCTGAAGCAGGGAGTTCATTTCAGCCACTCTTTAGGCCTGAGCAGTTCTGAGCACCAAAGGGGAGTCTTTCACAGGGCTGGAGCAGGCTTATGGGGAAGCTGGTGGTAAACCTAAGGTCTTAAGACCCATTGCTGTGACTTTTCCTGGGGGAGATGCGAACAAGGAGCTATCTCCTTCAACAGGATGTAACTTCCGGTCAGAGAAGGGATTTTAGATAAGTCTGGTTTAGTGAATTAGTGCGTTTGCCATGATTACTTAGAGCACCAAGCATGAATGCAGACCATCTGCCTCACGGAAGAGCCTGATACAAGATGCCAGTGTCTCCTGGAGCTTCCTGCGTGGTTTGCAGGCAGCTCAGCCTCTGAACGAGCCATGTCTCCCCAGACGGAAGAGCCTGATACAAGATGCCTGTGTCTCTTGGAGCTTCCTGCGTGGTTTGCAGGCAGCTCAGCCTCTGAACGAGCCATGTCTCCCCAGCATTGCTTCTGCTTTCGTAACCTCGGAGAAGGGTTTTGCAGATCTTGTTTCAGGAGTCATTTGAGATTGATGACGTTTTCTCTGCTTCCTGAGCCTTGTAAGTGTCGTGAACTTCCGACTTCCTAAGAAGCTCACCCCTCCCAGGAGGGACTGCTTTCTGGTTTTCCTCTTTCAAAGAGGAAATTGCTTCAAGAACCCCCTTGAAGCTCCACCTGAATTTTGCATTTGTAATTTTCTCACCTTTTTGGTAAGTCTACCCTCATCAAAAACACCACTACTACCACCACTACCACCACCACCACGACCACCCCCACCCCCACCCCCCACAACAACACCCACACCAAAGCAGTGCAGCCATTCCCAGCAGAGAACTTCTTACTTTTTTTATCCCAGACAAACTGTCTCTCTCCTTTGTGGTTTTCATCTGTGCTTCAAAGCACTCCTCCCCAGGAGGGAAAAATGATGTCTTAGGCTTCCAAGGGTGTTCAAATACCTGGGAAGGCTCAGGGGGGAAAAGCATATTTACCCAGCCGACCTTAAAGGTCATTTGAAATGTCAACCGGGGGCGAGCAGTCTGCAAGGTACCAACTCATACAGGAGGGGACACTGGGCCCTCATGCCATCAGATGCCTGACTGACAGACACATTCATGGATAAACAAGATTATTTTAATTTTTAAAAGTCATTTTACTGCTTGCACCCCAAACTGTTAAAAAACAAGTGTTTCAATAGACTCCTTTGGCAGTGAGGACCTTGGAAATCACCCCTTCCAATTCCCTTTGTCCTAATGAACCTTTCTTTCACTCGAATTCCAGAGCCAAGGATCTGGAGGACAATAGGGAAGGCTGAACAGAAGACTCCACATAGCTGCTTGTTTCCTGCTAGTTCACTAGGGCCTGGGCTCTGTGCTGTCTTGGGACTGAGTGGACAGCTTTTGTTATAAGGAAGTGAGAGTTGACGTTCCTTTCCCCATTGCTTCTGTAGACCTGGGATCTCATCACCCAGCATGACCCTCTATCTGTAAGGAGAAGCTGTCTATAAGATACTTGGCTTAAAGTCAATTCATTATTTCAAATGCATGCCCGCCACCCTGCCTCTCAGCCTCATGTTACATCTATACCTATGAATATTCATTGGCCAGAAGAAAAAGAGTAAGTGAAGAGAGGAAGGTAGAAAGAGTAAGATAGAAAAAGTAAACGGCAATAATGAATGTGGTGGTTTGAATACGCTTGGCCCAAGGAATGAATGGCATCATTAGGAGGTGTGGCCTTGTTGGAGTAGGTGTGGCCTTGTTGGAGTAGGTGTGGCCTTGTTGGAGTAGGTGTGTCACTGTGGGGGTGGGCAATGAAACCCTCCTCTTAGCCATGTGGGAGCCAGTCTTCTCCTTGCGGACTTCAGATGAAGATGTAGAACTCTCAGCTCCTCCTGCACCATACCTACCTGGACACTGCCATGTTCCCACCTTGATGGTAATGGACTGAACCTCTGACCCTCTGATCCAGCCCCAATTGAATGTTGTCTTTATAAGAGTTGCCTCAATCATGGTATCTGTTCACAGCAATGAAACGCTAACTAAGACGATGAAAGGCAAAGAAAAAAACAGCATGAGAGGGAAGTCAATGAAGGGGGAAGAATGAATCAGAACAGAAAAGGGTGAAGAAAGAACCAGAAAACAGTGGGCTATGATACAGATACAGCAACGTGAATTATTTTAGAACCTCCCAGGGAAGAGAACACAGTGCTTTTCCTCCCAATGTGATGAAGGTCCCTCCATGGCCCAGCTGTCCTCCACTCCTCCCTCAGAACCAGCTTAGCAGCTTCTGTAGAGCCTGCACCCATTGTTCCTGCTCTGGACATCAGTGTCTACCACCTAATTCGGGGCTGACATGAATCTTTCAAGTCTGTGACAGGCTTTTGCAAATCTCAAACAACGCATAGCAAAGCAATTGCTCAGCTGATTCCTAAGATGCCACCACCTGGGGTAAGTGCAGGCCAGCTGTTAAACAGCTGCCCTACATCAGCCCTCTGGGGCAGAGGTGGAGTGAGGCCAGGGGCTTGCAGCAACAGCTGAAGCCTGCAGAACTACAGCCCAGGCTCTTGGCCTGAGTTTTCTTTGTCTTTGCAGTTTTATTACAAGTATACTCATAAAAATAAGTACCACTCTCCTTTTGCAGAAACACTTTATAATTTAAGCATTTCCCATGCATTGTTTCATTTGATCCCTTTGCATTTAAAATTGTTTTAAAATTAGCTAAATGTCAAATGTATTTATAACCTCCCCCCACTTGACCTACATAGTTTGCACAAACATTGTCTGTTGCTTTCTTATAAATGTAGCACAGGAGGAAAAAAAAAAGTCCTTGCATTTCCCCCACCNTGTCTCTTGCAAAGCAGCCCTTTCTCTCCTCTGGCCACTTCTCTTGACACTGTAATTACAGGTTTTTGTAACTTTGTTTTCCTGTCTGTGTCTCGGAGATGGCAATTCTTTGTTCCCTTTCCACTTCCCTTTGAGAAAAGGGTTTGTTCCTTGCACCTGTGGCTTGCCCCTTTTACCTCCTCCAATGTCAGCACAGCCAGTTGTCACCAGGTTCTTCGGAACCTAAGGACAATAAGAAGCACAACAATAGCTACCTAGCCAACTCCTCCCGATCGTCCTTGGCCTGCAGCTGTCCTTCCATGCCCCATATTTTATTGTTTGGAGGTAGCTCTCTCTTTACCTAACTGGGTAACACTGGAGGCTAGTGAACCTCTCTTAGCAGATGTTCCCACAACTGTAATACCAAAGTAGAGTCCAGCTCACTTTATAGGCTTGACATGTTAGAGAGGAGGCATGGGATATAGTTCAGCTGTCAGAGTGCTTTCCTCGAATGCATCAATCATCCACAGCACTACCACATAGACCAGGAATGGTGGCTCTTGCTTGTAATCCCAACACTCACGGGGCACAAGCAGGAGGATCAGATACTCAAGGTCCTCCATGCTCAGACACAGGGTCAGTTTGAAACTATCCCAGGCTACATGGAACCTTGACTTGTCAAAAGAAAATGCATAGCTACTCTTGAGCCTTGTATCTGACATGGTGTGAGCACCCATGGGTGTCACCACCCGGTCTCTCCGTTGGCACACTCACCTCATTTGGAATCTCAAGAAGAACACTTGGCTCTGGAATGACAAGCTCTGTGAGTCATCCCAGTCTTTTACCCCCTTGGACCAGACACTCATTTTTGTCTCATTTAGCACATTCAGAAACTGGAATGATAAAAGTCTTCTACATCCAAGAGTCAATGTACGGTCAGGATCAAATGGAATACAGTTAAACGTACTCTGTAGAGTAGATGGAGATCTACCAAGACATCGTCTAAGCATTAGACATTCCCTGGGCAAGGCTCCACAGTCCTACATCACTGCAAAGGTTTCTGTACCTTCTTAAAGACATCTTTAAAGCAGAAGAACACACATAAAAAGGTACCATCTTAACCATTTTTAGTGTACAGCTTAGTAAAGTTAAGTATCTATATTATTTTTTAAGTATCTATATTATTACATTACTATATAACCAGTCAGTAGAAAACTTTTAGCTTGCAAAAACTGAAGAGGGTAACTAAATGTGCTTAACCTGTACAAAACCAGCACCTAAGGTATGAGCTGTTTTCCCCCTGAGATCTCTGTCTCCTAAGGCTGAGGCAGTTCATTGAGCTAGCCCATCCAGCAGAGGTCTGTTTTAGAGCTACCCAGTGATAGGCTCATGAGTTTCCTCTGTGCTACATTTTCTCCAAAGGACAACTCTCCCTTCCCGACACCGTTGCCACAGTAGAATTAGCATTTGGCTTCTAGGATTGTGTACTTTGCCCTTTTCACTATAAAGAACAGGCTCTTCCAACTCCAGAGTGGTGAGGATGGCTCATGCCTCAAAGTGTAGAAAGGCCACAGAGAAGCTACGTCCACTTAGAGAAGTCACAGGTTCTTAATCCAGTGGTTTGCTTCTGTTCTAGTTCATTTTCCCTTGCTCTAACGAAATGTATGAAGCTCAATACCTATAAAGAAAAGAGTTCTATTTAGCTCACAGTTCTGGAGGTTGAAAGTCTGAGCAGGGTCCCCCAGAGGCTCCATTCCACTGGGTCAGATGGCCACAGTGGGAGCTTTCGTGAGCAGAGATGTATAACACCAAGTGAAACACTCACTTCCAGAGGAAGCCTTAAGACTCAGGAAGTAAAACTTAAATGGCTTAGGACATTCCCAAGATCCATAAAGCATATCCCCAGGGTTATAAAAACAGCAACAATTACTGAGGAAAAGAGACTCTCCAGTCAGCCAAGTTGTCTAAAAATTATTCAGGGAGCTCCAGGCAGGGATGCAAACTTTGTGAGTTGTCACCCATGCTGGGGTGCATGTTTTGGTGAAACTCTTGTAAGTAAATCTCACTCATATTCCTGTAAGTGGCCTTAAGGCATTTGTGTGTTCCCTAAGCTAGAGTTGAGGGGAATGATTACTTGGGTCTGTCATTGGCTGACATTTGTTCCTATCTCCCTAGGAAAAAAATCACATAAGAGTCAGATGTTTGAATGGGAAGGTAGAGGGTGAGTCAGGGACCAGTTTTGTTCTTTTGAGAATTCTGGGTGCCCCAAGAACCACCTTCATTGCTCCAAGATGCAACATCAGTAGCTGCTGGTTATATCTCCCAACATCTCCTACCTCTTAAAGATTCTACTGTTTCTTAATGCCATCATAATGGGGAGCCAAGTTTCCAGTACATGTTCCTTGAGGGGCAAATCATATCTAAGAGAATTATGACTGGCCCAAATGCTGAATATAAGTGACTTCTGAGTGCTCAACCTTAGGTGGGACATCTGTATCAACCATCTGCCCAAGGTACAGGGACATCAAGAATGCAATTGCTGAGGAATGGAAGAACGTTGTGAAATCCTGACTTCTGGACACGACCTGGCCATTGCACCCATGAATTTACCGTAAGCAGTTGCACTCACCTGCTACAACTGTCAAGTTAGCAAGATTCAGCCAACATTCCAATAGACAGCATTAATTAGACACACTGGGTTATATGCAGGAAAGGAGAAGGCATAAAGTGGAAAAAGGGATGAGTTGGTGTGCATGGAGGAATGGCTGGGGAATCGGGGATGCACATGAACAAGATGCATTGTTTACAGTTATGCAGGTGACAATAATAAAATAAAAATAAAATAAAACCATTCAATTTTAAGAAAGGAGCTCTAGGGGCTAGCTAAAGAGATGGTCCAATGGTTAAGACCATCTGCTGCCCTTCCAAAGGCCATGGGTTAAATAGTGGTTCACAACCATCCTTAACTCCAGTTCCAGGGAGTCGATCTCTTCTGGCCTCTGTAAGCACCAGGCACACACACACTGTACACATACATACATGCAAGCAAAATACTTACGCAAATAAAAGAACAAAGAAGCCTTTTTTTTTTTTTAAAGGAGCTGTGCCCTGAGTATCTGTAGCCAGTGTCTTTTCTCTTGTTCGCCATTTTTGCTTTGTTCATCTCCCCAAGCCTGGTTATAGAGACATCCTTTACTTGCCCTTTGATTTTTTTTTGCTATTTCTGTTCCATTTTCTTCACCTTTATATGGTGGAAAATGGTCTGCATTGATCACTTCTGTGGAAGGGAAGAGCTATTCTGTTATTTAAAGTCCTTGGCTCCATGCCTCCCTTTGAGCTCTTTTAACATGCCCTACTTCTTCATGTTATCCTGAAAGGGAGAGGCTGTGATACCTTTAATGACAGGAAATTATTAGAATTAAAGAAGGACGAAGTATCCTTAAACGTATCAGAGAGCGACCAGAACGGTTCAAAGGTTCTAACACTCTGACGAAAGGAAAACTAGCCCTCTTTCGGGAGAACCAGTAGTGAGATAAGGTTCCGTGACACTCTGTGAGTGCAGTCAACGAATCGAAACACGCGGAACCCAAGGGGTAGAATATCATTACACAAAGACTGAGTGCTGGGTATGGTAATTTCCAGCATGTTTGTTGTGCTGGCACCTGGACTTCCTGATCAGAAAGATATGTTTTTATAACCACCTCTAGTTCATGAATAGCTTGTCCTTTTTATTAGCCTATTTCTCCACCACCTTTTGCAAATTTTACGCTAGATTATCGGAATAAAAACCATCTGTGTTTCATTGTTCCATTTTAAATACTTTCCCACACTTTATGTGGGTTGGCTGCATAGCTGGTGCACCTAACTAAACAACCCCAATCCCGGTATCTTTAAATATCCACACGTGCAGTAAAGTTGTGCAGTGCCTCTTGTAGAGTCTTATATTTTTTGCATGTAATGTTTTTAGCAGGAACTCATCGAGAAGTTTATACTTTTAGTTTAAACCTTTTCCCTTTCCAAGGTTTTTGCATTTAACTTTTTAAATTTTAGCATACAGAGAAATGGGTTTCATTGTGGCATTTCACACATATATGTCACTGTTTGCTATTGGTCATTCCTTCTGTCACTGCCCCTTTAATCCTTCTTTCCCACTTTTGGTTGGTCCCTACACCCCCAACATAGTCCCCTACTTTCAGTCAAATATTAGTTCACTGCATTATTTTTTGCCCTTCTCCCTTCCTTTAGGTCTCTTCCTCCCCTCTTATGGTCCCTTTTCAACCCCTCCTTCACATACATGAGTGGTGGTCGGGGGGAGAAATTTAAATCTACAGCCTACATATGAAAGCAAGCACATAGAATTTGTCCTTTGTAAGTCTGGCTTATTTTGAGTAACATAATGATCTCCAGTTGCATTAACATTCTTGCAAAGGTCACAATTTCATTTTCTTTTATGGCTGAATAAAAGTCTATAATGTAGGTATACCACATAGAATGTAGGCATACCACGGCTCTTTGTCCATACATTGGTTGATGCCTAGATAGGATGATTCTATTTCTTAGCTGTTGTGATGTCCACAGACACCCACAAGCAGTATAGCTGGATAACGTGGCAGTTTCACTTTCAGTGTTTTGAGAAATCTTCATACAGATTTCCACAGTGGCTGCAGCAGCCTACTTCCTGCTAGCCATGGGCAGGGTTTCTCTTTCCCTAGCATAATTCACAGGTTAAGTCTGTCACTCCTTGTACTGACAACAAGGGAATTTTAGTTATGACCTAAAATATCCAACAACAGGGCAATGGACAAATATCTATGATATATTTACACAATCCATCTCATAGGTAACTATTACGATTTTTCCCTAGATTTATTTCTTGTTACCAGCATGATGAGATGTTTCTGACTTCTTAGGTATTTGAGAAAACTGCAGAGCCTGGTGGTGATGATTCTATACCTGCTTTTTACAAAACTTAATAAAGTTAGTATTTTTTCCCCACAGATATTGAAAAGCTGCAATAGTATTTGGATAATTGTCTTTGGTTTTATAGGATGGAGAGAATACTTTAATATTATCTATTTCTTTCCTATAACTATCACATATTTTTTTAACAAAAAAGTTACAACTAAAATTTTTAAAAATTAAAAAAAAATCCACATTGACCAGAAAGGCCACTTATACAAATTGAGAACAAAGATTGCTACTATTGAAATTACTTAAGTCCATTTAATACTTGGCTTCTTTCAAGTTTTATCCCTAGATTTACATAGGCTAACCAATTTTTTTTCCTCCTGATTTTTTTTTTCCTGTTCTGGCAAAGTCATGACTATTTGCAGATCTTCCTTTTATGTCTATTTCTTCTTCATATTTGTTCAGTTTTCCACCCAGATCCTATGACTTTCAAGATTCACATTCCTCTCAGGGTCTTACCTCAGCCTTCAGAGACACAGAACAATGGAAACAGACGTTTATTTAAAAGATCCTTTGGCTAAAAAGCACTGGTCCTATCTGGGCCAACAAGACAAGTAAAAGCAGATTAGAGTCTGGCAGCTCTGCCTGCAGTTCGTTGCCTATACTTTGGCTCAAGGCGGAGAGGTACTTATCCTTGCCTCTCCACCTTGAGGGCAAACCTTGCAGAACTGACCCCACCTCTTCCCTGGATAAGGATGTTTCAACCTCAGCATCAAATGGACTAGCAACCTAACATCTTACTGGCTCACCATGAAAGACCTAAGTGAGATAATGAAGGGTTGTGATGAGTGGTAGCTCCCTCGGCCAGACTCTTTAATTACGCATACCTCTTGCCCTCTACTTAAATGTGAATTCATGTCAGTACCCCAAAGATGGGTTCAGAGTCACTGAACTTCCCCAGACAGACATACTGAATAAGACTCCTTTCTGTTTTCCACCATTATAGATTCATTAGTTGGCATGCATAAATGAATGGCTGAACATAGCTTGCTAATGCTAAAAACACCGGGAACATTGTCGTACCTTGGGCCTCCTACCATGCCTCTTGGCCATGTAGAGTTTCTATGGAAGTCTTGTACTTATTTTGTAGGGAGCTAATTCTAGTAAGTACACACAATTAACAGGGGTGTTAAAGTCTTAAAATCCTTTCCCATGCATAATTTATTTAATTTCCGTAATTGGTCTTTTCAGGAAGCGGATAAAACTTTATTAACCTTATTTTACAAAGGACAAAACTAAGCTTTTCCATGTTTGCCTTTGGCGGGACCACACAGTTAGCAAGTGGCTATGAGGGAAGCAAAACCCAGTTCTGAGCTCAGTGGTTTCCTTTCTGCTCTTTAATACTACTTACTCCCAAGCACAGCGATCAGATATGTGATTACTATCATTCAGAATAAAAGCAGGGTTCATTTAACACCCAAAATGGTAACCAGCAAGGAAGAAAACTCAAGAAAATATCATGTCAAAAGGGCAGCAGTGGGCTGGAGAGATGGCTCAGTGATTCAGTGGTTAACAGCACTGGCTGTTCTTTAAGAAGATCTGGGTTCAGGTCCCAGCACCTACATGAAGCTGGACAACCATTTGTAACACTAGTACCAGGGGATTCAGTGTAGTCTTTTGGCATCTTCTAGTATTACACATATATGTTGTGCAGAAATGTGTGCAGGCAAAATACCAAATACACACTGTGGTGGCTTGCATATGCTTGGCCCAGGGAGTGGCACTATTAGGAAGTGTGACCTTGTTGGAGTAGGTTTGGCTTTGTCAGAGAGAGTGTGTCACTTTGGAGATGAGCTTAGAGAGCCTTTTCCTAGCTGCCTAGAAGCTAGTCTTCTCTTGTTTGCCTTTGGAACAAGATGCAGAGCTCTCAGCTCTTCCTGCACCATGGCTGCCTGGACACTGCCATGCTCCCGCCTTGATGATAATGGACTGAACCTCTGAACCTGTAAGCTAGTCCCAGTTAAATGTTGTCCTTATAAGAGTGACCTTGGTCGTGGTGTCCCATTACAACAATGAAAAACCTAACTAAGACACACATAAACAGTAACAGGAGAAAACAAATTGCACAAAACCTAGAAGGGGCAGCTTGACCCAGGCAGAGGCCGCTCAGAGCTATCCATGGTCCTGAGATCCCCTGGCTGGGTCCACACTGACCACTTGGCTCTCCAGAGACCAATCCAATGTGGCCCTTTGCTGTTCTGCTACTGTATTATTTAGGCTTTTGAGTCCTGCAGGTCATTCTCTTTCATGTCACCTCTATTTCTCTTTTAATAAGTGTCAAGAAGCTAGTCTGTTGGTATATACTCTGTATAATTGTTTTCCTGCGTGATTGCCATTCTTGAACCAAAGGGGTAAACTTAGCTTTGGTAAATAATGGATTACTCTATTCATCTTAGACTTTGAAAAAAAAAATCAACCAATGTTTAGTTGTTATTCTTAGCCTTCTGAGCATTTGAGGTATTTATTCCATGCATTTAACTTCTGCTCTGCTAACATTTCCGTTTTCTGTTTTAGCCTTTCTTTCCTTATCTTTATAACGTTTCCCTCTTGCCTCTTCCTCGTTTCTCAGGCTTTCTGCAATCCCTCACATCTACGGATGCTCTCCTCCTTCTGGGTTTTAGGTTCCAGGGGCAAATATGAGTCTTGGGTTTTCTTTGCCTTGATATATTTAGCTCAATATTTCTTGAGAGAGGAACCCCAAAATCTCCTGTGACTTTTCAGTTTCCCAGGTTCATCTCTCACTGTTTCTGCTGCATTGCATAGGGTCCTTATCAACTTGATTTTCCTTCCTAAGAACTTAGAGGCTTATGACTTCCATACAAGCTTGGCTGGCTGGCTGGCACATGAGAAAGCTTGTACCATCCCAAGATGCTAGCGTTCTGACGATATTGTGCTTCTTTATGCTTTAGCTCCACTGAACTGTGTAGTCTGTGATCAAATGACTCTCTTGCCTCAGCTGTTAAATGTAAGACCCAAGAAGAAAGAAATGCTTGAATTATTGAAACTATAGAGTAGGCGGAGTTAGCACTAATAACTGATTGGACAGGGGAGCTTTAAATAAGCATTGAAAACCATGGAGAACTTGAAGAGAGGATTTACTGCACATTTGAAGTGTTTTAGACTTGGGGATGAAAGACCGAAGAAAGGACAGGTTTAGAGAGATAACCTAGGACCACAGGAAGTAAGTTCTTTAATGTCTAGTTAATTTGGAGGTGACTGATACTTAACCTCTTATGTTTGTCTTCACGTTGCATATGATAACACACAGAACCTAGGTGGCATTTCATAAACGTGCCACATTTGGGCACGAGGAAGATCTTAACACTAGAGGTCAAGGCAAAAGCAGGAAGCCTCAACAAGGCCCTGGCAGCAGTTCTGACTAGTGTGTGCATACATACATGGGTGATGTGTATGGTGTATGTGTGTGGTAGTGTATGTGTGCACATGTGCGTATGTGGTATTGTTGTCACTGCTGTTGTTACTGTTGACTGCAGACATCCTTCTTGTGGTTGAAGAGGAAGAGGATCCTTGCTGCCTAGGGCCTGCTCTTGGATCCCTGGAGAGTGCACTGAGTCTGAAATAAGACATTTATGCTCTGCATCATGGAGTCTTTCAAGGCATTAGGATATTGTGATAATGATTTAAAAAAAAAGTACTCCAAGTGCTTTAAGCCACTAGAGAAGGAAATGGGGGTGGGGAGTGGTGATAAAGATGATGTTTAACTACAAAGCAAATAACTGATTTTTCTAAGGCATACAGTAGAGTGTGACTAAAAATAGCCACCTGTTTCAGGTTGGGTCCCAAATTGGAAGAGCTTTTCACATACCAGACTCAAAAAAGCATCTGTCACGCGGTAGCCATGGCAACAGCCATCCCTGAGCAAATGCGGAGAGATGTTTTTGGAATAGGACTGGAAAAGGAAGTGGATGTGACAATCCCTGGGTGAGGGGTGAGCATCCCTGCTCCTCCCTGGGGTTGAAGTCACATCTGTCTCTCTTATTCCTGCAGCTCTCCAATTTCTAGTCATCTTGCTTTTATTTTCTCTGTAGGTGTAGCTTGTAGAGTCAGTCAGTGCCTTTCCAATGTGCTGGGTGGGCAGAGGAGAGGTCCAGGCAGCCCACCAGCACTGCAAAGATAAGCTCGGCTGCCTGGGGACCTTGGAGGCTTCCGGAGGAGAGAGAGGCTCCGATGGGATGTGTGCTGCGCTAGTCTGTTGTCTAGGTTCTGCTTTTCTCTGATTGTCATGAGACACATTTAATCTGGTTTTGGTGAGCATGTATGTGCCGTTCTCACACACACACCAAGCACCCACACATGTGCATGGAGTTCAGCAGATAACTTCTCATGTTATTCCTCAGTAGCCAATCCACTTTTTTTTTTTTTGCTTTTGAGATAGTGGCTCCCATTGGCCTGGGATTTGTCAATTAGGTTAGACTGGCTGATCAGTGAACCTGAGATCCCCTCATCTCTACCTCTCAAGCAATGGGATTACATAGCACCATGCCTGGCTTTTCTTCTTTTTCCTTTTTTTTAATTGGATAATTTCTGTATTTACATTTCAAATGGTTTCCCCTTTCCAGGTACCCACTTCAGAAACCCCCATCCCGTCCTCCCTCCCCGTGCCTCTATGAGGGTGCTCTTCCACTCACCCACCCACCCACCCACCCACTCCCATCTTCCTGCCCTGGCATTCCCCTACACTTGGACATTGAGCAACCTCAGGCCCAAGGGCTTCTCCTCCCACTGATGTCCAACAGCATGCCTAGCTTTTTGATGTGAGATCTAGGGATTGAACTTGGGTCCTCATCATTGTGTAGCAAGCACTTTACAAACTAAGGTATCTCCCCAGACCCTTAAAATGATTATTATTTATCACCTCATGTTGATAGTCCTGGGTCTCTTGCCTCTGCCCTTAGTTTCCATACTTGGTATTCCTCGAAAGCCCCTTGAGGTGAGGAAGTCCTCTGTTGGATTGTCTCCGTAGTTCTGTGGTTCTTTTCTGGCCTCTCACAGAGTTGTCTGGGAGGCTTAGACGTTAACAGCATAGACTTCTTTGAGAAATTACAGAAGAGGGATTCTTAATACCAGCTCCTCCAGCCAACTCTTAGCATCTCCAACTCTGAGAAACGCTTGGACATTGCTAAGCAGGATTCTGTGCTACTCTCCCACCTTGAAGACAGCTGCAAATTATGAAGGGATCAGCATCAATCATAGGGCTCATGGCATGCTGCCCAGTAATGTGAAAAAATGCCTACAACTAAGGATGCTTTCAGATGGCCCCAGAACCAGGGACAGGCATGTGAGGATGAAGAGCCAGAGTCTGCTCATCGTGTTCTCTAGACAGCTAAATATGGAAGCCATTTGGTCCCTAGGGAGATCCCTAAAATTGGAATAATGGTCAGGTAAAAGGTCAGCGTAGGTTTTCCCTTTCTCTTCTATTATTTTGAAAGAGAGTCTTGCTGGACTGGTATAGCCCAGGATAGCCTAAAACTCATGATCTTTATGCCTCAGCCTCCTGAACTGGGATATTAGGCCAGTGCCAGCATGCCTAGCTACTATTTCTGCTTTCCCATAAGGCAAATCTCCAATAAGGACAAGGTTTCTGCACACAGCTGTTCGTCAAAATGCTGCCTGAATAGCAATAGAATTTATAAGAGAATGACATGCTCCATAGCAGGGAAATATAAAAAGGAGAAGTATGATATTTCTTCATGCTGAGGCAATATAGAACCATTAAAAGTGACATATACATAGTTTAGCACATAAACTGGGTTTACTGTCAGATCAATATGGCATGCCTTCTCCTCCTCTTGGAAGCCAATGTTTCATTTTATCACAGCTGAGTATGGCTTAAAGATGCAGCTAGTGTCACCAGGCTCGTTAGGAAAAATTAAGAGCTTGCCAGCCATACCTCTCTGGAGACAACTGTTTTCAACTCCTTTAGCTTTCTTCTCTCTTTTATTCTTTTTCTAAATATCTAGCACATCATTGGCATTTTCCTTAATCCATCCAAAATAATAACATTAAAACGTTCTTCTGGAGCTGAGAGGCTGCATCTGCCAGTAAAATACTTGAGGACAAAGACCTTAAAGATCCTCAGAACCATGTGGGGAAAAGTTGAGATTGCAAGTTTAAGTGCAGCAGACTTGAAACCTCAGCATCTGGGAGTTGGAGATAGGAGGGTACCTAAGGATCAATGACCTGCCATTCTAGTCTACACAGTAAGCTCTGGGCCTGTAAGACACTGTTTCCAAAGAAAGATAGACAGTTTATGAGGAACAACTCCTGAGGTTGACCTCTGGCTTCTACGTGCATGCTCACACACATGTGCTCACACAGACACACACACTCAGAGGTTTGGGATGCTATCTCCCCCACAGAAAAAATGTACAAGGAAGCAATGATCTTTGCAAGTACGAAGAATGGGAAAGAGATGGTTGCTGACTGGAAATGAAGCCAGTGGGATTTCAAGGAGATCCACATGAGAGAGGACCAGGGAGAAGACAGCAGCTTCCAGGTGATTTTTCAGAGAGGAGAATTAAGAGTCCCCACTCCCTTTTTCTCATACTTCCCTATACTGATCACTCCTTTCTGTTATCGTAGATAAAATAGTTGGTTCAAAAATCTGATGAAAATCCTACTTGCTCCCAGTAGATTGGAAAGCCATTCCCCACAGGACCTAGGATTGTTTCTTCAAGCTCCCAGACATGCTCATTTCCTTCCCTCTGTTGTTCTGAGCACTACTGCTGTTTCTGCTCCTTGCAGCATAGACAGAGAGAAGCATTGCAGGTGGATCCAGGAGGAGACCATTGGGTGGCTTGATCTGCTGCCGCCGCCATAGGGCTTTCTGTAGAACATGAGCCAAGCCTGCGGAGACACTAAGCTTTGAGATACGAGTGGCCAGCTTCTGAGCCAGGCGTGGCCTGCAGCAAGACTCGGGTACCTGGATCCCAGTTGTATTCACTATTTTTTTTCACTGTAACAAGATTCCTTGACGGAACAATTTAGGAGGGAAAGGACTTATTTTAACTCCAGGGACATCTACCTGGGGGCAGGGTCATTTCCCAGGGTGGGCCAATGAAAGTTAGCTTTGCCCTTTATATCATGGTCATACAGTCTTATTATTCTAAATCAGCACATTGTAAAAGTGAAAGGGGCACTGGGGAAAATTATGCTGATGTTCTGCCTCATATGTGGATATGAAAATGCTGATCTCATAAAAGCACAGAAGATAATAAGAGTCACCAGAGGTTATGATGGAGACGATCTAGAGGGACTGGGCCATAGGTACAGAATACAATTGTTTGTATAGGGGCAATGAGTTATAATGTACTCTAGCATAGTAGAGTCGCCATCATTCACAGCATGTTAATACATATCATTAAGTACTAGAGAATGAGATCACAGGTTGCTAGTATAAAGAAATGATAAATATTTCGGGAGATGGAAATAGTAATTACTCTGACTGAAACATACTGCACTGTATACATGTTTCAAGTGATCATGTTCTTTTTTTTTTTTTTTTTTTTTTTTTGGTTTTTCGAGACAGGGTTTCTCTGTATAGCCCTGGCTGTCCTGGAACTCACTTTGTAGACCAGGCTGGCCTCGAACTCAGAAATCCGCCTGCCTCTGCCTCCCGAGTGCTGGGATTAAAGGCGTGCGCCACCACGCCCGGCGTGATCTTGTTCTATCCCATAAATATGCATAAGCATTAGATATGAGCGTCGACGTTTTACTGATGTAAATACATACTGTCCCAGGCATGACAGGCAGGTAGCCTCTCCATCTCTTTGAATAGGGATGTGATCCAGACAGGTGAAACTTTGTTCTTCTTGTTTCTATGTCAACAGATTTTACTGACTGAGGGAAAAGACAGAGCGTCAGCTCCACGGAGAGACATTTAACAGAGCTTATGGAAGGTATAAGATTAACGCGTATTTTCATCTCTTCACGCTCATTAACTAAATGACAGGCTGGTGCATAGCTGCAATGAGAACAGTTTCCTAGAGTGTCTATGGAATAGTATGGGAGAGAGAAGGAGGGAGAAGAAATGGGAGGGAGGGAAGGAGGAGGGAAGGAGGAGGGAAGGAGGGAGGGAGNTTGGCGTGACTGGAGTTCAGACGTGTGCTCTTCCGATCTGACAGGGTTTCTCTGTATAGCCCTGGCTGTCCTGGAACTCACTTTGTAGACCAGGCTGGCCTCGAACTCAGAAATCCGCCTGCCTCTGCCTCCCGAGTGCTGGGATTAAAGGCGTGCACCACCACGCCCGGCGTGATCATGTTCTATCCCATAAATATGCATAAGCATTAGATATGAGCGTCGACGTTTTACTGATGTAAATACATACTGTCCCAGGCATGACAGGCAGGTAGCCTCCCCATCTCTTTGAATAGGGATGTGATCCAGACAGTGAAACTTTGTTCTTCTTGTTTCTATGTCAACAGATTTTACAATGTTTTAAATGACTGAGGGAAAAGACAGAGCGTCAGCTCCATGGAGAGACATTTAACAGAGCTTATGGAAGGTATAAGATTAACGCGTATTTTCATCTCTTCACGCTCATTAACTAAATGACAGGCTGGTGCATAGCTGCAATGAGAACAGTTTCCTAGAGTGCCTATGGAATAGTATGGGAGAGAGAAGGAGGGAGAAGAAATGGGAGGGAGGGAAGGAGGAGGGAAGGAGGAGGGAAGGAGGGAGGGAGAGAGCAAGGGAGGGAGGGAGGGAGGAAGGGAGGGAGGGAGAGAGCGAGGGACGGAGGGAGAGTAGGAGGGAGGGAGGGAGGGAGAGCATATATACTTATGTATATGTGCTCAGTTATAAGAAAATGTTTCTTGGGGAAGGAATTTGCAGAGAACAACCCAAGCATTTCTTCAAGGACAAGAAAGAGAAGCGTTTCTAGACAGAAGAAGCAGTCTACCCTTAGGCAAAGCTGCACAGGAGGAGTGCTGGGTTGGGGGCCTGTGAACCAGTATTCTTGCAGACTATTGATGACTACTGATGACCAGACTTCTATTTTCAGATACTTGGGAGTACAAGTGCTAATGAGAGCCAAGATGTGGAAGCAGCCCACGTGCACACTGACAGATGAGTGGGTAAATAGAGTGTGACATGTGCGTAAGACAAAATATTAATTGACTATAAAAGGGATGGAATTCTGATATATGCTATAGGAAATGAACCTTAAAACCATTATGCTACATGACATAAGCTAGACATGAGACAACAAATATATATAATTCTACTTGCATGAAGAACTCAGAGCGGGCAAATTTACACACGGAGAAAATGAATGGTGGCCAGCAGAGCCTGGAGAGAGGGGTAATGAGTTACTATCTAAAGAGTACAGAGTCCCCATTAGAGAGGATCTGCAGATAAATAATAGTAATAGTAATGGCTGAGTAAATGTGCTTGATACTACTGAATTTTACACTTAAAATGGTGATGTTTATGCCATGAGTAATTTATACAACTTTAGAAATGCTTATTTTCGTAGAGCTTTTGTGAGAAGACAATAGACAGAGATTCAATTGGACTATCACATTCTGATAAGTACACGGAAGAGATCCGAGAAAGGAAGAAGGGTAAGGAGGTATTTGGGAGATTCAGCGTGTGCTTTTGATGGCAGGGTGGCACCATGGATAATCAAGAGTAAGGAGAGAATGCGAGAGATGGGGGTTATGGGTTATGTTGGAGGCCCCCAGTGTTGTAGTTAGATCTTCCATCTCTATCCTGAGAGTCAATGTAGGGTTTAAAGAAAGGCAGGGGTTAGCTCCGGCTGGTGCACAGGAAATACCTGTGACTGACTAGATGCAGAGCACGGTTCTCTTCTGGGTAGGAAGGGGGAATCATCAGATTGGGTGGTGTACGGAGTTGTCCAGTCCTGGGGACCAGTCAGAGGTGAGAAGTGAGAGAGGAAGGGACACCAGGTTTCTTGCCTGGGACACCAGGTGAATGGCGGTACATTAGTTAAGGCAGAGATCATAGCTGGAAGAAAAAGACATTGGATTTAACATGGAACATGCAGTCTTTGGAAGGTTTGGGGGCACTGATCAGTAGGCATCTCTGGGAAGAGACAAGCAGCAGAAGAGAAGAAAATCTCTGACAGCCACTCATCTGACTGAAGACATGTATCAAGATTAGATTACAAAAAAAAAAAAAAAATGACAAAAGAAGAAGTAAGCCAACTGACAAATGGTTCAATGACCTGGCCACATCTTGGAAGATGTATCAATAGCCAAAAGGACAAATGATAAAATGCTCAACATCTTTAGCCACCAGGAAATATGAAGCAAAACTCTACTGAGATTCCACGTGATACGTGTCAAAAAATGGCTACTGTTAAATAAGGAAATAAAAAGTGCTGGTGAGGATGTGGGGGAGGGGAACCTTATATGTCACTGGCATGGGTGTAAATTAGCTCAGGCGCTACAGAAAAGTAGTATGGAAGTTCCTCAAAAAGTAGAGGTGGTAAGAGTAGCCTATGATGCAGCTATGCCACTCCTGAGTATGTACTCAAAGCTGCCTCCACCAGCACGGGATGGAGATAAACATACAGCCACATTTACAGCATCACTTGTCATAAGGATCAAGATATGGAATCAGCCTCTACCTGAACCCATGAATGAATGGTGGAAATGTGCTGAATAAGCTGAATATTGTGATTCTATCATAAAGAAGAATGGAATCGTGTCAGTCACGAGACAGTAGATAGAAGCAGAGGACATTATGTTTGGTAAGATTGGCAAGACGCAGGAAGAAAACATTGAATGTGTGTGTGTGTGTTTTTTCTCTCTCTCATATGTAGAACAAAAGAAAAAGAGACAAAAACAAAGCAAAAGCCTGGAAAATAGAGAAACTACTAGAAAAGTATAAGGGACATAACAAGGCAAGAAAGGAGGATAAAGAAAATATCTGGGAAGTGTGTATGATCAGTTCATGGTCTACTCGTGTGTGGGAATGACACAGTAAAATGTGCTAATATGTACAACTAATATACATTAACGATTACAATTTTAAAATACACTGGCCTATTAGTGTGGTTGCAATACCAGCACTTGGGAGGCAGAAGTAGGCCGATCTCTGAGTTCAAGGCCATCGTGGTCTACAGAGTGAGTTCTAGGACAGCCAGGGACACACAGAGAAACCCTGTCTAAGTAGAATGAGGGCTCAGGGCTTATACTCTGAAAGCCCGCTCCCCAGTGACGCACTTCCTCCCCAGTGACGCACTTCCTCTAGCAGGGCTCCGGCTCCTAAAGGTTCCATAACCTCACCAAGCATTGCCACTAACTGGGGAACAAGTGTTCAAACACCTGGGGGACATTGCTCACTCAAACCACTACAGATGAGAAGGATCAATCCTTAACTGACACTGACGTTCAACTCTATACCCTGGGACAAGCCTAGTCCACAGAGAGGGTCTTTATTCAGACATTCCTTTGTTCTCAGCCTTGGCTTTTGAGGTCTGTCTGTCTGTCTCAGGTATGTCCTACCTGCTGTGGGGAGGAGATCAGAGTCCTAACAATGGTCACTAGAACAATGCTCTTGAGTTGATCTCTAAGTCCTAGTCCAACTTTAAGGACATATGTCCTCCCGCATGTGTCACCATCTGGACTTGTTTGGACTTGCCTTGTCTGCTCCGTTCTTACTCCATCGCATCAGTGCATTAGGACCATTTGAGGTCTACAGGTTTGTTGGAAGCTGGAAAAGGCCTAGAAAAAGCAGACTGTGAAACGCACAAACCCCGAGATTGGTTGTTTCCCCTGAGCACTGAGGCCTGGGGAAAGTCACCCACGGTGCAGTTTCCACCCCTCCATGGCTGAAGGAAGACCTCCCTGCTCAGTGCTCCAGGGGTTCAAGCTAACAAACAGTACAATCTGCTGTTTGTCCCATAATCCAGACCCTTTCCTTTCTCCCTCTGTGCACGCCCTGCCTGGGCCTCAGCTTGCACTGATATTCTTTGCTCTAGAAATGTTTCCCACCCTGTGAGAAGGCTGCAGGCTTCTCCCTTATGTTCTCTTGTTGGCAGAACCTTTGGTCTCTATTCTCCTCATGCTCTACTGTCTTCCTACAGAAATCTCAGTTCCTCCTCAAGACAGAAGGCTCAACCAGGGCAGTGTAGGCTGGTCTGTCTAAGAGGCTCAGGATGCTTCGGTGCATGAATGATGTAGCTGCTAATTATGGTGTGGGTGGGTGGGGCTTGGGTGTGTCTGGAATTCTGAGAAATAAGCAGAACTCTGCCAACTTAGTCCGGATCCTTTCCTCTTACTCTCTCCCCAGCTGGGGACATGCAAAAGCCAGCACTGAGCACATCCCGTTAGCTATGTGGCCACCCTGTAGCATCATAGACAGGTCCCTCAGAGGACACCATCTGAAAGATGGCACAGTGGAAGTTCTTGTTGAAGCTTTCAGGGCCTGTGACAGATCGTGGATCTGAGAGTTGTGTGGGGACATAGCCACTGTACAAAACCTACTTGAGCCCCTCAGTTGCTCTTTGGCCTTGTTTGTGATTCTTCCTGCTTCTTCCCAGACACTTCCCAGCTGGTTCGTAAATAAAAGTCCAGTCTACCTACAGATTTACATGCTCCAGGAATCACTGGGATTCATTTCCTTATCTTGTCACCCCAAACAGTTTTCTCTTTAGCCTCCCAGCAAGGGCTCAGCACCAGCTAGTCATTTAAATGAAAGTGTACATTTTTATTGTTAAAAAAATTCCTAAGGTGGAGGTGGTACCGCACGCCTTTAATTTCAGCACTTGGGAGGCAGAGGCAGGCAGATCTCTGAGTTCGAGGCCAGCCTGGTCTACAAAGTGAGTTCCAGGACAGCCAGGGCTATACAGAGAAACCCTGTCTCAGAAAAACAAACAAAAAAAATTCCTTGTATAATACAGGAAAAATTTCACAAATACAAATTATTAACTGCAGAATAGCTGCCCCCACCCCCTTCCTTAAAATCTACATCCAGCTCAGGCAAATCAGACGTTTTCCACTGATTCCCTGGACTGCTAGGACTTTTCAAGGCTCTGTGGTCTGTTCTCTTACACCCAGGGAGAGTTTTAAAATGAAAAACATAAAATAACCTCCCAGAGTGAGAGGTATTGGTCCCATTTTTTTTCCACTGTGTTTGTTGGCTGAGTCCCCTCAGTAAAGCCATGGCTTTCCAGTATTTTGGTTACTTATTATTGTGTTTCATTAAGTAAACCTGACTTTCCAAAAGGGAGGCAGGGGCAGCCAGATTACAGCATCTCACACCCCTCGACACGTTTGTATTTGATACCAACTTCTCCCTGGAAAACTTGGCTTGTTGGGATTTGTTCTTTTCCATGAGATCAGCATTCCTTAAGTCTCCTGCCCAAAGGCTCCGTCACTCACAAGTAACTCGCAGGACTGGTCCCCTGGCCTCAGAGGAGTTTATTTCTGTGCCACGTCTCTAGGTGATTGACTCCCAAATACAACCATAGAGGGGCAGAGGAGATGAAAGGAGGGCGCTCTGAGAGGAAGTAGAGGGGCGCGAAGGCAGGAGAGACGTGAACATCTTGTTGAACCACAAGACACGTTTTTTTTTTCCCCCTGCAATTATCATTTAGCTGAGACATTAATGGATAAAACGACTGAACACAGGAAAGAGGATCTGGGTTAGACTGCTGGTGTGTGTGTGTGTGTGTGTGTGTGTGTGTGTGTGTGTGTGTGCGCGCGCGCGCGCGCGCGCGCGCGCCTGCCTATATGTGTATGTGGGGTGAGTGAGAGAGAGAGCAGGGGGGAGGTAATAGGGAAATGTACTGAGGCGGTATGGTGGGCTAGAAGGCAATGCCTGTACTGGAGGAAGTGGTCAGAGACCCCCAGTTGGCTTCTGGAAAGCATCCTGGTAGAAGCTGGGGAGCCTTGGTCTCCCCTGCCCTGTCTGCAGCTCAGTGTGAGGCCAAGGCTCTCACCTTTCCTCTGATGACCCCCCATTAGGCCTTGCAGCCTCTTCAGCCTCTTGTAGCAAAGATTGCATTTGTGAAAGACTCAGAGCTGGCAGGACACAACCTGCCGAGCCACCGAGTGTTATTTGCCCTGTGCAGCTCCAGTGTGCTCATCTGGGGCTGAGCCAGAGTCTTACTCCCGGGAGCACGTGACTTTTGACCTCTGAGTCTCCGCCCACGGCATGTTTGACCTTGGACAGGAGCAGGTTCCAGGAGCCAGGCTTTGCTCCTGCTAGTTGCCAATGCTGATTTTACATATTCATATATATATATATATTTAACGAGTATTTATTCAACTTATAAAATAGCAACTGCAGGGCTGTAAACTCATAGATCACGTGACTGGAAGTACGTGCTTGAATTTTCTGAGGTTAGAAAGAACATTCTAACCCTTGATTGACCCCTGTCCTTTGTCAAGTGTCCCTCAAGCAAAGCTTATTGTCTGAAAAAGCTGCATACTGTGGAAGACATGACAGCGACCCAGTTCTCCCCTCAAGACAGGAGAAAATAAGAGGACCCACTGAACTCCTCAAGTCTGTGCCCGATGACTGACACCCTCTGCCCCCCTGTAACCTCATATGCTTCCACCCCTTGGCTCTTTGTGCTCCCACAAGCAAGTGCTTGCCCACTTCTGGCTGAAGATGTCCTTTCTCTGGTCACTGGCCACCCCAAACTGTTTCCTTGGCCTTAAAAACCCAAGGGTCTCCTTAAATATCTCCTTTGAAAGAGGTTGTTTTCAGTTAGCACACAAAACCACAGGTTTCATTATGACATTGTAGCACACACACAGCTTGTCATTTGTCCTTGCTTGCTCCACCCACTGCTCTCCCTTGTCCTTCTGCCTCCCTGGGTCCTTCTTTCCCGTTTCTGCTTTTGTCCTCTACATTCTCTTACTGTCTCCTGTCCTAGCCTTCTGCTGCACTTCAGGCTTCTTCCTCTCCCTGTAGTTTCTTTTCTGCTTTTATGTCCTATGCACGCGCGCGTGCACACACACACACACACACACACACACACACACACACACACATGCACATGCACACATTCATCCATACACACACCCATACACACATGCACACACATTTACCCATAAGCACACACATGCAAACACACACAAGCACAGACACACACACACAAGCACACACACACCCCACACATGCACACACTAAATTTGCGTGTGTTTACTTTTTTGAGAAATCTTCCCTGACTAGTCATAATCACTCTTTTACAGCCCACGTCCCTAAGTGTCCTTGGACTCCTGAGTGTTCCCAGAGTCACGGTGGCCATCACCCTGGCTCCTGACCACTGTTCCTCTGGACTTCTCATCAGCACCTGTTGTCTTAGCCATCAGTTTACCTTCTGTGCCCAGCACAGACTCTGGCTCTCTGTAGAAGCCCAGTGAGAGGGTTGAATGGGAAGAAAGACGCACCATTTCCCCCAGAGGTCCTGCAGTGTCTGGGCTTTGTGGCTTGACTGTTTTAGGGACCCTCCATTAGCTACCTACTTCTGTTTCAGGGTAGTGGGACACACTTCTGCCTCCTCATGCCCTCCCTGGGGGAGTCCCACAGAGGATTTTTATTTTTGCTAAGCCTGGGATGGGAATGACTATAGAGCTCTCAAAGGCTCCAAGACTCCATGAGAAGTTTCACAGAGAGCACTGAAAAACCTGAGAACCATAGGATTCCACGGGCCTCTGCCTTCCCCCAGTTCGGGCAAGCAGCCTTACTCAGCCATTGTGCAGTGTGGAAGGCCCCTGTTTTTCTCTCCTGATGAGTGTGCCCTCTCCAATTGTAGGCAAGCCCAGAAGTGCTGGCTCTGAGAAAGTCTCATTTCTCTGCCATAGTTTCTTAGGGATTAGTTTGCCCTGTTGGATATTTACAAATACATGTTCACAGACATGCATGCACATCCTTAGAACAATCTGTGAATGTCTATTATAGTATTGATTACAAAGGTCTCAATGATAGGACCATGTCTCACCAAGGCAGGGATCAGGGTCTCTAAAACGGACAGAATGCTAGAAGTAGGAACAGCCAAGAAAGCAGTTCTCAACCGGTAGATCACGATCCTTTCACAGGGGTCGCCTAAGACCATACCAAAACACAGATATTTACATTACGATTCATAACAGTAGCAAAATTACAGTTATGAAGTAGCAATGAAAATAATTTTGTGGTTGGGTGTTAGCTAAAAGCGCAGTCTGGGGTACCCACTGACTGCCAGAGTTGGCTCGGACTCTAGGCCACCACAGACGCCACTGGGTGCTGCAGAAGAGCCAGCTCTGGGGTCCCTGGGCTGAACGCAGGCCAAGGACGAAAGGTTCTCAAACTCTTGGGCACCACAGATGCTGCTGGATGCCATGGAAGATCTGAGATTGCAGTGTCTGCCCTCGGGCAGGCTCTAGACCAGACCAGAGGGAAAAGTGGGTAGGAGAGAGCTCCTGCTCTTCCCGCTGGGAGGAGAGTGCCTCTAGCTTTCTCTGGCAGGTGGCTTGGCTTGGTGGAAACGGAGGCTGGAAGTGCTGAGAGGCCTTCTGTGGGAGATTAGACAAAGCTCTTTAGAGGAAGACTTGCTCCATTGTTCCCCACAGCAGGTCCCCTGAGAAGAGGCAGTCCATGGTTTTAAGGCATTTATTGTCATGGCAGAGAGTTGTGATAAGTGAAATGGTACCCCACGTTCTCAGGGTGGGGGGGGGGCTGGGGTTAAATACCTTTTGCAGGGAGGAGTGTCTGGGAAGGAGAGCTAAGAGGGTGGTAGAGGTAGAGAAAGACAGAGAGAGGGAGAGAGTAGAGAAGTAGAGGCTGGCCATAGCCACCATGTGGAGAGAGGGGAGGAGAGAGGGGAGAAGGGAATGTCAAGAGATGGGGAACAAGAGGGCAATAGAGAGAGGCAAAAGTAAGAGAGGAAGGGGGGCAAGCAGCCCCTTTTATAGTGGGCCAGGCTTAACTGCCTATTGCCAGGTAACTGTGGGGGTGAGGTGGGGGGTGGAGTCCAGACAGAATAGCAAAGGCTTGGGGCGTTGCCCTATGTGACTGATGGCACAGAATTATGAAGCTGAGGCCTCATGTCAGGAGCATGTTGGGTATATTGGGGCATGGCAAACACCTTCCATTCCTTGCAGGAATACCTGCTGGGTCTCTAAACCTAGCTCAACCAGAAAACAGGCTGCCTTTCATGGGGACCCACAGTTGGGGGGGTCACCAGAGCAGGAGGAACTGTGTTAAAGGGTCTCAGCTTTAGGAAAGTTGAGAACCACTGAGCTAAGAGGCAAAGGACTGGACCAAGCTGGAGAATACAGATCTTCCCTATCTTGAGACCCAGCAAAGCCAGTGATATAAAGTGTAGATTCCCAGACAGGAGGCAGGTAGAATAGGATCGAGGCAGAAGGAAGCTGGGATCAATGAGGGGGATCTTGGCTGGTGCCTAGGGTGTCGAGTCATGGCTGTGGAGGCAGGAAAGGGGGTGACATCAATGAATAGCACAGGCTTGTAACTTTCCAGGTGGTGAGGGATGCTTGTGATTGACAGGTGTTCTGTGAGAAGGGAGGGGGAGCTCTGGTTTGGGCAGGCTGGGTGGAAGTGGGAAGGGTGTCTAATGACAAATGTTAAAGTGATCAGGATCAGACTGGAAGGGGTGTGGATTCAGAGGAGCAAAGCCATTCATTCATACAAGCCTGCTTGGGTTCCAGCTGGCTGGGGCAGGGGAAGGGAAGTCACTAAGACCCATTGCTCTGATGTGTCAGGTTCTGTGTGAGAGTTCATTTCCCAAGTGATCGTTCCAGAAAGGAAATTTGCTTATAGTAGTTAGGGTGCCCATCATCGACCTATGAGGAATGGGTAGAGAGGCTCAGGAGACTGGAAACACAGCTCAAGCAGTAAAGTTCTTTCCTTGTAAGCACGAGGACTTGACTTAACCGCTAGAGTCCACATTTTAAAAAAGAAAAAGAAAAAGAAAAAGAAAAAGAAAAAGAAAAAGAAAAAGAAAAAGAGAAAGAGAAAAATGTAGCCAGACATGGTGACGCACACCTTTAGTTCCAGCATTGGGAAGCAGAGCAGGTGGAGCTCTGAGTTCGAGACCAGCCTGGTAAGTTTCAGGACAGCCAGGGCTACATAGAGAAACCCCATCTCAAACAAAACAAAACAAAACAAAACAAAAACAAACAACAAAAAGGAAATACCCTGGGTGGTGGTGATGCTTGTAACATAGTGCTAGAAAAACAGAGACGAGGATTCTTAGGGCTCACTGGCCAGCAAGCTTTCCTCCCTTATTTCCTGAATTCTAGGAGAGCGAGAAACTCTGACACACAAAACAAAAACCCAGCAAGACAGAGAAGGCAAACAGCACCTCAAGAAGGACACCGAGGTTGTTATCCAGCCTCCACAGGTACGTGTACACTCATGCATGTATACGCACAAAACACACAAGAACAAAGAAAGGCTCAGCTAAATGAATATGTTTGCTTAAAGACCTGGGAGGTTATAGCTAGGGGAGGGGTGGGGAGATGAGAATTGGAATGGGCCCTAAAGAGGAAAGTTTTAAAGTTTAGGAGAAGGCTTTGTACTTGGAACTTACTGTGGAAGATTTGATTTAAAAAATAAAAAAGGAGTATGGCAATTTTATTATTACTATCAATGGCATTTCAGAGCCCAGGACCAGTCTGATCCTTTAGCCAGCCTTTCCCAAGCCGTTGGTTGGGGGTCACCATACATGAGGAACTGTATTAAAGAGTCACAGTGTTCGGTAGCTTGAGAGTCTCTGATCTAGAGTGTGCTGGAGGTAGGGAAGGCAGAGAGAGTCCTAGGTGGACAGGGTTCAGGCAAGGGGGAAACTGCTGCTTCTAGGAAAGCATTAGGGAGTCCCCCTGGCCCGACAGTTACAAAGATGCAGTGTGGTATGGCTAAGCACAGAACACCTGGCCTCCACCTCTGTCCTTCTCTACCTCTGAGGTAGGTTCTCCTCTTCCTGAGGTAGGTAGGCTCTTCTGGGGCCCGTGTGATGCTTAAAATAGACAGTCAACAAGATTTAAAATTACCATGGAAGCTAACCTTTGGGCACATCTGGGAGAGTGATCTTCTAAATTAGGTTAATTGAGGTGGGAAGACCCTCCCGGAATATGAATGTCCCAGTCTCAGAAAGGGAGAAAAGCAAAGCCGAGTGCCAGTCAGTGTTCCTCTTTCTCGGCTTCCTAACTGAGGATGTGACCTAATGCCTCATGCCCCTGCCACCATGTTTTCCCTGCCTGGATAGACTGTACCCTTCTAAACTGTGAGCTGACACCAACCCTCCCTGCCTTCCTGGGTTAGTTCATCAGGTCAGCCGTGAAAAGCGGGAATTGATACATTGTGTACACGAGCCTAATGGGAATCGATACAATGTATACACGAGCCTAAAGGGAATTGATACAATGTGTTCATGAGCCTCTTGCGTGCTAGTAAAGGCTTAGGTCCCCAAATGCTTCCAGCAGGAGCCAGAGCTAGGAGCAGAGGATGCTCGGGCATTAACCATTCAGTTTGGAGATGGGTGAAAATAGCATCTCTACTAACTTAGAAAGGGGTCATGTTTGAGTTCCAAAAGGCGACGTGCCACATCTCAAAAGGAATCCGGCACAGACTGATACAACGTTCCTTAGCCTCAGTGTCAGGGAAGGAGCAGGCACTACAAACCTGAATTTGATACAGCTAAAAACTGGAAGGATTGAGGAAGACGCTGGTGCCTGATTTTATCTGCAAATGACCATGCTGGTGTTTCTGCACTTGCCACAGTGAGGGCTTGAAATAGAAAATCAATCCAATTACAAGGGAATAATAGCACTGTGGAGCCAGGCATTTTTTTGGCTGACAGAGTCGCACTCCTGCATTTACTTCTTGCCCCCTTTTCTTCTTTCCTCAGCACGCCACCCATCCTGTCTACTCAAACCTGCTGAACTGGGCTCTGGTTTATAGAAATGAGGGCCTAACAGGAGACCCCAGAAGGTATAGCTTAGAGATAACAAGGCCAGAGGGAATTTAGAAAGACACCATTATCTTTATTCCTTTATTTTGCTAGTGAAGAACCTTAGCTCAGAGAGGGCTGAGAGTCCCCGAATAACGGAGCAGTAGAATCCAGAAAACCCATGTTGGGAGCTGCTCCACACAGTCCTTCTCAGGGGGCCTCTCATCCCTCTCGGTCACTTCTCCATGGGCCTCTCTCCCAGCTGTGGTCTCACTCATAGCCACAGCTTGTAACCAGTCCTCTCCAAGCTCAGGCACAAGTCTCCCAGGCTGTATCTGTGACATGCAGCAGATGGTGACAGGACAGAGAATAGAGTAACCAGGGCTAAGGGGGGGGGAACAGCTTGATGGGGAGACCTATGGGTCCCTCCTATAAAGTGACCTCTTGGCCCCAGAACAAAGCACTTCTCTTAACACACCATGGATCATGGCTTGTGGGAGACTACATGACACATGCCAGAGATTCTTTTCTCACCACAATAACTTTGGAGCCATGGCAGCAAGCTTGCCTACCTAGCCCAGACAGCACCCTCCAGGCCATGGTGTGAGGAAAGGAGGTCTTGGGCCTCGCTGGGTTAGGAGCACTGGCTATCAAGATACCTCCCCAAATACAGAAAGCTCAAGGGAACAGCTGGTAAGGACTCCCTGCCCTAAAAAGTCAATAAGTACCCTTATAAAGAGGGCAAAACCCGGCGCTGAGTTTATGCTCCCAGCCGTTAGCCAACAGCATTGTCTCTAATCCTCTGGAAGACAGGAGTTGACTACCTACTTTGTAGAGATGAGAAAATGAGGTCAAGAAAGGCTAAATGTCTTAGTTATGGTCACTATTGCTGTGCTAACACAATGACCAAAAGCAACTCGAGGAGGAAAGGGCTTATTTGGCTTACGCTGTTCATCATCAAAGGAAGTCAGGGCAGAAACTCAAGCAGGGCCGGAACCTGGAGGCAGGAGCTGATGCAGAGGCCATGGAGGGGAGCTGCTTACTGGCTTGCTCCTCATGGCTTGCTCAGCCTGCTTTTTTTATAGAACCCAGAACTACCAGCCCAGGGATGGAAACACCTACAATGGATTGGGCCCTCCCTCACTGATCACAAATTAAGAAAATGCCCTATAGGCTTACTACAACTTTATCTTATAGAGGTATTTTATTCTTCCCTCCCTCCCTCTGTTTTTTTCCTTCCTTTCTTTCTTCCTTCCTTCCTTCCTTCCTTCCTTCCTTCCTTCCTTCCTTCCTTCCTTCCTTCCTTCTGTTTGTTTTTCAAGACGGTTTCTCTCTGTAGCCCTGGCTGTCCTAGAATTAGGGCTGTAGACCAGGCTAGCTTCACACTCACAGAAATCCACCCGCCTTTGCCTTTCTAGTGCTGGGATTAAAGGCATCACCCAGCTATGGTGTGTGTGTGTGTGTGTGTGTGTGTGTGTGTGTGTGTGTGTGTGTGTGTTTAAAGCTGAGAGTCCCTCTCAGATAATGTTAGCTTGTGTCAAGTTGACATAAAACTGCCCAGCATACTAAGGGACTTGGTGAAGGCTACACAGTATTTAAGAGAGGTCCTGGGATTAGAATGCAGAAATGTCTTACTCACCAGGCCATGGCCCTTCAAGGTAGCTGTGATGTGTCTTCAGGGGCAAAGGAGCTCAGAGCCATGCTTTGTGGCTTCCCCAAGTTTCTCCTAGGAGTTTCTTTCCTAGACATCCTTCTCATGAAAATCTGGCTCCCAGGGAAGGGATGGTGCACAGCGTGATCTGTCCCAGAGACACGCATTTGTCTCAGCTCTGGCCACATTGTCTAACCAACCACTTCTTTCCCAAGGAGGCTATTCTTTAGACAGAAACTGGAAGTGAATCTCAGGATCCACCGTTAGCCTGTTTCTGCTGCTGCAGAAGTTTCCAAGCTGTGTAATTATGAAATAGAGAGACTGAGTTCTCACACTCTAGAGGCAGGACTGTCCAAGATCCAGGTGCCAGTACGTAAGGCCTTCTTCCTTCATCATAGCATGGCAGAGACCATCATGTAGCAACAGAAAAAATGTGATAATCTCGTTGTCCTTATATGGTCACCATTGGGGGTGGTGTCTCACCAATAATATTTAATTTAACCCCAAAGATTCCACCAGTATCTTCCTCCAAGAAGAATCAACATATGACACAAACACATGATTTGTGTGGGGTTTTCTTTTTCCTTCTTTCTTTTTGTCCAGAGGAGGTCTCACTGTGCCACTCAGGCTGGTGTTGAACTCCTGATCTTCCTGTGTCAGCCTCCAAAGGGCTGAGATTACAAGAATGTGTCATCATTTCTGCCCCAACATATGGACTTGGAAGAGACACATTTGATATGGAACCCACACTCTCTTAGTGATGTTCTAAGTTGTGACTGCAGCAGCCCCCAACTGGGAGCAGAACTCAGCGAAGGCTGATCACCTGAACAGAGCCTGACTTAATTCAATAAAGTCTAAGGCCAAGTTCATACTCCCCGAGGTTCGTGACCTGTCAGTCAGTACTGAGCCCACACAATTAGTCAGCCATAATGAACAATTTCTTAAAGGAACCGTGCTAGTAGTTTTTTACACGACTTAGCCATGTCATTCTTCTAGTCTTACTTGGCGAGTTTCTGGATCCTAATTTGTTAAAACTATTCTGTATGACTTCTGCTAAAATGGTTTATTCTTACCCTCTTCCTAACCTTTATTTCTATTGTCTTCTGACCATGACCTAGATATGTTTCAAGGGCTTCATTACAGGATTAAAGTCTCTTCCCCTCATGTTCTCTCATTCGTCTCTCACACATGAATGTGCCCCTTATGCACACACATGCCAAAGGGAGCCTTGACCTAGAGGAGTCTGAGAGCAGCTTCTCTTCCCACTCAATTCTTTAGGTGCTGTCTGTGCTTGGAGAGGAGACTATGAGAATATAGAAGGCCTAACTATTGGACCAGGGCAGGGAAGATCCCTGTTGTCCTCTCCAGGTATCTCCTGCTCTCTGAAGGGTTAAGACATCCTGCAGTGGTGAAGAGGCAGCCAGCCCTGCTCTGAACTAGTCCTGACTCAGAGCTGCCATGTGGTCCTCTGTTGCATCCTGTTGTCAAGGATGTTGGTCTCTGTTTCCCTGTGCCTGTTCTCATTCCCAGACAGGGAAGAAAGTCAGATACGGGGGAACTAGCCCTGGGGTTGAAAGAATTACCTGGCTTTTGGTTCTTTCTGTGTGATGGCTTCTCAGGGCCACTGTCTGGTCCATAGGAGTACTATGTAGTAGTGAGGACCCACCAGCCTGTGGAGGAGCCATCGTTGTCAATGCCGGAGATCAAAGGAAGAGGTCATTTTGGGTAGCATTAAAAATAGATACAGTGGTGATTTCAAAACTCTTTTGCTAGCATTAAGAAGCAAAAATGTTGTATTTTACGTAAACTTCCTGTCAGTCTCACAAGGCTCTCCTCCTTTATGCTAACTCCCTAGTTCAGTGGCCTTTGATGGCTATTGATTGTCACCTAGAGACATTTTATTTTCCATACCAGGTTTGCATGCATAGAGTAAAACATGCAGCTGAAAAGGACCAGGGAAATGGGTATTTGCATAAGCTCTATGTTCTATTGGATTCAATTTCATTTCTTTAAAACTTTTGCTATTGCTCATTTACTGAGCCCACTCCTGGCAGGGAGTACCCACAGTTTGAAGCCGTGTCCTTCCTTCTTTCCCTTGGTGTTGTCACTGTCCCATTCTATGGCCTGGGACCACCTAGACTATATAGACTTTACGTCTGTCCATCCACAGGAAAGGGCTTGGTGAACAGCCTCTCATGCCCAGAAGCTCTGTGATTTGAACTGCTTTTTCCTTTTAAAAGAGCCACCGGTAGTGTCTCCCAAGCCAGTCCCGATTGAAATCCAGAGTCTGAAACTCAGAGCTCTAAACCCTCTACCGACCTGGGTATTGCATTATGAGAAGACAAACCTTAGAGGTGGATATGGGAACCCCCGGCTCCATACAAGATCAGACGCGCAACTTTGCCATGTCCCAGTGCCTCCGTTTTCTTATCCTCTGAGGCTAGACACAGTGTTATTGTGGCAGTGAAATCTTTCCCCTTGCTACTCGGCATGTGCTCAAATTACAGGGGTTACTATGGCTGTGGTAGTTATTTAAAACAAAGGAAAAGTTGTTCAACTGCTTATCTGGTTTCAAGGTCCTTGGTGACCAAAACACCTGTGTAATCATCAATGTTTTCTGTCTTCAGCCATTTCAAAAAAAAAAAAAAAAAAAGCTATCTTAGGCGAGGGTGGCAGCTTCAGTATTACAAGCAGGCCAGGCACTGTGTCCTGGGTGGGCAGTTTCTGCCCATCTGGCTCTACCCATGAATGAACTCAGTCTCTCTGGAACCCAATACTGTTTTCTGTCTGCACCCCAGTGAGCAGCTGTATGTAAAGAACTCTGTGAGCCTCCGGCCACTGTGTACCTTCTCTAGCACCGCTCCTATCTTTGTCCGTCCCTTGTCCTGCCATGGCTCCCCTCTCCTCCCTTCCCCTCCCCTCCCCTCCCCTCCTCTCCTCTCCCTTTCCCTTCCCTTTTCCTTTTATTCTTGTCCTTTTAATTGGTGAGGGACAGGCTACCTTCTCAGATTCACTAAACTCTTCACAGGCAAACTTGGCACTACCTTCTCCAGTTAGAATTTACCACTTGTAGAGTATTTTCTTCACCTAGGATCTCCTAATGCCCATTTTACAGATTAGGAAAATGAGACTTCAGTGACATACTAGAGATCATCCAGCTACTGAGGTCATATGCTCAGGGATTTTCATGTGGGAGTCAGTGATCTTTCCCTGCACACCTGTTCCCTTGACACACTCTGGGAAGAGAGCTCTTACTTGGAAAGAGAGTACTGGCAGTGGTTAGTCACAAAACAGGTGTATTGGAAAGGGGTCAGTCACAGCATGGCTAATTATAGCCTTTTGCTTCCTCCCTCCTCTCCTCTGCTCTCCTCTCCTCTCCTCTCCTCTCCTTTCCTTTCCTTTCCTCCCTCCCTCCCTTCCATGAGTGTGCCTGTGTGTGTGTCACACACACATATGCCACTACCCACAATTGCTTAGAATAAACATAGATTTATTTATTTATTTATTTATGGCTTCATTGTAACCCTCACTATAATTTATAACTATTATATTTGTTACTTTACTGACTTTTGTCTTTTCCTTGACTAAAATCTGAGCTCCAGCTGGACAGAACCACATTTCCCTCATCTTCACGGTACTCCCAACACATAGCACAGTCGCCGGGCCAGCACATACCTGTTACTTGAAAAATACTGTTATCGAATACAAGAAGACACTCGCCACCCATGGGGAGGCTGGGCTGGGAAGTCCCGTCTTTATCTGTGTGGCTTATTTCTATCCCGTTCTTTGACCTGGATGGTATTAATGTTTTGGCTTCTACACAAAGGCAGTGGGAAAATTGAGGTAATTCCGTGGGTAATTCGAGCAGAAAGGACCACCCACTCTGACCTCAATTATCTGGTTATTTTAGGTGGAAGTAGCTTCAAACCCAAAAAAGTGGAATAATTGCTTCACCTCTCCATTTAGTTTTAGCTGCAGCCAGATGCAGGAAGGCTTCCCTGCCGAGGCTGTGCCGGCTACCTCAGGCAGTACCTAGGTACATGACACAGACACTAATACTGACATGTGTACACACTGCACACACACTTAAGAGTGCAAAGAGAACAGGGGACAGCCAAGGAGCAGGAAGCTCTGTGTAGCAGGTGTTCCCTTCCCACTACAGCTGGCTTTTTAAATCAGTCATTGGCTCCCCCTCTTCAAGTGTTCTTTTCTGGGGCCCAAGGAAATCATCTCTTGACCTTGGCAGTCCTGGGCTAGCTCCAAGCTTGAGCCTCACAGACAGGGAGGACAAGGCTAGTAGACAAAGTGTTCAAAGAGATGTGTTCCACAATTTTGGATTTAAAAACAGAACAAAAATTCATGTCTAAGCTAGAGAGCTAGGCTCTGTCGTGTCAATAGTATTTAAAGGTGATATTTGGCTAGAGCAGTGAGCTCTGCAAATGAAAATAACTTGCCCTTCTCTCTCTCCTCCCTACCCTCTCCTTTTCTCTCTCCTCTCCTTTCCTGTCTTTTCTGTTCTCTCCTCTCCTACGGAATGATGCTGTATCCTTTGGGACGTCTCTAACACAGCCCTGCAGCAAGGGTGGAGGTGGCCCCATCACCCTGCAGGTAACAAGGCTGAAGCTCAAGGAGTTTAGTCACTTGTCCTCAGTACTCACTTAGCTGGGCACTCAGCCCGCCTGGCTCTAAGCGTGCACCCTGACCCAGCATGCTGCAGATGGTTGCAGGGTGAGACCAAGCCTCTCGTGACTTGTCAGGCTCCTCTGGGCCTTGAGCTGCCTGGCAGGGAGCCAGGAGTGGCTGGTTTCCCTCTGGCCCTTTCAGCACTCCAGAAGCAGCTCAGCTCAAGCTGATAGGTGTTGCAGGTGCCGCGGGATGGCTCTGACACTGACAGGAGCCCTCTGTGGGTGTCTGCCAATCCAGAGCCCCCACCCGTGGGGAAGGTGCCTCTTGCACACTTAGAAACACTGGCTCCTATATAGCAAGTGGCCTCAGATCCCTGGCCCCAGCTGTCAACACCAGCAATCTCTCTTAGGAGCTAAGCCCTCACACTTTCTAGGGCTACAAGGAGCCAGGTCTCCAGCAACGCTATACGTGATTTGAGGCCAGGGCCTTGTCCTCTGGCCAGTGGCTTCATAGTTCAGATTCCCATGACCATGGTAGGATTGGTACCCAAGAGCCCCACGGGGAACATGACACCTTCTCAGTTCAGCACCAGGCCTCCAAGTCCTTCTGGCTTGCAAGGAGTTAGAATTGCCGCACATGCTGGTGACCTCTAGTCTAATACTCTAGACGATCACGCCCATGATGAAACAGTTGATTTCTCAGTACAGGTAAAGGAGTGGGTGGGGCCAAAATATGGGCTGGGTGAAAAAAACAAAAAGTAGATGTTGGGATAATGGAACAGAACCTGGAAATCTGATCCTAGTAGTTATTGGGGGTGTCTCCAGTCTCCACACCTGGGAAGCCTCATACAGTGCAATTTTCTTGTCTTAGCTATCTTTATTTTTTGTCACTGCCACAAAACGCCAAGCAAAAACAATGTAAAGAAGAAAGGTTGATTTCAGTTCACACTCTCAGGGGATCTTCCACCCTGGTGAGGAAGCTATGGCGACAAGAACTTGAGACAGCTGGTCACATTGTATCTGCAGTTAAGGACATGGAGGGAGGTTGAGTGTTGGTGCTCAGTTCCTTTTCCGCTTCATATTCAGCCCACGATCTTAGCTTGTGGGATGATACCACCCTATGTTAAGTGTGGGGATGGGTGGGTGCGGCTTCCTAGCTCAACTGACATGATGTGGAAAAGTATCTCACAGACATGACCAGAGGTTTGTTTCCAGGATGGTTTTAAATCTCAAGTTAATAACTTAAGATTAATCATTACATCGCTAAACCAATTTATAAGAAAAGACATTATGGGGTCAGGATCTCACCTCTTCCTTCAGAAGGTATCAGGTTGGAGACCCTGATGAATCTTCTCACCTCAAGGCTGACCAGCAGGTATAAGGAAGTGATCACCTCATTTTGAGTGACTTCGCTGTGCGCCAGACACCTGCTAACAGTGTAGGAGGAGGACAGATAGATAGATAGATAGATAGATAGATAGATAGATAGATAGATAGATAGATAGAGGTCTCCTGGCTCCTGGGGTAGCTTGGCAACCTAACTGCCCGCATGATGGTTATGTGATGTGACTCCATAGTGTTGACACTCTGCATGTCTGGATCCCAAGCTGGGCAAAGGAGCAGGCTCATTGCAAATAATCTACAGAAGCCAAGGGGCTGCCCCGTGAACTTGACCCCTATCCCAGTGGACTTGAACCCTGTACATTGAAGCCACTTTCTTTTCTTTGCAGAAAGCCTAAGTCTTTTAATGGGTCGTCCTTGGAGGGAGGAGAGCCTAAGCTGGGAACATTTTCTGGAACCAAACCACAAAGCTTCTCTAGCACAAGCATGTTTTAAATCTGCTACCTAATCCTTCGTGGAAAGGAGGCAACAGCCATCTATCTCCCTGGTGTGGGACAGGGTCAGGCAGCTGAGCCTCTGCTATGCCCATGGCAGCCAGAGCATCTGCACACGGATGGGCTGGGAGAAAGACTGGGGCCCTTTAGATGGGAAAGCGATACAGATAATAGAAGGGCCAAGAGGCCCCCAAAGCTTCTGGGTGAGAAGGTGGGGGGTAACCTCACCAGAACTAAGGAGGTTACTACTACAGAGAAGAGAAGACAAAGGAACCAAGTTATAGTAACCTCAACATCATTTTCCAAAAGACCGATATATTCCTTAAAGTGTGCTCGGAAGCAGAGGCAGCTAGTGCTCTGCAAATATTTATAGCAGCATTTTAAAATTCATTATGTTTTATGAGTGAAGTGCGACAATGAATGTTATGAAAAGAATAAATAACAAAATGGTGGACACCCAAAAAAGTGAAAGGCTCACCTAATTCTACCATGCTGGAAATAAACACAGGTAATGGGTTAGGGTAGTTATACAAGGGCATTAGCCAATCATCTGTTTATATCGTAATGGCACATGTAGAGGGAAGGGTATGTCTGAACTCATCTTCCAGCTGTCTGTGACTGAAGAGCCCTCTGCCAGACTCTTTAAATCAAAGCACCAACTTCTGCCACCTGGTGAAAGCTATCTCATTTCCTGATAGGATGGGATATACCAGGCATGGCTGGCTGTCTTTCCAGTTCAGTAGCAGCAATCTTACCCTATCAATGGGGTCCTCTGCTGTCACTAGGATACTTCTTACTTGGGGGTCAATATGGCTTCTGAAACAAGGCATGATGGGTAGGAGGGTTCTGTGACACAGAAATACATGTTCAGCCTCTGTTCCTGCCTCCCGGTTTCTGACTTGAATTCCCAAAGTCCCTGCAACGCCTCCCTACTTGTTCTCAGAACATTTTTGTTCCAAGATTTGCTACTGTTTACTAGTTTATAATTAGAATGTATATGGGGCAGGTTGTTATGTTTTAATACACGCATACATTGCATATTGACTAAATCAGAGTAGTTAGCCTATTGACAGCTTGCATTATCATTTCTTTGTGGTGAGAACCTCAAACTACTTTAAAATGTATCGTGCCTTATGACATAGTGATCCTAAGACCTTTGTCATATACTGAATAATAGGAGCATGTGACACAGACCTCCTAAGTCCACAGGAATTTCCCAGATAATATGAGCATTTTGGGTTTTGATGATGGAATTCTAGGTGGGCTACTACTGCAGGGTCTCGGGATGGGAGCTGGTTGCCAGAGGAATCAGTCATGTAATTAGATCGCTGGAACTTTCCACACTCACCTTCCCCCACCTCTAGGAGAAGGGGCTGAAGGTTGACTCAATCACCAGAGGCCAAGGACTTACTCGGTCATGACTTTGTATGAAGCTTCCATAAATACCCCTCAAAGAATTGTGTTTAGACAGCTTCCAGATAATTAAACACGTGGGGATCCCTGGAGGTGGTGAACCCAGAATAGAGGGAGAAGAAGGTGAGTGGGGGAGAAAGATGCCATAGGTTAGAAGTCATGGAAACAAGGCCCGGAAGGCTGGCCAATTGGAGTTAAGAGCAACCCAGATGAAACTTAGTAGGTAATGACTCAGTGCTAACCATAGGAAAGTAGGTTCTAATAGCATAGAGGGCAGGTATCTGCCCAGCTCTTGTATTGCTTAAGGCTTATTGTAAATAATTAATGTGTGTGTGTGTGTGTGTGTGTGTGTGTGTGTGTTTGGTCTAGGAACTGAATGATCAAAAGCAGGGTAGAAACCCCAGATTGGGATTAACCATTTCTATAACACAGAAAGGATACGGAAACTTGTATTCTTCCCACATGCCTGGGGCCAGTCCCACCTATGTCTTCCATTTGGCTATTCAACTGTACTTCTGTCATAAATTACTAATCATAATTAAAGTATTTAATTCCATGAGTTCTGTGAGCCTCTCTAGTACATTCACTGAAGCCAAGTGAAGAGGTGTAGGAAACTTTACCTCTAGTTCAACAGAGGTAGAGGAGATGACTTGGATATTGGAATTGGAGGATAGTCTTGTGGCACTGGGTGGCCTGGTACTACCTCCAAGTAGAGAGTGATAGGATTGTGTCAAATGATAAGACATTTAGTTGACATCTACAGAGCATGCTTACCTTGTGCACAGAGACGTGGCACCTACATATTTGGTGTTAGCATGGCATTGAGTTTGTGACATCAGGAAACACACTTGGGCTTCCATCCCATATAGGTCATTTCTCAGGACTGGTCTGTGCAAGCAATACAAAGGGCCTCCCAGCACCACCTTGTCTTTAAGGCCCAAGGATGGTACAAGTCTAAAGGCCACCCTCACTTACAGTCTTCTGCACTGTTGTCTACCAGAGTAAGGAGAAGGCTGATAGTTCTCGAGCATATACTGTTTGTCTTAGCTAGGATTTCTATTGTTGGGAAGAGATACTATGACCATAGCAGCTCTTATAAAAGAAGACATTTGTAATTGGGGCTGCATTATAGTTTCAGAAGTTCAGTCTATTATTGTCATAGTGGGAAGCATGGTGGCACACAGGCAGACATGGTGCTGGAGCAGGAGCTGAAAGTCCTACATCTGAGATCAGCAAGGAACAGTGGTGAGGCTGGGACACACTGGGCCTGGCTTGAGGTTCTGAGACATCAAAACCCACCGGCCAAGGGATGCACTTCCTCTAACAAAGCCACACCCTACTCAAACAAGGCCACACCTCCTAATAATGCCACTCCCTGTGAGCCTCTGGGTGTCATTTTGATTGAAATCATCACACTGTCTAAAGAGTTTAAACACACTGAAGCCTTTCACAGTCAAGTCAGTTGACTCATTCAAGGTTACAAAGCTAGATAGGAGAGCTGTTCTGAAGGCCATGTTTACCTGATGGAAAAATTAGAAGATGCTGCTGTTACACACACACACACACACACACACACACACACACACACACACACTGGATCTGGATTTACTTCAGTTCTCTGTGTCTTCATACAGCAAGATAGCTCAATCTTGGTTATGTTTTAAAATACCCCGAGCTTAGATGAACTGGCCACTGCTATTATAGAAACACAATGGAATAATTACAGAAAATATTTAAAAATAGTGCCCTACCATCATCCCTCCTCATATGAGTATCAAGTTAGTATATCATTGGATTGTATTATGTTAGAATGTTTGATTTTTAAAATGACTGTTTGAGTTGCTGACTTGTGTTTTAAAAATATCACTAGATAGATAGATATTTTTTTACCTCAGTATCAGATAGAATTTCCAATAATTTCCGAAATGGCCCTGAACACTCATTTGCAATTCTGCACTATTTACGTGACTCTCAGCACTGATGATTATAAAATCAAAATATAGTCTAGCTGTGAAAAACACTGAAGATGCTCAATGTCCTGCAATATCAAACAGTCTAGATTTGATTTTTTAATATACAGAGAACAAGCCCATTCACCTCACTCATATTCAAATTTGCTTTTTAGTCCAGCAAACAATAAAGTTATATTCCCATGAATCATTTTAAAATAAGATTCCTTATGATTTGCTATCAGTATCTGATCTGTCTACCTATTTACTTTATTTATTAATTTATGTTTAAAATCAGACAGATGGAGAATGACTTCTATGGCAAATGACCTTTAACTCCTAATCCTCCTGCTTCTACTTTCTGTGCTGGCATTACTGGCATGTTTCTTCACAGCTGGTTTCTGTGGTCTTCAGCTTTGAACACAAGGTTCATGCTCGAAGACAAGCGCTCTCCCAATTGAACTATACAGTTTACATAACTGTCTATCTAGAGTTTATGTACAGAGTTTCTCGGCCAAAAGCCACAGCAGAAAAAGATTAAGAAGTCCTGGTCTAGAAAAATTCTCTCTAGAAGCATGTCCACCTACTCTGGTCTGAGAACTGACATCATATCCTTGATACCTGTGATAGTCTGCATAGAAATGACTGTACAGAAGCACAAAGAGTGGCATTATTGGAGGTGTGGCCTTGGAGTAGCTGTGGCCTTGTTGGAAAAGTGTGTCATTGGGGGGGGCCTGCTTTGAAATTTCAAATGCTCAAGCCAGGCCTAGTGTCACCCCCTTTTCCTTTGTCTGCTAATCTTAGCTACCTCTCCAGCACCATGTCTGCCTGGATTCTACCATGCCTCCTATCATGAGGATAATAGACTAAACCTCTGAACTGTAAGCCAGCCTCAACTAAATGCTTCCTTATAAGAGTTGCTGTGATCGTGTTGTCTCTTCAGAGCAATAGAAACCTAACTTAGAGCAGTCAGCAGAAGGTCTAGGAAGACAAACTGGGGCCTCCAAGCCAACAGGCCCTTGATGGTTGATTGGAGGCTTGCTTCTGTGACTTTACTGTCTTCCCCATGTAAATGAAGATCTGGTTAGCAGTGGGATGGGTTACTCTATTCTATTGACCAACATAAGACAAATACTACACATGTTGTCTCTGAGATCTTAAAGAGTCCTTAGAGGCCCCGGGCAGGTAAGAGGCACACACTCTGTCCCTTCTTTATGGCTTAGGAAAGCTCTCCAGGTTCACCATTGTCTTGTTTTCCTCCCAAGAGTTAGGCTGTGGCCCACTATTATCTGGGACCCCCATAGTTGACCCTTTCAAAGCTTAGCTCTCAAATAATGCATCATAGACTGATCTATGCATTTTAGGTAGAATCACAAATGGCTGACTCCCAAGGCTTCGATATTGGCAACACTGAAGACACAGGAACTCAGAAATTCTGTAATCACAGAGACCTTAAGTAGAGCTCTCATTCTACCATTTCCCAGCCTGACCTTGGATTGATGTCCTGTCTAGGCCTTAGTTATCTCCTTTTCCAAGTTTAGATATCAACCATGCCTGCTCCATAGGGTTGTTTGAGGATTAAATAAGACTATGCAAATAAAACACATATTTCAGACCTAGCCTACGATAAGGCCCTACTTGCTATATCTTGTTCACTGCCAACACAACTCTACTGTTCTGGCTGTCTTCCATCTGTGGACTGGCACCACCAGGCCTGCCCCACCTTGACTTCTGTGCTTCCCTCACCAGATCCCTTCCCTCACCTCTATCAATGTCTGTCATAATATATTTTATTTACATGAGGTCTCTCGCACATTCTAGTAATCTCTCTTGTTTTTAGGGCATCAGAAGAGTTGAGAGTTCACGGCAACTCTCAAGCTCACCGACAAAGGATACTCACAGCCCGCTAGAAATAGCATAGTTCTGTCAGCCATTGCTCGTCACCCGCTCTGAAGTAGGTCCTCATGGAGGTGAGGCATGAGAGCTGATATCCCAGCATACGGGTCCTGAGTATGTGTCCTGCCAACTGCTATTAAAACCACGTGTCGCATGCTGCTGCTGTGAGACTGGCTGAAGCTATTCAATAAGTTCTAGTTTCTTCAATAAGTTTTTTTTTTTTTTTTTTTGCAACCAAATCCTATTAAAAGTTTTATATAAATATATTCACATGTTTTTTTTTAAAGTCCTTTCAAAGCCATCAAAGACATATATTTGGGTTCAATTAAGTGTCCTATTTAATTGCAATTATATTTAGACAATGTTCTAGGGACTCATCACTCAGTCCGCACCAATCTTGCCTGGTCTTAGAAAGCAAAGAGGGAAGACAGAAAAAGAGTCACTACTTGTTGGTAACCTCTAGGTTTGGTCCCTGATAACCATCATCTCATTTGAGCCTCTTAGCAATTCCCTAGAGTAGGTAGACATAGTCTTTGCATAGAGCTCAGAAAGATTATGGAATTTGCCCTGAGACAGATAGGTGTTCAGCTGTGGAACTGTGGGTAGCGTTCAGGATGATTTTCTTTACCCTCTATCAGTCTTCTCTGCTCCCAGCATTTATCAGTAGAAGATAAACTGCCTTAAGCTGCCAGTGTGCCTGCCATTGATACACCCGGGGAGAGCCCTCATCTGAGTCATGGATCAAGTTGTACATCTGTGTTGCACACTAATGTGTCCGTACAGACAGTGCCTTTATTGTATGAGCATGGTAGCTTCTGTTCACCATGTGGGTCGATTCTAGGAGAAGGAGACAGGCTCATTAGAACAAGGTGTCATGCAGATAGTATATAGCAGCTGGCCGGTGGCATACTGGTCCTCAAGGAAAACTGGTAAGACAGGTGAGGAGGAGGAGGCAGATGTGACTGAGAGCCGCATCATCAGACCCTATCCTGACCCCATTCTGCCTACCTTCTGACGCTGGTGCAGATGACCTCAGTCAGTGTCCCAGTCTGCTGTCGCCTTCATTGGCTACCTTGTCCTGGGGATGGAAACCTGTCAGACACTCATTCTTTACCTGCAAGGCTAGATGGAAATCATCCATCGTCTGGTCTCAGAGAGTGATGTGTGGTGGAGTGTGCTGGCCTGACTTCCAGATGTATGCATCCGGCCCTACGGCTCTCCACTGCCTTGTGACACGTGCCTACTTCTTTGCCCCTTTATTTCCCCAGTGATGGATTAGAGGTGTGAGCTATGACCCCTGTTATAAGCCTCTGCAACAGACCATTTAAGCCAAGACATTCTGGCATCTCCGTGGGTATGCAGAGAAAATGAGGTGAAGTGTGAGTTGTCAGTCATTCTTCCAGACTCCCCCACCAAAAAAAAAAAAAAGACCGAGGAGATCTTCTTTGACCCCCATGGCCAGAAACTCAGCCAGATAGTCAAACACCATTCAAGGATGACAGCTAGAACTTGACTATTGTCGTCTACACTCTGTGAAGGTGAGTATCCTTAATTAATCACCCAGGACGCTCCCTCTCTTCCACACTTGGAGGGGCTCAGCACCTTCTCGGTCACCACTGCCCGCTGACTTGTAATTATCTTTCAGCCTGTCACCTTTGGAAGACTGGGAAGGGAGCGCTCACCCCAGCTGGGCTGGGGCCAAGCCTATTGGAGGACAACGGGCATTTCAGAATCCTTTCTATTTATCCCTTGCCTGGAATGCCAACTCTCAGACAAGAGAGGAGCTCTTCATTGCCAACTGGAAAGGGAGAGAGAGAGAGCTCTATACCTTCTCACACCTTCCAAGGCTGCAGGCAGTGTTACCTGAGCTTAAAATTATTACTTCTTTTTAACCTTTGTTTCTCTCAGCAGGCCCTGCATTTACACACATATTCCTTAGTCACACCTTATTACTGTATGAAGCAGGTTCATTGCTGGCTCTCGATTTACAGAGGTGGGGAGCTATGCTCAGAGAGGTTACCCCCCCGCCCACTCCATTCGAGGTCAGAGGTCATACAGTGGCTAGCAACTAGTCCGGAAAACTGGAGCACAGGTCACCTGACCCAAAGGGTCCCTTTTAGCCATGGCTTTCTCCCACCACCCTTGGAGCCGCCACACCCACAATTCTCTAGGTCTGTCTAGGAGCATTGACTGGGAAGCACCCCCAAAGATCCTGGACTTCTGATTTAAAGTTCCCCCCACTCCTTCCCAGCAGCAGGCATTTGCCTGCTGCGGGCGATGGCTCTTGCTTCCTTCTCTCAGATAGACACGTAAGGATGAAATTGCTCCTCTGGTGGTTCTGAGTTTTGCATTTCATGTTTAGAATTTTAAGGAGCTGTCAAACGTCTTCTGAAGTGGCTGCAGCCACTTTATATATAGTCCCATCAGAACCGTGTGACAGTGAAGAACTCCCCACCTCCCTTCTCCATTTTAACTCCAAGTTACCTTTAAAACTCACTTTTCCCTTTTCCTTTGGCCAGTAGCTGAATCCTGCCCTCTGACACCCCCCCCCCCCGAACCTACCCCCCTGTCCTACCTAAAATAAATACGTACATGCCTACACTCCATGTTGAGATGGCAACTATTCTGGTTTACATTAACCAGGTACAGACTAAGACATTCCCCACCACAACCCTCCCCAAAGATGCTCCAGCCCACAGTGAATAGAGGATATATGAAGCCGCTCTTTCTTCTCCACTAGACAGGCTGTATGCAGGGACCATACAGGTTTCATGTCCCTTCGAGAAACATGAGATCTAAAGGCAATGTGTTGTGTATGCTGATGCATGCCTGTGGCCCAGCCCTCAGAGGGCAGAGGGCAAGTAAGAGGGCAGCCTGGGCTATATAGCATACTTACATAGGACTCTATCAGGTTTTATTAGTAAAGAGCAGCCTGCATTTATGGCATTTAATCAGCCTTCTTTAGGAAATCATTCTGCTAGCTTCTGTGTTCACCTCTGCCTTCTGTCTTAGAAACTCTATCTTAAAGGTTATATGTCTTGCCTGAGATCATGTAGCAAACAGGGGAAGCCCAGCCTCCAACTCCAGGCCTGACTGGGTTTCTTGCGTGGGTTTTTTATATTCTGCTTACCCAAATGGCAAGATGCACGGTCTCGGGTCCTTTCTATCTCTTGTGACTTGTTGGACATTTCATTGAAACCCTTGCTTTCCATTTACATCCTGTGTGCTTCCAGCTGGTGACCTAGATAGCCTCAGTTTCGAGCCCTGCATCTGTCTGACCTAGGCTTCCAGGGCCTAACCTGGTCACATGGGACTCTTTTGGCAAAAACCAGCACTAGTGTTTGCTTTAGCTGTTTTCTTTTCCACATCATTGTTTCCATAGGATGTCTGCCTTCCCAAAATAACACTGGGGCATTCCAGGTAAACTCAACATCCGACTAAAAATCCCCACTCAGCAGCAGCCTGAGGGCCTCTGGCTCGCCATTGTTTCCCCTCCTTCCCCTGATCACACAGGCTCAGAGGGATGGGAGTTTGGGCACAGGTCTACCGTGGAGCCTGGCAGGGAGAAGCAGAGGAGATGGGAGGGCTTTTACCAAGCCTAGTGACCTCTGGTCCCTGCCCCAGGTTGACAGACATGTCTGTGGCCTTCTCAGTGCCTGAGGAATGTTATGGTGGCACACACAGTATAGTTTTAATGTTCCTAATGGATACAAATGTTATGTACCTAGTAACATTCCTGACTGGCCTCTTTGGCTTTGGGAATGTATCTGTTACGCCTATGTGCCACCTCTTGGCTCCCTAGTACTGGGCCATTTTCTGCCTTGTGGGGATTTTCTCCACAGATGTGAGCCAGCCGGGTTTTGTCTGATGCTTGCTTTCTCTCAACCCTTTTCTGAGCATTTCCTGTGATGTTCCTTGATCTGTCTGGCAGTTCATGTCCAGAAGAGCCAGTATCGTCCTGATTTGGCAGTTTCACCATGTCCTTCTTTTCACTGAGAAAGAAAAAAAAAGCCAGCTAACAAGAGATCCTAGGGGCCAGAGCAATGGCTCAGTGGGGAAAAGAACTGCTGGGCAAGCCTGAGTACCTAAGATCGAGGCCTTAGAACCTCATAAAAGCTCAGAGCCCAGGGCAGGTGTTTATAATTCCAGTGATACCATGAACGGATGGGAAGGGGGACGGGAGAGTTTTGACCTAGCCTAGAATACAAAGAGGAGAAAACAACAGAGACTCTGCTTTAAGTGAGAGGTGACAACTGACTCACACCCAAGGCTGTCCTCTGACTTCTACATGTGTGTCATAATATGAACATGCACACATATGAACACACATACACACACACGAACACACACATGCACACATATGAACACACATACACAGAAACATAAACATATATACATATGAACAAACACACGAACACACATATATGAACACACATGAACACACATGAACACATACACACAAACATATATACACATGAACAAACACACTTATATACACACATACATGAACTAACACACACATACACAGGTATGAACATACCCCCCCCACACACATGCACACAAACACGGGTCTTAGCAGCATCAATCCCTTGGAGAAGTGACACCCCCCCCCCCAAAGGAGCTTTGGTCCCAGACAGAAAGACTCCACTCCAGCATGAAGCATCATCTGTAATCCCACCTTAGAGGCTTGAGGGATGTTGAACAGTGAGTATGATGTGTGGCTGCCATGGAGATCTGTTCTCATCACAGAAAACTTCCAGCACAGAGAGAAACAAATGGGATAGTGGAGCAAAATCACTGAGGCTTCCCCAGATGTCTTTCACTTCTTAGCTTCAATCCGTCTGATCTGCCCAGGCTGTGCTGCTACCACATATTTTATCCATAGGTATCTTAGTCTGCATTTCCAAAACATTAGGGTCCTTAAGAATACTTAACTATAATATCCCAACACATTAAAAATCAAACAATTCTTTAATATAGTCATGTTCAAATTTGTCCAATTTTCTCGTTTTATAGCTTGGAAATTTATTTTTCAATATTTGTTTTGGTAGAAAAACTTGTCAAAGACTTAAAAACATTTTATCTGTGTGTTTTTTTTTTTCTTTCTTTCATGTCAGGGATTCACCTAGGGAGCTTGTTAAAATGAAGATCCACTTGGTTGTAGAGGCCCCAGATGTTCCCTTATCTGTCCCTATTGAACTTTTTGGCCTTCCCTTTTTATGTTCTGATTTAGTTGCAGGGAATACACACACACACACACACACACACACTCCTGCTCTCCTTGTCTGGCATTTGCTTCTGCCTAGAACAGGCTCTATGGCACTCCTTACACCCTCTTCCCTTAATTCGCTCCCATCCACCTTGGGGTGCCTGGCTTAGCATTGTGTCCTCTCTCTTGCCTTCTCTAAGTGTGATTGTGGGTCAGATGTGCCTTTTGTCTCCTCTCCAATGCCCCATCTTTCCTTTCACAACAGCAGTGTTGTCACAGTTCCTGGTCCTGCTCTTCTAGAAGACCAAAAACTCCCCGAGAGACTCTGTCATCTTGTTTACCCGTGTAGGCCAAGACCCACCACGGACCTGGCCCACAGCCAGGTTTTGACAAATCATCATGGAAACGGAAACCAAATTCAGATGAAAGTTTATTTCAGCCACATAAACTAGGGACAGATCCACTAACAGAAAACACCCAAGCTTTGACTGTGTACTGTATAAAATCTCAAGCATTCTCATGTCTGGGCAAAGCACACACTCTAAACATCTATTTACGGGATGTTTTAAATCACATTTGCTGGCTACGTGCTGTCTTTTCTTGGCATCCACAGACAGATATACAACAGTTATCATTGAAGAATTGAGAACAGCAAAAGAAGTTTCATCCACTAACTTAGTTCTTTCCTCTTATTGGGGAAAGGACTCACCCTCCATATTTATATCTGGCTCAAGGAACGGCAGCCATGTTCCCTCTTCCCTCTCCTGGTGCCATTGCTTTAAGAGATGTCCCCAGCCTTCCCCCAAGCACACCATTATTTCCTGTCACCTTTCCTTCTTCTATGAGACACCTTCTCAATGTGAGATTACCTATTTGTTCATGATTCTCCCACTTACTGGTTGGCACCCTCCCCTTACAACTCCGAGAGGACGCTGGAGGGGGGACTCCAAGCTCCCCAAATACCTTCTTCTAGTCAGCTCCTGGAAGTTCTACATTCTCTTGAACCTGACTTGGAGTAATTCTCTAATCATCCTCTGCTCTGAAAATTAGCCATTCCTTCTGCTTCTGCTGAGAAGTCAGGGCAGGTAACATTTTCAGTGAACTTTGTGTCCAATCCTTTCCTAAACTTTCCCAGCCATTAGAGAGCTACAGCATCGCCTCATCCTGTTTGAGCTTTTGTTTCTCACAACCATTCGATCCTCTAACTCTTCCATGTGTACCAGAAAATGAGCAGTGTGCACAAGGAAGCCTGTAATCTCCTTTTCTGTGTGGTGGGCTAAGAGTCACTTTGTGCCCGGAGCCCTGGAGCCCAGGAGAAACGGCTTGCAGTTCCCTCCTCCGGTCACCAGGGGGAGATGCACATTCCAGAGTCCTCCCCAATGCTCTTTGGGAAACTGGGAAAGCAGATAGGTGTCCCTCCTTGGACATCAAGATGCACACAGGCAGAAGGGACTCATGAATACACAAACTCATGAAATGGAGACCCACAGCCCTTCAGAGACTCACAGGCAGTCACCAGTGGGGAGGCAGGGCAGGAAGTGGTTTCAAGAGCCACTCCCTCTGCTTTATAGACCAGAAAATAAAGGAACCTCTCTGGTTAAAATCAGAACCAGCTAGAACGCACTCTGCCCATTCTCCCTTCCAGTTCCACTATGCTGTTCTATCTTTGATTCAGCCATGTCCTGGGCGATGTGCAGAATGGTTGGACACAGACCACATTCCCCTGGAAGACAATCATGGAGAAGGCGGGAAAGGAATCTAAGACTTGATTTTGAATGCCTTGCCTTGAGTTTTGATGTTCTAATAGTTTTGGGGCAAGGCCAGGGCCCCAGACTCTTTCCCTCAAAGTCACAATCATAATTTGGTATGATTGTCTCTGTACTGCTGTACAGCTTTGAGGATTTGATGAAGTAATCCTAGCACGTGCCTAAAAACTCTGAGACACACGGTAGATAAGCGCTGTTTAGTCAATATTGAGTTTTGAACAGATTGGCAGAGGTGGGAGAGTATATGTCCACAGGGCTTCTCTAATCATTACAAATAATCCCAAGCTCTCACAGTGCGGATACAGCTAGTGTCTTAGTTCTCCTTTAGTGAAGCATTTGCTTCTTGCTGGTGGAATGCTCTGCTCTTTGATGCTGCGAGAACCATGGCCATCTCTGGGGAGTTGGTGTTGGTTCTCTGGGCTGCTTGCATCCCAGGACACAAAGTTCAGCATCCCCAGCTCTTGACTTGGTTATGGCTTCAGGAAAGACATCTCTTTGGGATGTTTTGTACATATGCAGCAGTAGGGCAGTGCCACAGCTACTGTGATATATGTGTCACTCCTAGGAGGCATCGGCAGGTTTGCCTACACAAAATGTTACTCTAGCCTAATGGAACCCAGACTGACTAGTATTCAGATCATTTCCTCCCTGCTACAGGTGCACGAGGCTGAGCATCTAGGGACAAGCAAAGAGGGGTCTAGGGACACCCATTCACTGTCCTGAGAGACTAGCCCAAATGCATACATAGGCTCTGGATAGTGGTTCGTCAATGTCTTCTGTGGGATAAAATGGCATCTTTGTCTCTCATGGGACTTTTAGTCACAGTCTCTTGAAACCTCAGAGCAGTATGCTTTCCTCGGACACAATGTGCCCTGAGGCAGAGCCTTTGCTGCTTGTCAAGTAGGTTTGCGTGGGTAGAGGCCAAGCTACCCACCACCATCCCTTCAAAATGTCCCCGCTTTTGATGGCTTGCACAGCTGGTTTTCTGTGCAATTAAAATTCCATACCTAAAAATACGTTTGTAAAATGGCCCATTAAAGACAAAGGCATGATTGTGGATCCCTGTCCTAGGTGACCTGCACGGATTATTGTATCTCACAAGAACCCTTTGAGTAGATATGGCTAGTCCCACATCAAGGACAAAGAGACCAAGGCTCAAGAAAAAGGGATTTGTTGCAGGATTTTCCTGTCCAATTACATTAGGGCAGTAGGAGGCCTGTGATTGAACAGGGAAAAGGGAGGCGGAGCTGATGAGCATCTGAGAGGAAGGGGAAGGCAAAATGGAGGTGGACATGAATCAGCATAGCTTTAGCCAGCCACAGGTAGTTATGATATCATAAGGTTAGAATAATTGGGATAAAACTTTTATCATTATCAATTGGTTCTAAAAATATTGTATTGGTGTATTGTAAATTGTGATTTTATTGATAAACAAATCTGATTGGTTAATTGTAAGCTTTAAGATTTTTTTTATTCTACCGGGTAAATGGGTGTTGTGGTGGCTGACTGTGGGGTGGACAATCATTGCGTGGGCTGGCGTCGTAGCGAAGAGAACTCTGGAGTTCCAGCCCAGCCCGAGAATTGGTTGATAAGAGACAGATCCAGTGGGGCTGAGAGTTGTCGGCACATGTGCAGGTCTGGCAGCAGCGATCTGCCGTGGGGTTTCGGGAGCACAGGCACAGAGAAATGCCGAGTTGGAGGTAGCGCGGAAAGCCTGTCGGTTAGATTTTTTAATATTTCCTGCAACAGGGATTGGCTCAAGGGGGTAAGAAGGGTATGATCCCAGGACTATAAGCCAGGTATGGCTCCAGCCAGCATCCTCAGACCCATAAAAATCATTCCACAGAGGAGTGGGGAGATGGAGGTCTAGGTTCAAGTCCAGCTCCGAGCTCTTCATACTGAAATGCTCCTTGACTCGGTGTGTCATAGCCTGTTTTCTTCCCTAACCACATTGACCTGCTACTAACACCAGTGAGAGAAGACAAGAGCCCTAGTGGTACTCTGCTATAGGGTCATGAGAGACAACTCAAAAAAGACTCCCACAACCTCAGCCTTCAATCCGGATGCTCCAGCATCCCGACCGGCATGCTCACTCCCGAACCTCTCATGGTGATGTCATGAACCACAAAGATGAAGTTTCCTTGGATGGTCCGGAGTTTTCTGCTCTCAGCTTGGGGATTCAAAGCTTTGGGGGTCGGATCAAAGCCTGTGTCAGGTGCTGTGGGAGGGTGACACATTCTTTTCCTTCTCTGTCCTCTTTAATTAGCTCAGAGCGATACCTTCTACAGGTTCTTATCAGTGCTTCCTGATAAGGTAATTAATGGGTTTCTTGTCTCCCCTTGAGCATCCTGGGGCCCCAGAGGGCTGTGCTCAAAAGGAAGGTGCTAATTAGTTCCTGTGTGATTATCTGGTGAAAGTAACAGAGCCAGGTCTGCGAATCCAGGTGGAGCCTTTGTCCTCCCTGGGGGCACGTCTCAGGCTCTCTGTCTCTGTTCTTTTTGCTTGGTGCCTGGTCTGCCCACAAAGTTCAGCCCCTCCACACCGGCGGCCCGTCTCCTACCAGGTGGCAGCCTAAGACAGAGTGCAGCCTTGAGCCCTCAAGGTAGTCACTGGGAAGCTCCTAGGAGTGTCCTGGAATCAGAGCTACATTGCAAATAGTCCTTTTTCTCAAGCCTGCTCCACCCCCACCATGTTAGTCAGGTACTACATGGGGGCCAGAAGTTGGTCTCTACACTGAGTTCTGCCACCATGTGTGCTATGAGACCTTGAATAATGCTTTGACTCCTTGACTCAGTTTCTTTAGCTATCAAAGTGAGGGCTGGCCTACTCTCAGGGATGGTAAGTATGTGGTTTGGATGGCTCTGGGGACTTGGTCACTGTTTTCTACTTCGTTGTCAATAGTGAAGCTTTGTTCAACTTCTATGGACAGTGTTAGGTTACAGACCCTTTAGCTGCCCTGCCTCCCAGAAATCAGGACATATCTCCTTTATTCTCTCTCCCTGGACAAAGGGTTGATAAACAAAGCCGGTGTGGCCTTATGGTCTTCCTCTCTTGCAGTTTCTGATAACCCACAGCCACCTTCATGCCCAACCCTAAAATAAAAGTGAATTTTAAATTTACTTTTCTTCAATGCCTTCCTGCCTTGAGACATGAGTGGTATGAAATTTCCCCTCATGACACCCCAGACATCTATAAGAAATAGAGACTCCCTTTGTTGTCTAGAATTGAAGGCCTCTTCTCTTCAGGGCTCTCTGCCCACTGTCTGTGACGGCCATTTTTCTTCACAAAGTCCCTTTGCAGACCCGAACGAAGCCTTGTTCTTCCACTTCAGGGCCTCGTCACACTGCCGATGCTATAACTTATCCGAGAAAGCCTCTCTCTGAAGGGCAGCTCATCTCAGCTTCCTGCTCAGTGAGCCAGTCATCTGAGTTATAACAGGAAGCTGAAGAGGTTTGACTGTGATCAGCCTCAGTGTTGACGGATGTGGCTGTAGCATATCCTGTCAGTGGTATGACTGGCATTCGGTGCAGGCCATTCTTGCTGCACTTACGGGATGTGTGGGGTCTTTAGACAGCAGTCACCCACTAAACGGTGACACACATAGACATTCCCTTTTCTGTGGAACAGAAATCTCAAGTCTCCCATCGGATTCTTGGGATTAAAACCAGTGACAGACTGGTTTTAAGAGATCAATTGTAATGCACTGTGGGGGAAAATACTGTACTGTTACTTGTGGACTTCCAGGTCATAAAATAAGGGTTACTTGAACACAAGCACTGTGGTAATTTGACATTAGATCTCATAACTGATTATTAGACTCATAGTAAGTGACTGATAGGTAGGTGGTATATACAGGGTAGATATGCTGGACAAAGGGACGAGTCTTAGATTACTCGAGACAAGGACAGAGGAAGCTTCTTACCATGCTATACTGAAGGCTACAGAATGTAAAACTTATCCTTTTTTTTTTTTTTTTCTAGAAGTTCCCATTGAGCTCAGGTAACTGAGACCTCAAAAGGCAAAATCCTAAACAAGAGGTACAACTACCCTCCACAAATCCCCAAATAGCTCCTAGGAGAACAATGGAACCTGTTAACGGCCAAAATCATTTTGACGGCAAATAACACAAACTATGCTTGAAGTTGTTTAACTAAAAATAAAATAAAATAAAATAAAATGCATTCCCATTTCATAGAGAAGCCATACAGGAGATCGAAGCATTTCTCCCCTTCAGTAGACTCTACAGTAGGGAAGGATTTTGTGCATGCTCTCCGTTTGCTCCCACTTCTGTTTTCTGAGGAATGATGAGAGAAAGGCACCAAAGCTTTTCCTAGGACCCACGCAAGTGAGTGGGGCACCCAAAGTCCTTTTCTTTAGTTCGGATAGATTAGTGTGGACAGAAATACAGCCAACTGATGTGCCTGCCTAGAACTTAGGATCTAGAGATGTCACACCTTTCTGTTCAAGGGTCTGTCAGGAGGTTGTTCATGGTCGCAGACTTGGAAGTGAATGGTAGTGGAGGGGCCAGGGTGAAGTGGAAGCTTCTAGTTTCCTTAGAAAGTCAGTTGTGTCAAATGGTGTTTTGCTGGGGCAAACACACGAAGGAGTGTTGTCCTGAAGTGGACGCAGGTGAAGCGAGGTTTTGCTGAAGCAGACACAGGTGAAAGGATACTTCACTGAAGCCGACATGTGAAGAGAATGTTTTGCTAAAGCAGACACAGGTAAAAGGATGTTTTGCTAAAGCAAACACCTAATAGGAAGAGTGATAAAAGACTCTTCACTAATGACACCTGCATATTGGGTCACCTTACACTACGTTGTTGGGCTCCATTTGGTCACGACTCCACAGAAAGAAATGCACCAAAGAACACCGTGAGGCTCCTGAGGCTCCTTGCCTCAGACTTGGGCTGGTTGGCAGAGTGAGGTCAGCTGAGAAAGACTCACACAAAGTTTTACTAAGACAGACTCACTTACTGAGAGACGAGACGTGTGGTAAGAAAGGACCCAGAAAGGACACGTGATGTTTAGAGAGAGTATAGTGGGACCCAACAGACAGTGACAAGGACTTACTTGCTTACATATCGAGCTTTACAATACTGCTTAGACTCAGGGTCCTCACTGATATTCACTTCGTTGAGAGAGGCACAGCAGAGAACTTCTCTTGGCATGGCCTGTGTAGAGGGCCGCGCCAGAGTCGGCTCAGCCGCCATTCTAAGATGGTGCCGACATCCTGTTACCACCCCCCATCCCCATAGAGTGGGTAAACAACCTGTTTAAGCCTGTTGCATAACCATGCTTGATCACCGCCCAGCCCGGGGCTTAACATGAGTGATGGCCCAGCAGCCAATCCGGTTAAGACACGCCTCCTCCTTGGCTATATAAGCCGAGCCGAGCCCCTTCCGGGCTCTGGGTCTTCCCTTTCAAGGCTTCAATAAAGCAGTCTGTAGAAGGATCCTGGTGTCTGCGTGTATTCCTGTGTATTCCTGCTGGCGGGAAGGTAGCGCGAGTCACAGGCCTGGTTACTTCTGCCAACTCAGCTGAGACCTCACTGTCTCTGCAGCTGATTATTTGCTATCTTGACACGACTGCTAAGACATGCACGAAGTATTTATGAGTAGATGGAGCTGCTACTAAATCCTATAAACTCCTAAACTGGACTGCTAATATATTTGTAAAGTATTTTTAAGTGGATGGAGCTGCTACAGCTAAAACCTATAAACTAAACCTCTGATTTCCTGACAGCGCAGATGGGATTTATTCCCCCAGAAAACATTTCTAAACAGGTTCTACTTCCCCTGTATCCTAATAACCTTTCTCTTCCACTACCTCAGGTGGGTGGATCACTAAAAAAGAGATTAAAACGTTTTAAAACTGCTATTAAGGTTAAAAAAAAAATGTAAGTTACACAAGACTTTCCCAATAAAGAGCCCAGTCTGGCAGTCAGTGGGCAGTGGGGGCTATACGAACATCCCACAGGTTTCTTCTGGTAGGAGCTGGATTGACCTCTGCCAGCTTTCGTTTCTGCATGGGGCTTGTTATTCGGCCTTTACAATGATTATGAAAGTGGTCTAGTCTCTTTTCAAAAGGCCATTTTCCTTAATATATTAACCCAGGTCGGTTTCTATTGCTTGATGCCTACATTTTCACTAAGACAGCTGGAGCAGTGCCTAGAGTAGGAGGTAAATCTAGAGGACAAATGGGCTGCTCCCCAGTCTCAGGACAACGGGGAGCAGAAGCCACCATAAACTCAAGATGTCCCCACAATGGTGACTAGGATTATTAATCTTGTTCGTCAACCTGATGGTATTTAGAATCACCACGGAAACCAGTCGTCTTTGGACATGTCAAGATTAGACTGAGGTGGAAAGACTCATCCTAAACGTGGGTGGTGCTATTTCGTAGATTGGGGTCTGGGGCTGAGAATAACAAAACGAGAAGGCAAGCTGTATGAAAGCAATCATTGGCCCTTGCTTCTTGACTTCAGATGCAGTGTGACCTGAGACATCACAATCAAGCCATGGGATCCCCGGCCCACCGATGCACACACAACATCATGGACTATAGCCTCAAGCTGGGAGCCAAAATAAACCCTTCCTTCCTCAGGCTGCTTCTTCAGGTATTTCACTGTAGCAACCAGACTCCGAATCAACACAGTGACCACAGCAGTGACCTTGTGGAAGGTCTAACTCCTTTCCTCAGGTCAGTCTCACTAACACAACGGATTTCTTTGCTGAGCTTGGTTCCTAGCATCCATTCCATGGCTTCCCTCTTTGCTAAGCTTGGCCCTGAAGGAAGATGGGATGTGTACCTGGGTCTTCCCCTCTTCTCTGATCTCTTAACATGTGGTTTAAGAAGGGTAGAAGGGTCTGCTTTTTTGTTGAGGTTTGGTCTTTCTGCTCACTGTAATGCTAGGTGCAGGCCCCCAAGATGAGAGAGTTTGCATGCAGACCCAAGTGACACTACGTGACCTTGCCCCCAAGTTATTTCTGGTTGGTAAATAAAGATGCTGACAGCCAGTAGTTGGGCAGAAGAGACATAGGTGGGTTTAGAAGGGGTCAGAGGAGAACCACAGGGGAAGAAGAAGGAGGAGGAAGAGGAGGAGGGAGAGGAGGGAGAGGAGGGAGACGAGAAGGAGAGGAGGAGGAGAAGGAGGAGGAGGAGGAAAAGGAGAAGGAGGAGGAGGGAGAGGAGGAGGAGAAGGAGGAAGAGGAGGAGGAGAATGAGAAGGAGGAGGAGAAGGAGAAGGAAGAAGAGGAGGAGGAGAATGAGAAGGAGGAAGAGGAGAAGGAGAAGGAGGAGGAGAAGAAGGGGAAGGAGGAGAAGGAGGAGGAGGAGGAGGAGGAGAAGAAGAAGAAGAAGAAGAAGAAGAAGAAGAAGAAGAAGAAGAAGAAGAAGAAGAAGAAGAAGAAGAAGAAGACAGCGACAGTGAATGGGTTGGGTGAGCCATGAAAGCGTCCCCTGAGGGGCAGGCCAACTGGAGTTAACAGCAGCCCAGACGAAGTATATTTAGTAATAACTCAGGGTTATCCATAGGGGGAAAAAATTGATTCTAATAGCTTAGAGGGTAGATACCTGCCCATCTCTAGTGCTGATTAAAGCTTATTATAAATAATAAAAGTTGTATGTCTTTTATCTGGGAACTAAATGCTCCAAGGTGGGGTAGAAACCCTAGATCATGATTAAAAATGTTTATCACAGCTTTTGGCCATGGAGCCTGTGGGAGGGAGGAGTCCTCTACAGTGGAGGTGATTATAATATCCTCCCCTCTTCCTCTGTACCAGGAAACAGCCAAAGGTAAAAAGCCTAAATGGAGGCCAAAATCCAGAAGAAGTGGATGTAGGAACAGCAGCTACAAAGAGCAGACATGGCACTGTGAAGCTCCCTGCTTTCCTTTGAAGGCCTCTGCCGAGGAGCTTCCTGTGACCCAGGCTGAAACTCTTCCTGAGTCTTCTGAGGTAACTGCGCTCCTCCCCTTCTCCACCTCACCAGAGCTGGGAGGGTGGGAGCTTGAGGTGGAGACCAAGACTTGGGACTCAGATGCTATGGCCCCGAATCCCAGCTGAGTCTATTTGGGCAAGCCATTAAATCACTCTGCGGTCTCATAAGACTTCCAGGGGAGCCTTTGTCTATTAGTTTTCTAGAACTAGAGATTGAACCCAGGGCTTCATGAAGCTTAGGCAAATTCTCTACCATTGATCTGTAGACTTAACCCTATTTTTATATATACATATATAGTTTTTAAAATACATATGTATATAGTGCTTTGATTATATCCCCTCATTATCTTCTCTAACTTTCTTCCCCTTTTGCTGAACTCTTTTTTCTTCTCAAGAAGTTTCTCTTTTACTTTCATGTCTTTTGTATGTGTGTGAATGTCTACTACACTTATTTGGGGTTGTCTGCATGAGCATGGGTGGAAGGGGAGTTATTTACTGGGCCAAGGGAAACTTGCCAATGGCTAGACCACTGAGAGAAATCTGCTTGCCTCTCCCCCAGCAACGATTGACTATATACTATAAGCTTTATAGTGTATGAGCACTTCCTAAACCTACGTTGGATAGGCCCAATCTTACATAGCTATCTACTGCTACCGTAAGTTCATGGGTCCAGCCGTGTTATACCCAGGAAACAGCCCATCTTCCCATCTACCAGTTTTTACATTCTCTTCTGTTATGTGCATGAGCTGTGGGAGAAGTTATATAGATGTCTTGTTTAGGGCTGAGACTCAGCAATTACTTATTCTTAACATCTATCTATCTACTTATTCATCTAGTGTGTGTGTGCACACACTTTACAGTGGACATGTGAAAGGGACAGGACAACCTGTATGGGTTAGACCAGTTGAGTTCCAGGAGTCAAACTCAGATTTTCAGGCTGGGTGGCAAGTGTTTTTCCTCCCTGAATCACCTCGGAGATCCTCCTCTCAGTACTTTGATCAAGACTTTTAATCTCTTCATTAACTACTGCCCACGTCTCTGATCAAGGCTGAGAGCAACCCTAACCTAGGGGTATAGCACGAATACTTAGAAAGCAGTTTGATATCAAGCCTCTTTAGCAAACTAACGGTAGTAGGTTCCTATCTAGGTCTGATCACAACCTCAGCTATTGGTTTTGACCAGGCTTATAGCACCATGCATGAGTTCTCTCTATGGACAGGCCTCAAATCCCATAAATGTTCAGTTGTGCCACTATTGCACCAGAGGGCACACCTTGCCTCATAAGCTGGTATTGTAACTCACAGCCCTCCCTGCGAGGAGAGATCTGTCGGTACCTTTTCCCCAGAAGCCTTCATGGTACCTCTGGAATTATGAAAGCTATTTATCAAGAAAGAAACCTCCAGCTCAGTTCAAGCTTAATTTCTCTACATCTTGCAACCAAAATATATGGTGTTTATGTCCATGATGGCTAAGCATCTAGTTCTAGTGGATCACCAAAAAATATTCCTAGCCCTTTTTTTTTTTTTTTAAATTTTGATTTAAGGTCTAAGTGGCACAGGCAGACTGTGCCCCCATTCTAAAGACCCAGATGGGTCTTGAACTTGCAAAGTCCTAGACCAGCTTCTTAAGAGGCTGGAATTGGAAGTGTGTACCACCATGAGACCAACTGTGATGTTTAAGTGAGTTAGAATGTGCTCAGAATGGAACGTGGTACAGAGTAAACTCACTAAATTTTTGTGATCTTGGCTCTCTTGTCTCATGGCTATACAATGTTCGCTGCTCCTGACTTGCTACATAAGTCATGGAGCATACGTAACACTTCATGGAATTCCTGACATGGGTCAGGGAGCTGGGAAGAGCAAAGCTCACACAGAGGTTGGTTCCTTCCTCCCATCTTCCTTCAAAACAAATGGAGAGTAAGCTTGATAGCTCTCCTGGTAGGATGTAACACCCCCCCAGGACTCTTTGACAAGCCCACAGTGGCACACACATATCCACAAGCCTAGGAACATACACACAGTCACATGGACACACAGACATACACAGACACAGACAAGATACAATGCCCGACTCCAGCAACTCAGCAGGGCATCTAGTGCCACGTGCATCTAGAATGACCTGTAGCCACATCTGGCCTGTTCCAGGAGTAGGGTGTGTCTACTCTTGATTCTTGGTCTTTGAACTCGTTCTATATGATCAGATTCTAAAATTGGAGCCCCGGGAGTAGAGGAGCAACATTGTAAACTAGCATCCTTTGTCTACCCACGGCAACAGTGTAAACTAACATCCTTCCTCTACCCACCAGAAGCTTCACATTCCTCTTTCCCCCTTCTAACAGAATCACAGTTCTGAGCAATTGTCCCCCAGGCAGGTTTAGCATCTGAACAAGACCTTTAGCAAGACTATCAATGATACCCAAACTAATAACCATAGTATTTATATACTAAGCACTTGAAAATTGTTGTCACTGTTCTATATGACTTCTGTATATGAACTCCTCTTAATCCTTTTTTAAAAATCTAATTAAGTGAGTATTATAGTCACCAGCCCATTTTACAGATGGGAGAACTGAATTACAAACAAGTGGTAACTTGTCATAAGATCGGTGAGAGGCAGCCAGTCTGGTTCCATGGACTGGGCTGTTGGGTATTGGAGGCATTTTCAAAGATACTGAGGAATTGATAGCCCCTCAAACACCGTCCTACATGTGTAATTCAAAATAAAGCCATGTTTGGACTGTAAAAGAATGTGAGGAACGGAAACTGCCCTCTGGCCGTTTCCCCTGAGGCCCCCTTAACATTTTTGAGGCAGGCTGCCGACTTTCTAGACTGCATTTCCTCTAATGTCTCCTTGCTTGAATGAGTTCTTAAGCATGGCTACTTAGGTTAGCAGATAATCCAAACACTGCTTGCTTTTTCCTATGGTTCATATGGCTTCTACCTGAAAGTTCAAGGTTATCTGAGCCTGGCTTTGGTTGCTGTTCCTTGAGAGGGAGGGATGGTATTTCTTGGCCAGAAGGAGAGTGACTTTGGACCACCCTGAAAATGGCAGAAGGATGGCTACAACATGTGGAATTGTGAGCACCTACAGAGAACAGTCTGGTGTCAATCAAAGCCCATGGGAAATACTTGGGACTATACCCTATGGCTCTTTGTGCTCCTCCTTCCCCTGTCTGTCTGTCTGTCTGTCTGCCCATCTCTTATAGTTCTATGTTCCCAAAATCCATGAAGGTAAATATAAAGATACAGTACTTCCAACCAATCGAGGACAAGACCAGTCCTCAGGCCTCCAAACCCTTAAAGCCAGTAACTTTTGGGCCTCCCATTCCTCCTGTGTGGGCACTGTACTCTTTACTTGCAAGGGGTTAAAGGGCAGGAAGGACCTGGAAGGTCTGATGGACAGGGAAATGGGAGGGAAGGGAGATATGATGTGTTTATCTAGTGAACAAGGTAAGAAGCACATTTTACCTGGCCATCTGGGGCCTTCTCAAGAATCAACATGCCTGATTGGGAGCAGGCCTAACTTGCTCCTGGGAGAAGGAAGGGCTGAAGCATGCATGATGTTATTAATAGACCAGGCTCCCTGGGACTCTTTTTTTTCCCTGAGCTGTTTCCATGTGAGGCTCTATTGGGGTTTTGTTTCTGGTTCTCATGAGTTATTTCTGCCCTCTGCCCTCAGTCCCTTTGAGGTCAGCTGGGTGGGGGTGAGGGGAGACTGTCTGATGGCATGGTTAGCGCTCAGAGAATTAGGAAGGGCTGTGAGGGTGGGTAGGGCCCTTCCTCAATCTCCATGTTGGGCTTCAGAGAGAGAGAGAGAGAGCTTCACCAAATGCTGGCCCTGATTGCAGCAAAGCATGCATCCAGGAAACCTAGGAGTAGGGGTGTGGGGGAGGAGCACCCGGGAGACAGACTCTCTCACCAAGGGACGAATGGATTCTCTCTGTGCACAGGAAAGGCTCTATCCAAAGCAGCAACCTAGAAGCTGCCAGGCTATAAATGCAGGCTCACCTCTGGAGAGCTGCACGCAGCATCACCCCAGTCCTCTGAACAATCTGGGGGCAAGCTGCGGCTTCCTCAAGTGAAGTGATTTATGGAGAGCAATGATTTTCCTCAGGCAGAGAAAGCGCCATCAGAGACACTAGGGCTTGGCATGTCCAACGTACATGAGAGCTTTGGGAAACTGAGGGACAAGCTTAAGTGAAAAAGTCACTAAGGATGGGAAGAGTGAGACTGTCCTGAATTGAAGTTTGCATATTGTACGTCAGCGTGGAGCTAGCTCAGTGCCTCAGAGATCAGCGCCTCAGTTCCTAAATGCTGCGGAAGAGAGGGAAGAAGGGTCATCAGGACAAGGACAAAAGCCGTAGGAATAGGGAGATAATTGTGTCACACACTTGATGATACCCTGTCTGAACACCCCTCCCCCCCCACACACACACAGAGTCTGTATGGAAGGTGACTATACTTGTGCTATAACGACAGACACAGCTTTGCCCGTTTATTTTGATGGCAAACTTGCCCTAAGGACTTCAGGCAATTTTGAATGTGTCTCCTGGCTCCTCACCTGCAGGATGAGCATCTGAGTCTTTGTCTTTTCCTTCTCCCGCAGTGTGCTGTGGTGCAAACCCAGCAGTGCAGGGCTAGATGCCCAGAGATGCAGGCAGCTCATGGTAGCCGAAGCAGGAAGTAGCACACACGACTGAGGTTTAACCTCAGCCTTTTCATTGCAAAAAGCAGACAGAACCTCCAGAAGGAAAGACAAAAAATTTCAGCTAGGGCAGGGACAGGAAGTGGCATTGTAGAAAATGTGTTCCACTTGTACCGCGTCTCCCATTTAAGTCTACATGTAACATATTTCCGTGGTGCCTGCCCATTAAGGAGGAAAGACAGGTGGCCACTGCAGGCAATGGGGTTGTGTGCACAGGTGTTTAGAAGCATAAGATGAAAAGGTGCACAGAGATGTTAGGGTTATGCTTGAGAGAGGGTAGCAGAGGCTCTAACCACCTCTCTAGCTCATCCCTCTCCTAGAGTGAGAGAGTGAGCATGACAGTTTAATGACACTATCAGGGACTCAGGCTTTGTGACTCCTTTCTCTAGCATCCTTAGATGAAGGCATTTGTCTTCTTTGTCATAAGTTGCTTGCTATATCTCCAGACACACCATCGGCGCTCCGGGCATAAAGGAGAAAATGACAGGCAAAGCTTTGCCCATTTATTTTGATGGCAAACTTGCCCTAAGGACTCCAGGCTACTTTGAAAAGGCTAAGATGGTGTCTCCTGCCTCCTTACCTGCAGGAAGATGAACATCTGGGTCTTTGTCTTTTCATCCTCTGTAACAGAAGAAGGAAAAGACATAAGTGAATTGAAAGCAGTGCATATCGGTTTTGTGATTACAGATTGTTTACGACTGTTTGTAGTGTACTTACAGAGTTTATATTTATAAAAGGTGCAAGTGATCTATTATTTGTTAAAGGGCATTAGCAGATGCGACCTGTGGATGGGAGCTGAAGCATGAGTGGCATTTTCTCTGTGTAGGGTTGGCATAGGATAACCCCATGAGATCTGAGCACAGTACCTATGGAAAGCTGATAGTCCTTGCCGCACTCCTGAGCATGGTTATTGGCAAAAATCGACTATATTTTTCTACAGAGAGCTGTGCTTACATTTCAGGAGGATAGTATGAGTAAATTAGTTTGTTTGTTTGTTTGTTTTACTTCTTATAACCTCTTTCTTTACTTAGTTGATCATTTATTCATCTATCCATTCATCTGCCCACTGCCCCACACTTATCCATCCATCCATCCATCCATCCATCCATCTGCTCATCCATCTATCCACCTGTCCATCCATCAGTGTGTCCATGCTCTCACCCAACCTCATTTTCACCCATTATCCATCTATCTATCTACCCACTTATCCATTTATCAGTCTTTCTATGCATGCACGTGCCCATCTGTCCATCCACTCATCATCCTTCAATCTGTCCACCATTCATCTGTCCAATCAACCGCTCAGTAAACATTTTCAAATCGATTCTCTCCTTGCTAAGCTTTGTCTTCCTACTGTTTTCTTTACTCCAGGCCTGACTGAGACCTTTTCCAAACGTGGGAGCCTAAGGATGGAGAGTTATCTAAAACAGTTGCTATTTCAGTCCAGAACTTGAAGTTAAAAATGTTCAAATGGAAAAAAAAAGTTTAAAAATATAGATGTGTATTTTTCTAAAACCCCATTAAACTGTCAAGGGCTCTCACTGTGTGTTTCCTTTCCCATCGTTGCTAATCGGCAAGGTATGTGTGTGCCCCAAACAGAAGAGTGGCCTTCCTTTTCCTCCTCCAGCTCCACCCCTCCCCAATCCCTACCCTTCCTTCTTCTGCTGCTTATACTTAATCTGTTCCTCAACCTCAGGGACCCAGTAGTTTGCCCTCCATTCCCTGGAAAGATTGGTAAAGGGGACACAGCCTTGCTTCTGCATGGGGGCTTGGATACCCAAAGCCGGCTCCATGGTGTACTTAGACTGCCTTAGCAGCTCACATCCTGGCTGTGTCTTTTACCAGGTGCATCCCTTTGAGAGTTTGACTGCTCTGGATCCCAGCTTGTGTACAGTGAGAGTTGGCATCCTCTGCTTCATGTTATAGTGGGGTTGGCCTGGTGCTGCTTGTATTTAAATGCTCGATACTGGTTCCCAAGATCTGGTTGCCCTCAATGAGCAGATCTTCATTCATTAAGTGATGGCACATAAACCGTCCTCCCTGGTTTAACTGGCTAATAAAAGGCTAGAGCCTGTGACTGGGCAGGAGAGGGAGAAAGGCGGGACTTGAGGATAGAGTTGAGGACCTCAGGAGAGACAAAATGGGAGAAGAAAGGGGACACAGAGACTGGAGGAGGCCTCCATAACAGGAGATGGACTGTGAGCATGTGGCCAGAAAGATGGCACGTGACAAGGGACACATGGCTGGGAAATGAGTTAGAAGAGCTCCAAACATGCCCAGTCTAAGTTTATGGATTGTAAATAAAATACCTAGACTGCGTGTCCTTGTATACGAGCTAGTTAGAATGCATAATTCCTTTTGCATCTTGTTTCTGTGAGTTGAAATTAACAGAGCCTATCAGGCGCCAGGCAGAGCTCAGGTTCCATTTACCATGAGAACTGTGTCTATGGCAAACCATGATCTCACTGCCCTCTGTTTCATTCTATCAGAGAGCTAGAAGACAGACCCGAGACTTCCTCAGCCAAGCCTATAATTCTAATTAATATGATTATACAATAATTTGATATAACTGGTGAGAAAATAAAATGCAAGAGAATTTTGAAAAACAGATCAAGTAGTGTGTGTGGGAAAACCAACCTGCTGGCCATGAGAATGTCTCTTAGCTCTCTCCTCTCTTCACAGTCTACCAAATGCTTATAGAAAAGTGTTTAATATTGTTTTGTTTCTGATCTTGTATCCCTTAATGTTGTCCTACATTGAGATGTCAACTATTCCTTCCATGCTAATGTCTAGAGAATCAAAAACACAGGAGTAAGTTGTTTTCCTCATTGCCTAACACAGCAGGCAGAAGCCTGAGGAGCTGCCTAGAAAAGAAATTCCGGTGCTGGGGATTGCAAAGAGCAGGCAAAGCAGGGTGGCGAGGCTTTCAACTCAGATGTAAGCAGCGTCTACTCATTTATCAACCTCTGCCTTTGGCTAAATGGAAGCTTTGTTCCAAAGGAAGCAGTTACCAGGCCTGGTGGGGAGTAGATGCCTGGAATCCTGGCATCTGTGGCGCATGAGGCAGAAGGATGTGGAGTCAGGGGCCAGCCTGGGCTACATACACAGGGAGTCATAGAAAGACCTTGTCTTAAAACTAACAAATAACAACAGTAGCAAAAGACACATATACAAGAAAGTTGAAGATGAGTCTGAAAGATAGAGTATTCTCTAGCCTTGGGGTCATGTGATTCTGATCTTGAAATTAATATATGTAAGCAGGGACCCAGATTCTGGGGATGCTGTGAATATTTCTACACATTAAGCTAGGGCAGTTTAGGAGTAAACTTTTTAAAAATAAGCAAAACAAAGCAACACACACACACACACACACACACACTGAGGTCCAGTGTTCCTCAGACCTTTCAGTAGCCCATGGCTTTGCCTCTGGGCTCTTCACCACATCAGCTGTTTAGGGAGCAGTTGACTGTTAGAAACATGAGGGCTGGTATGTGGGCCATACAGGATCCCAGATGGGTATGTCAAGGCCTTAGTTTTTGAGAGGCTTACAATTTAGCCTCTCAAATACACATACGATAGCAGCTGTACATGATAGTTTAGGCATCCCAGCATAGCACACCTGAATGCAGCCCTAGGCTGCAGAAACAGAGGTCACTGATCTGGGAGTCCTGGCATCTGCCACATCTCGCTATTATTGGGAAGATCCTTGGCCAAACTCTGTGAAGCCAATAACTGGCCCATGTTTACCTCTGTGAACCCCTTACCCAAAAGATCTGCTTCAAATTCCCATGCCCTGTGTCTTTGCTCAATGATACCTCAACTTGACCAAGGAGGACCAGGCTTCTCATGAAAGACATGACTGCAAAATTGGAAGCCCAGCAGCGCTCAGTGTGGCTCTGCTTGCGGCCTGACCATCCCCATGCTGAAGGCATTCTCAGTGAGGGTAGAGGAAAAATAGAAGGTGCTAAAAGAGGGCATTGACGGAGCGTGCGCAGGGAGGGCCGAGGGAGGGCTCTTTGCTGAGGGTGTGCACAGCCTAAATCCCTGATCCCCCGGGTCAGATACGAGAACAAAAGAGCTTTTATCTGAGGGAAAGTGTTCACAGAAAAATACTCTGAGCTAGAAAATTCCTGTCATCCTCACTCATTTATTTTGTATGATACAAGGACACAAAAAGAAAAAAAAATTCTTTCACTTTCCTGTGTAGCCCTGACATAAAGGAGAGCCTGTATGTGGCGGTGGCCGCGGCATATGAGCACGGCCTCCCAGGCTGCCCATTAATACCCAAATGCTGGCAATCCCACCAAGGCCGCTATCCTGCTGCCTTTCAGGTTCAAGCCTGCTTCCGTGTATGCGCTCCTGAAAAACAAAGATGCTTTCTTAGCAACAGAAACTCCATTGATCGTCAGTTAGGAGGCTTTGGATTCTAAGTCCCCAAAATACTCAACCAGGAATGAACTGAGCACAAATATATTCTCTCAACGCTTAGTGCTACGTCTGAAGCAGACAGTGGTTACAATTGTTTCAACCCAATGACTTCAGCTGGGCATAGGTTTCCCCCGTTCTTCCGATCTGTCCTCACAGGGTCACAAGATGGCAGCCATAAAGCAAGACCTCACAGAAGACCCCCAATGTGGAAGCGAGTAATCACCAAAGGCCGTTGTATTAGTAACTTGCCTTGTTGCCTGCCGTTATTGTCTTCTTTCCTGACAAGAACGGTTGGTTCATGTTGCCTCACTGAGAGGATCGTGAGGTATGGTGAGAAGGTCATACGGAAGGTGATTGAGGCAGCTGCTCAAATTGCACCCACATTCGAGAATCAGAGGGTGGCATATGCTGGTGCCCAACTCCTGTTTTCCTGAGTCTCTACACACAGAACAGTGCAGTTCAGCCTCAGAGAACACCTTCCCATGTCTGTTAGCCTAATCTATATCATCCTTCCCAGGTATGTCCGCCAGCTGATTCCAGATCCTGCCAGCTTGTCAGGAGGTTAACCCTTATGGTGGTTTTCATTGACATCATGGATGGAGAAAGTCTTCCTCAAACAGGACTTTTTCATGTTTCACAGGCCAGAACAGGGTCAGATGACAGCTGTCAATCATTAGCAAAAGCAAAAACCTCTTTGATAACATTAAAACGTTCACCCTCATTGGGGTTGATATCCTGCAGAGACTGGAAATTGGTTTTGGGGGATCATAGAAAGGCACACACACACACACACACACACACACACAGAGAGAGAGAGAGAGAGAGAGAGAGAGAGAGAGAGAGAATACTGATGGTATGCACTTTTATGAAAAAGGCAATTAGAAACAAAATGTCTAAAAGGCTGCTTCAGTCATGACTCATTTGCTAGATCCTGGGGACATCTCTTTTGGCCTGACAAACAAGGGAATGTGTCGGGTGGTGGTGGCGCATGCCGCCTTTAATCGCAGCACTCAGAAGGCAGAGGCAGGTGGATTTCTGAGTTAGAGGCCAGCCTGGTCTACAGAGTTCCAGGACAGCCAGGGCTACACAGAGAAACCCTGTCTCGAAAAAACCAAAAAAAAAAAAAAAAAAAAAAAAGGAATGAATGAATGACAGCCAACCATGTCTACCATACACTACACCCTACCTGGGAAGAACTGTGCTCTGCAGGATGAAAACATGATGGCTGTCTGTGACTTCAAAAGAGTGCTGGACCACCGACCCGCTCTCAAAGGTGGCCGTGGCTGAACTGAGCATTTAACTTGACAGCCAAAAGTGAGTTTCCGGGGACAAAAAATGGAAATTGACAAAGGATCTGAGATTAATAACGAGACGTTTAAAGGATATTTTTTACACAGTCAGGCTGTGTGGTGAGTGACTATGTTAAATGACTTAACACATTTCTCCCTTTCTTGTGTGGCGCTCCAAGAAGATGAAGCCTGTGGGTCTCAGTCAGTATCGCTCTACTCCAATGCATGAAGACCACTGTACGGTCAACGAGCTGATGGGGTTAATCTTGATGAGCAGATAGCTGGCTCCTGGCCACCAGGGGAGAACAGAGAGGCATCGCTGCTGTATTCCTCTGCCCAGCTCATCTCCAGCGCCTCCCTTTCCCTCTGATGTGCATGCGCTTTTGTCTATGGTTTCCGGACCTTCCAGCCATCATCCTTGCCTTGAGATAGCCAGCATTCTCACCACAGAGGAGGCTCAGGGTCTGGCTCAGCGTTCTGTATGGTGGGTGTGTGGGAAGGCTGACGAAGATGAGCAGGTTCTCTGGAGCCTCTGCAGAGTTCCCTCACATTTCGGTATCCATCACTGTCCCCTCCCCCCATCTTCATTACTCTGACTCTTGACTTACAGAGTCTACCTGCTGCCTCGATATTTGCTTTGATGGCCTCCACAGGGCTATAGGAAGCAGGGACAGGCAGTGCCACACACATCATGGGAAGCGTGTTCCTGAGGGAGGACGGTGGCATGGTGCTCTCTTTCAGGACTAGAAACCTGTTCGACATAAACTGCTGCTCTTGATGAGTGTGGGTTCCACTGTCACCTCTTTTGACCAGGTCATACTAACTCCATTAGTGTCACTGCAAACCAAGAGGGGTCATATCCAAGGAACGGTGTGTGGGTGATGTTCAGACTCTTATGCCTTTCTGTAAGTCAGTGCTTCCTGGGACTAGCTGTAGACACTCTGGGCGTTTTGAAGTCAGAATTGATTCCCAGCTCCAAGCCCAGGTCAATCTCTCCAGCTGGGATTCAGGCCTTGGGTTTTAAAAACAAATCCCCAAGTGACTATGATAATACCAAGACTAAAAGCAAGTGTGTGTGTGGATGGTTATTTTTCTCCCACCAAGCATACACTTTATGTTTAAAATATCAAAAGAAAAATAAGGCAATTCTCATTTTTGGAAAGAAAGCAAGTCCATTTCTGTTTACTTCTCTCTATAAAAAAAGATCTTTTTATAAAATGTGAACTTATATATATGGAGAATACTCTCGTTTTCAGTGTTAAGCACAACGAGAAACCAAGTAAGAAATGTTTTAAAATGTTAGTAAGATAACTTCAAATAGACATAGTGTCTATTTCACTTATTTAAATGAGGAGGAGAGTACGGAAAAGACATTTGAGGTGAGGGACATGCCAGCTGAACATAATGTCTGGTGAGCTTCAGCGTGGATCCCTGCCATGTGGCCATCTTTAAATAGGTGTGTTATTTCTGAGCCGCCCCAGATGATAGCAGGCTTCTGGTGGAAGCTGAGATTTCAGAACTGCATGTTTTCTACCAGATGTGGTTGTAAAAGTAGTAGGTACCTTGACTGAGGTTGCCCAGAGAAGAAAATAGAAATACAACAGAGTTTTTAAAAAGCGGGAGTAAAAATACCCGTTCTGGGTGACTGCTCCTGCGACCCCTTCCCTGTCCAGGGAACAGCCGCTGAGATCAGGGCATTAGGAAGAGCTAGCCACAGGCCTTCTGCCTGTTTGCAGAGGGTGGGCTCAGAAATGGCCTTCTTGGCTGAGGACTGGCAGTGGTGCAGAAGCAGCTAAGCCCCAAGGCTCTGGCTCTGGGCAGTGTTGGCAAAATCTGGAGCCTGAGGCTTCTGAGAACAGTGGGTGGGTTATTCTAGGGACAGCTGCAGCTGAGCTTCAGCCTTTGGTCAGATTCATGGCAGCAATGTGATGGTGACCATTACAGCTAGAGCTGGTACTTATTTTTCTAAAGCTCTCTGTCTCTCTGTCTCTGTCTCTCTCTCTGTCTCTCTCTCTCTCTGTCTCTCCTTCCCTGCCTCCCTCCCCTCTGTTTTTCATGTGTGTGTGCATGTGTACAAGTGTGTGTATACATGTATGCACAAATGCATGCACCCATGTGTGTGCATATGGAGACCAGAGATTGACATCAGAAGTCTTCTTCTGTTCCTCTTCTCCTTATTTTTTGAGACAGGGTCTCTCACCGAACCTGGACCTCACCATTTCAGACAACAGATTTCTGGAATTCATTTATCTCTCCCCACTTACCTTGGCATCGGGTTTCATTTGTAAATACCCACAGTTGTGTTCAGCTGTTACATGGGAGGTGAACTCAGAGCCCCTTGCTGGTATAAGCACCATGACCCCTGAGCCCCTAAGTCCTGGCTCTTAATGTTATCATAGGCAATAAGTTAATGAAGAATTTGCCTAAAATTTCTTTTAAAGATAGAGAGAAAAAAATAATGTTTTTGCTAAGTGCTAAGCATTCTCTAGGCCCAGTATTTCTATATTATGTGCAAAACTAACTACTTATGATGTGCTTAAATCCCATAGAGAATCATATAGTTGTGTCATGAAATGATATTGTTCTCATCTCTTTAGTAGTAACTTTATCTCACCTACTTATGTAAGGCGGCAAAGACCTTTGTTGTCAAAAAGCTCCAACATATATTGATTAATGCACATTTTCTCCTTTAAAATTAGTCTCAAGTATCGTGCAACAATGCTTTTCCTTACCGAGACCTCAAGAGCCTGAGGGAGGGGACCATACTCTTGATGTTCCTCTTCAGCAAGTCTATAATATGGGGCTGGCATTGAGGACCTGTGTGTGATCCCCAGATCTCATATTTTTAAAAGCTGGGCAAGGTGATATGCATCGTAATCCATGAGCTGTGGCTACTTTGTGAACTCCAAACCAATGAAAGACCTTGTCTTTAAAAAAAAAAACAAACAAACCACCAACAAAATAGACCGAAGGGTTGTAACTGAGGCCATCAGTTAGCCTCCACATGCACAAACACACACACAAAAAAATAAGACAAAGGAAGAATCGTCTCTGCGGAAGTGCACACTAATTTTGCTCAACGTGTTCAATGCCACCATCTAGAAAGACCATTAGGTCACCAGCCTTTCTACACCGTGCTTACAGTACTGAGTAGAGGCTATAGTTAGAGCCTAAGGCCCTTGAGAGAGCATCTGGGATTTGATCTAGGCCAGTTCCCTCATATTATAGAAATAGAGATGTTTTAAAAGAGGCAAGAAAAAAAGAAAAGAAATGGAGATTCGGATAAGTAACACTCTACTTAAGAATATGTGAAGAAGGGAATTTGTAGTCACCATCTCTAGGCTGCTACCGGCAGCTCATTTTACCCTGGCAGAGCCCTGGCACCAACACTAATCAGCACTAGAATTATTAAACTCCACTGCAAAGGAAAATAGATGTCTACATTTTAACTACAGAAGGGCACGCATATCCCTCTGTAACCGTAGAACAGCAAGCGGCACAAAGGAGTGTGTGACTGCCCCGGTTGGTTCTGCTTTGGAAAAGCAGACCAACAACCACCTTAGCTATTGGGTGACGCCTGGCATCTCTTGTGCTGGGGAGAAAATGAAGACACCACAATGCCAGCTGCCCTCACAAAGGATCCAAATATTCTCAGGCTGTCCTTGGTCCTTGGCCAGGGCAATGGCTTCCAAGAACCCAATGGAGGTAAGCAAGTCTGCGTGGCTCCCCACCTCCTGCTTCTCCCATGGTCTCTGTCTTTGTTGTACAAATCTGCTCAGAGACCTTGTCTGGCCCTCTTGGAGAAAAACTAGCAGCAGTATAGATGCCTTGTCCTGGGAAGAAGGGCTCCTGCCTGCATCTGTGGTGCCTTGTGAAGTTTAGTTCCCTCCAGGGAACCCTTCAACAGGAGGCCACTTACCTCAGCACAGGCAATACCCAGCCTTCTCCCTCAGTACAATGCCACCTGGCATTCAGTGGAGTGGAATTCTGCTCCTCTGAGGTCCTTGCTCTTCCAGCTTCGTCTCCCCATTAACTTACTCTTCTAGGCTCTAAAAGCTGATGAGTGTTGCCTCCTGCTTCCGGACACCTTGCGTCTCAGAGGTCCAACTCACAGCACCATGAACTGAGTTTAGTCATTGCTCCTTCCGTTTCTAGCTGGGTAACTGCAATCAAGAGGTGTTCCCCTTCCTTCCCAAGTAGTTGAGAATGACCTTGAACTTCTGAGCTTCCCCATGAAAGCTCAAACTATAGGTGTGTACTGCCACACCAAGTTTTATGTAGTTCTTGAGTTGAACCCAAGGCTACATACAGGTTAGGACACCATTCTACCAACTGAGCCATTACACCAGCCCCAGAACTTGTAATTTAAACAATGTCTATTTAATATATCTGGACTCATCAAGCCATGAATATAATATAACAAGGATGTTATTTTTAACTGCTTTTGTTCTCTTGTTTGAGGCCAGAATTAATTTTTTTTTTACTTTCCACAAAATGGTAGCTGATAGGAAAATTGTGTGTGTGTGTGTGTGTGTGTGTGTGTGTGTTGTGGTGCATGTATCTATAAATAGCCATGAGGAAGACAGAACAAAACACCAAGTATTTTCCTTTATTTCTCTGTCCTAGTGCCTTGAAAGAAGATCTCTCACAGAGCTGTATGCTAGCCATTTTTTTTTTTTTTTTGGCTTGGCTGATTGTCCAATGAGTTCTCAGGACCCATTTGCCTCTACCTCACAATGCTGGAGTTACAGGTAGCCGTGCCTGGCCTTTTATGTGGTGCCAAGGCTTCTGACTCAGATTCTCCTACCTGCAGAACAAGTGCTCTTATCCACAGAACCATCTCCCCAACCCCTGCCCCCCCAACATTTGTTAAACCCTGAAGATCTGAATAATACGGGAAGATTCTTTTTCTCTGAAGAATTCTTTCGCTTAGGCAGCAACCCCTAAGAGTATTTGTAGACACTGCAGACCTAGAACATGCTCTGGCTCTCTCTTGCCCTGTTCTGCTTGACTCCCTCCAATTGCAACAGTTCCCCTCATTGTCAAGGTGTGTCTGCTTAAGGGGTCTGCTGTGTGGTCCAGTATTCCAATTCAAGTGCACTTAAGTTCTATCCCGTTGATTCTCACACTTCCTAAAGCTGCAACCCTTTAATACAGTTCCTCATGATGTGGTGTTTCCCAACCATAAAATTATTTCACTGCTACTTCATAACTATAATTTTGTAATTGTGCTATGAATCATAGTGTATCTGATATGCAGGACATCTGATTTGTAACCCCCAAGAAGGTCTCAACCTACAGGTTGAGAACTATCATCCTAGTCTGTAGACCTATGTGTCTTACCATAGTTGTTTTCCTGAAAAGCCCATTTGATTCTCCGAACACAGGTCCACGTTCATTGCTAGTTGGGAGATGTGATGGATAATCCACATTGTTAATGTGAAAGGCTTTAGCATCACCTAGGAGGCACAGCTCTAGGTGTGTCTGAAAGGGTGTTACTAAGGATGGGAGAGCTATCCTGAGTTTGGGTAGCACTAATCTATGGAATGGGGTCCTGACTGAACAAAATGGAGACTATGAAGTAAGCATTGTCATTCACCATCTTACACTCCTGCTGCCACAGCTAGAGACATTTTTACTACAATACCTTCCCAGTATAGTTGGACTATACTCTCAAACCGGCAGCCAAATGGCATCCTTATTCCCTTAAATTGCCAAGTTATTTTGTCACAATAATGAGCAAAGTGATACAGAAGATTCAGAGCTGAAACACCCTTCATGCCTATACCCTAGGCAACCAGAGACCACTATAGGCAACCACAGGTGACTATAGGTGACCATAGGCAATTATAGGCAAACTATAGGTGACTTTGAGCTGTCCTGTGACAATATGAGTCTAAATATAAGCTATTGCTTATTATTTCTTTCCCATAGCATCTGTACTGATTTACACAGCCCAGAGCTTCTTTAACTCGACATCTCCAGGTCACTAAGGATACACGGCTAGCAGATATTCTAAGGTTGCATTTTTCAGGATACAGCTGGCCCTCTCATGAATCCAGAGATAAGAGGGGTCTCTGGTGGGCAGGAAGCACACTCAGAGGGTCAAAGGTAGAAGAGGAACCTGGACTGCTGATCCTTGCAAGCAAGAAAGTAAAGTTCTTATGTCCTCTTGAAACCAGGAAGCCTGAGGATACAGCCTAAAGCTAGGTCCTCCAGAAGTCATGGGGCTAGATGCTGAGGACCAAAGAACCAAAAAAAAAAAAAAAAAAAAAAAAACCAGGCTGTGGCTAAATGGAGGAGGTTGTATGGTGAGCAGAGCCACAGGTGCACTGTGAATTGTGAGTGATACCTGAGGTCATGGAGGTTCTCCCATGTCACATGAGATCAATAGTCCCAAGGGACACTGTCTGGACCAGACCCAAGGTCTCCTGATGCCAGCATTGACTCAGCAACTTGGCTCCTATAAGGAGGGAGGGTCAATCTGGGAAGACTCATAGTTTTCCAAGTAAGCTAAAGGACAGGGAATGGCAGGTGCCAAAGGAGAGCATGGGTGTCGGTCGGATTGCTTCATAGTTTCATGCTACGCCAAATGCCAAGCCTCAGCTTCATTTCATAGCATGCATCTAGTAAATATCCAGTCTTCCCCATGAAGAGTTCACTGTCTTGAGAGGCCTGACAGCACCCATGGGTTGGGCATCCACTGCCTGCCTGCTTTTATACTGCCTCTTCTTCCTTTGTCCAAAGAGGAGAGATGTTTAGAAATGGAAGCGACCATCACCAACCTGTCCTGTTGATCTCTTCAAGATGGCCTGGAAGAGCACACGCGTGCTACAGCTGCTGTTATCACTGAATGAGTGCAGTTGACGTGTTCATCCTCATGCCATGAAGTTTAAAATACACCTCTCAACAGAAAGACAGGAAATAGGATAGGTATGCTGACTGCCTAGGGTATCCCAAACCAGGGTTCACATTACAGGACAGCCTGGAGATGGTCCTTGAGCTTCAAATACAGATGGTTGGTAAACTGCCAACGTGTTAGGAAGGGAAAAATAAAGTGAGGGCAAGAAAGGAAATAGACAAAATGTATCTCAGGCTAAGCAGCTAGCTGTGCTGTGAACCATTCTTCAGGCTCCTCTGATTTGACTCCTGCTTGGTTGTGCATTGCAAGAATAGCCATCCTAGAAAGAGTGAATACTTATTGTGCACGGTAGATGTCTGATCTTGCTCGAGCCTGACACAGCTTTCTGAAGTGAGTACTGCCATTATCCCACTTTTCAGCTCCCAGCTCTAAGTTCATAGCTGGAAAGAGGCAGGGCTCAAGATAGAGCTCCAGGGTTACTGTTCCATGGGACCTTCTGACATTCATTTGTTCACTGACTCATTCATTCATTCATTCATTTCTTTACCCAACACTTACCAGCTCGGGGATCAAGCCATATATCTAAAAGATGAATACACATAGATGCTGCCTCAAGACTCACAGGCTAATGAGAGAAAGGCTATATAGGCGGAGAGTCCAACTTTATCAACATTCATGCTACAACATTCACCCTAACAAGTTATCCACATAGACTTTGGTCTAGTACCTCTGTGAGTCTACCCTTCCCTGTCTAATCTTTCTCACCTTGCAATCCTTTGCCATCTTTTAAGATGCTGATATCTTCATGCTGGTTTCTTGTGACGTCCCTCTGATGTGCTTTGTCATGTTGCTGGACTTGGTAGCCTTCCGGCCCAACTCAGCGTTTGCCACAGAGCGCCCTCTCAGCATGAGCGGAGGAGGACCCCTACACAGGCTTCATGAGTCACTTCTCCTTACTCTGCCACTGCTGCCAGCTAGTCCTTGGGTCAGTCCCTTTATGTGAAGGGGCCCTTGGCTTCCACTCCCTGTCAAGGGGTCATGAGATTAGGTCTCTGAATCACCAACAAGGGTCAGCAGAGGGGCTGGGAGGTTGTGGGAGGCAAAGATTCAGAACTCTCATCAAGCCCACCTTTTCCTATTCCTCCCTTAGCTCCAGTCTCCCTCCTCAAAGGCTCTCTTTCCCCATACCACTCCTTTCTAGTCCCCCTAATCTGTATACTCAGACCTTGAATTCCCGAGGTCACAGACTTCCAACTTCTAAACCAAGTTATTTTATTAGGTGCTGCCTTGCTCTCTTCACTGTGTCCAAATGCTGGAGACCTCCAAGCTCCTGGTACTTGGTCAGATTCACTGCTACCTGAGTGAGCTGGACACCTCCATTTGATGATGGTGAAGATCTCCTTGCTAAGCAGCAGTTGGTCATCGCCCACAAGAGGGAGGCTCGGTGGCTGCGTCCAGACTCAACTCACCCTTTGTGAGGCCCAGAATTAATGAACCCTGAATGCAGTGGGCACTCAGGTGAGTTCATGGCTCTGGATGTTGGCTTTCTTTCCGTTCTCCTCTAAATCAACCACAGGCCAGAAACCAGAGCTGGTGTTGGTGCTGCCAGCCCAGCCCAGCCTAACACCTTCTCCCCAGAGAAGCAAGATTGTGTGACCTCAGCACACAGCACTGATAAGGGGAAGAGACATACATATCTTTGGTAACTAAGCTATGGGCAGGCCTGATGCTACTTACATGGCTGGGGTCTGAGACAGTAGTCATTCGTGTATCCCAGAGTCATGGCACATCCAACAAAAATAGTAACCACAATGCACTGCTTTCCCCTCCTTAGAAGACCCCATCCCTAGGCTCTGTTTTCCTTCTGCTCTTGTCAGCAATCTTTCTCTCAATAGAAGGGGCCAGTAGCTATCTGTCAGACACCCAGGCCTCCCATCATTCTTATGGGACACCTTCTTACAGGTCAAGGAGCCAATACTGGCAAATCTTAGGTGTTTACTATGTTTCGACTACATCTAAAGCTTGGTTATGGCCCCAGCAACTGAAATCCAATTTATCTCAATCCTTACATGGTGTACTTATTGCATGCTGGGCATGTGGTTATAAGAGGCAAGTCCCTCACCTCTGAGAGCTTATGAGTCAACAATGTCTGGGGCATGAAGAGGCTAAGACAATATGCATACATGAAGGGCATAAACTCCTAATCCAAAGGAATTGTAATCAGGGAGGGAAAAATAAAACCTGCTGTCTTTCCAGAGAGACAGTACCATATGATATATATGTACATACATATAATGTTATGTACTCATATGCATACAAATAAAATGTCAGAACTATTTTACACATATAATACTTACATATCTAAAAAACATGGGGATTTTGAGATGATGCTCACTTGGTAAAACACCTGCCGCACGAGCATGAGGTCTTGAGTTTAGATTCCCAGCACCCATGTGTCATGGTGAGCATGTGCAAGCCCAGCCAAAGCAGTGGGGCAAGAGGAGAGTGGAAGATCCCTGGAGCTCAGTAGCCAGCCATCTTGGCCAAATCAAAGAGCTCTGGGTTCAGTGAGGCAATCGGACTCAAAAAAAATAAGGCAGAGGGCCACTGAGGAAGGCACTGGACATCACCACGACCTCCACATGCACATGTGCGTGCACCACATACCCACATGAACACATAGAAGAGAGAAAAAGAGAGGAGGAATTTCTTTTTAATTATTTAAACTTTTGAGATTAGAGTATAATTATATCGTTTCTCCCTCCCCTTTCCTCCTGTCCGTATATTCCGCCTTGCTCCCTTTCAAATGCATGGCCCCCTTTTCATTAATTGCTGTTACATACATGTATGTGAATGTGTGTGTGTGTGGGGGGGTATGTATGTATTCCTAAAAACATAAATATAGCTGGCGTGGTGGCTCACACCTTTAATCCCAGCACTCAGGAGGCAGAGGCAGGCGGATTTCTGAGTTCGAGGCCAGCCTGGTCTACAGAGTGAGTTCCAGGACAGCCAGGGCTATAAAGAGAAACCCTGTCTCAAAAAAAAAAAAAAAAAACCAACATAAATATAAGCAGCTCAGTCTATACTGTGTTATTTATATGTAGATTTTCAGGACTGACCACTTGGATAACCAATTGGTGCCACCTTTCCTGGGGACAGTTAGTTCTTCCACCTCAGCGTTCCCTAGTTGCCCGTAGTGCTTTGTGTAGGTTTGTGCCCGACCTCTCATCCAGTTTGGTGTGTCTATTGTGTAGCTCATGCTTAGAATATCATGTAGGTGAGAATTCTTGGGTGTAGCTTCTGACATCCCTAGCAGACATAGTCTCACAGCAAACTCCCTGGTCCTCTGGCTCTCAACAGTCTTCCCACGTGAGGTGTGTGTGGGGGGGGGGGAGGGAGTCTTATGGGAGCATAGAAGCCGAGTCTCGTCACTTACAGTCTGTCAGCTGCAGAGCCAGGGATGCGAGTGCTATGATTCAATCTGAGGAGTTCTAAGTCTGAAGGGAGGAAAAGATAGTCATCTTAGTTGAAGCAAAGAGAAGTGTCCAATGTTCTGCCTCCAATGGCCTGGATGGGGCCCACTCACACGAGTCAGGGCCTTGGATGGGGCCCACTCACACCAGTCAAGGGTTGCTCACTCGAATCTAATTCTCCAAATGCTAATCTGATCTTGAACAAACTCAGGAGCACTGTTTTAACACAAGGTCTCTTTTATCCTTTAATCCCATGAAAATTGGATATCAGAGTGATTGGCTAACAATATTTCCTCTGAAATCCATGGCCAATGATTTCAGCCAACCCTCTCCAGGTCCCTTTTCTTGGTGTAGATAAGGAATGTGTGGTAGAGGAAGCTTTGGCACCAGAGTTCTCAGTTCCACCTTGTGTACATGATTCTAGGCTCTGCTGGATGCTAGCTGGAGGCTTGAGGAAGTCCTCAACTTCCTGTACCGAGTGTGAGAGTGGATGTGTTAGTATACATGGAATCAGCTGTCAAACCTCAAATCACCAGGACGAAGTTATTACTCCTGAGACAAAGATATTTCAAAACGTAAAGTATTTTGAGTATCATAATAGATCTCTTTGCATTCCCAAGCAATTAAAGAATTCATTCCCCGACAAGTATAGTAAAGTGTTTCCATATCAAAGTTATTGGGCCAAGTTTCCTATTATAATCTTCATTCAGACCCAGATCAATTTAAGTGGAATTCGCCGTTACTCACATGGAGCAGATACTGATTTCCCAGCTGGTTACTGCTGTTGAAATCTGTAATGAGAATAGGACGCACTCTTAAGTCAGATGAGTCTCATCACCTAGGCAAGGAAAATACAGCTGCATGAGAACGAGGGAACGGATCGGGTACAAGTCTGAGCAGGTGACTCGTTCATGTGGCAAGCATCTGCTTGGCTCCAGACTCTGGGAAGACAAGGTGGGCAAGACCGATGCGGTAGCTGTGTGCTCGCGGAGAAGTCAAGCCAGCAACTCCCAAAGCAGGAATAAGGGCCAGGATGAAGGGCTACTTACTGATGGGGCTTGGATGTAGTAAGGGGAGCACTCCACCCAGATTCTTGGAGGAGTCGGTTCTGGGAATTGCCCCCAGGGAAAGGTGGAAGCTGTAGGGTAGATTGAAGTCAGCTGTAGAGTTGGGTGGGCAAGTGATCAATGGAGGGTCCAGTCAGATGGAATAGTAGTATACAATGACGTGCTAACTTAAGCCAGAGGGCAGAAATTGAAGGAAATCTGAGGTCTGGGAAATGGAGGGCAGAGGCGATGTGTCCAGAGCTGAGGCTACAGCATCTGTAGTATCTGGGCAGGAAGGACCCCTTAAGTGGTTTAGGGTTCCCCTTTGAAAGGGTGACCCTACAGTGTAGTTTGCTGGGAGAGTCATGGTTTATGTCTCTTGAGCTAACGTCATGATTAATAACTCAGTCTCCTCTCACCCTTCGAAGCCTCTTGGGATGGGTGATAAGTTGTGGAGTCATTAGGGCTTCTGGAAGAGGCAGCTAACCAAGGCAGGGACTGTGAAGATGTGGGGGTAAGAACGCTACCCTCTCTGGAGGACATCTCAAGACATGAATGGGCTAATATCTGCCTTTAAGATAACTGGGACTTCAAAGCCAAAAGTAGTAGTTCAGTTCATGACCTCAAGAATGCCTTGTGGCCAGTAGCTTTTCTGCCAGTCGCCTAAAGAAGTTTAAGATAGACTATTCAGGACCCAGCGTTCCAGACAGAACCTTCTGCATCTTGCAGGGTCAGTTATAAAAGATGGAGGGCAGAAGTCAAAAATACATCTGGGTTTCACAAGAGAAGCCTGAAGCAGGCTGATTTTTAATGCTGCTCACGCATGGGTGGGAGACTAAATTCATGTAACCTCCTCCCCACACTGAATCTTATGGGTCCGGGCCTACCCTGGAGATACTCCAGACTATTCTCCTGCCTCTTCAATTTAGTGCACAGGAGCTCTGGGGATTGGGGTGTTTGGAAGGTCAGCTCCCTGAACCCTGCTCCCAGTGGAAGAGGCCTCTTATCAGAGTTAATGAGAGTTACTCATAGTGTGAGTGCTGTTTCCAGCCTGGAGTTGGCATTTCTGCTTGGTTCTGCCTCTCCCACGGTAATTAACTAATTAACTATCAACAAAGGAGTGATGCAATTATGATACAGCAAGCCAGGCTCCTTACTCTCCCACTGAGGAACCCCCAAGCTCTTAGAACCAGGAGAGTCCAGCCAGTGTCAAACAGGACTTCCTGGGAATCGGGATGGTCACTCGACTCGGCCCTTTGCCCCACTCCTTTCCTTTGTCCCAGAGACCAGGCTGGGACTCGGTTGGTTCTGAATGTGAACCCTGGACTCTGCAAGGAACCTACTTAGTGGCTAAATATTGTGTCGTGCCGTGGTTGAGGGTCAGGCTCAGTCTGTTCCCTCATCAGGAAGCAGATCTCTCCAGTGCTGGTCTGTCAGTGACTACAGGATCCTCTGTGAAGTTTGGACAACCCTTCCACATATGTATGTACAAACTGAGACCCAGAGTGTCATAGCATTTGCCTGGGACCACCAGCAAGCACATGGATCTGGGATCAGAATCTGGGACATCTAAGCCCAGACATACTCACCCTCCTTGGTTCACTAAGGATGTGGTATTCTAGTTTTGCTAGTGCTTTTCCACAGCCAGAAGACCCAGTGAGTCTCCAGTCCCTCTGTCCTGATTTCTATAGGTGGAGGTCCAGGAACTGCAGGGAACAGAGACTCGGGGGTTAGGAAGTTTCCAAAGGCAGGACCAGGGAACACTCAGTCTCAGACCCCCTAATGCTGTAGCCGCCCAAGGACATTCATGTTGGACTGTGACCTGGCTATCCAAAGTGGCCAGCTGGCTCCTGTCTCTGTTTAACATGTGCCTTACAAGCTGTCTCATGTTCCAGAGATGTCTGGCAGGGACCTCTTTCCCTCTAGACTTTTGGTACTCTGCCTTGGAATCTCGAGGCAGAATAATTGTGGAAGCTAAGTCTTCCTCAGAACCGGCCTTGTAGTCGCTTGTGTAGTGAGCAAGCGAGCGATAGCCCCCTGACTCTGCTGTGATGTCCTCTAGGGGCAAACCTCAAGTCCTAATGACCTCTGAAAGCCCAAGTCCCTTATCGTAGGGCCCCCTAAGAGCAACTGTTTGATAAAAACCCACTTTATCAATTGCAGACTATTTACAGTGCCACTGTCTTCCTTCCCAACCCTGTCAGCGTGGCTTCTAAAAGATGTTAGCTCACTGTAATGTTATGCAAATGCTATTTGATTCCCCAAATTCTCTATTTGACATTATTTTATCTATTATCCACCATAACACATAGTCTGCATACTCGCCGTTGTTATTAATAATAGCTACCCTGAATTCCAGAGTTCCTACGTCCATGCTTTGTTTAAACATTCCCCGATTGTGGGGTATTTGGGTTTGCCTCCAGTCTTTGAGCACTATAAATACCACTGTGGGGCCACCTGGCTTTTCTCCCCTTCACCTGGAAATGTCTGTTCACACAAACTTCCCATAGTCTGCTACTCTGTCACAGGCAGGCCAGTATCTCATACTGTTCTTCAGGAGCGGCTGTCTTATCAGGCTCTTTGTGCCCCAACAAAGAGGCGGGAGGTGGGAGGTGGGGTGGGCTCCTGCCTGGCTGAAGCCTCTGAGTCCAGACTGGACTGGACTCCTTCAGGAAGCTGCTGTCTCTCAACCTGGCTTCTTAGGTCTGGTTTTGTTTTTGTTTTTTGTTTTGTTTTTTTTTTTCTGTAAGAACACCTCATCTGATGGGCCCCCAGGTGGACCTGATAACACAGCCTTTTTGTTGTTGTTGTTGTTCCCGGCGGGTCATTTCAAGATTATCCTGGGAACCACCATCTGAGATGAAAGGTGGTGTTTGGGTTGAAGTGCCAGCCAACAACAAAGAGTAAGAGGAGCTTTCCTGAGACCACTCAGCCTGCTGGTGGCAGAACTGGGCCAGGGGTCAAGAGAACCTCTCAGGTCCAGGCTAGGCTTTTGCATCCTCTTCCTCTCCAAGGGAGCATGTTTACAAGTTAGAACACTTACCACAGGTAAGGTGCCAATTCTCTAGTAATGGACACAGTTTAACTAACACAAGTCTAATCAAAGTCACAGAAGCGTTCTTTGCAGATATAGGCAGACACACCACATCTTTATGGGAATGTAGAGCTGGACCAGTTTTGAAGCAGAAATATTTTTGGAGACTCACTATTCACAGTAAAAGATAGTGGGTTGTTGATGGAAGGATGTATAGAGAAGAGAGTGAAGAATTAGACTCCCATAGACATTGCCAGGTGATTTTTGGCACACACAATGGTGACTCCATAGGGGAAAGAATATTTCTTTCAATCAATGGTTTAAGAACTAGTCATCCTTTGCAGAACAATAAAACTTAATATACACCCTATACTCTATTCAAAAGTGAACCAACAGTTAATCATAGACCTAAATGTGAAATGTAGAACTATAAAAGTTTCTGAAAAGAACAGAGGAGATCTTTGTGATTCTATGTTAGTCAGAGAGTTTTTAAACATGGCAACCAACTCATGATCCATAAAAACAACAACAAATTGGATTTTATCTAAATAACACACTTGGATTTCTGTTACAGAAGTATTCAAGGCAATGAGGGGGAAACCCTACAGATTTCCGAAAATATTTTCAGATCACATATCAGACAATAGACGTATATTTCAGAGAATAAATATTTAAACAAACAAACATGAGAACAGAAATGACCACACTTTTTAAACTGGTAAAAGCTTAGAGAATCTGGATGAAGGAACAAGGCAGTAAACAGAGCTCAACACTGTAAGTCATTAAGAGAATCCCTATTCAAACCAGAATGAGAGTCCATCCCATACCGGCTAAGACACTGACTCCACCAAGTGTTGGCGAGAAGGTGAAGAGGCTGAACCACTCCCAGACAAATGGGGGCAGGAGGGGGGGGCGCAAAATAGCACATTCATTATGGAAAATAGATTGATCACATCTCACAGAGTTAAATGTCTGCTTGCTATGCAATAAAACAATCTCACCTCGAGATTTTTACATTAAAGGAATAAAAGCATCATCACATAAAAAAACCATTGAGTAATCTATAGATTATTATTAACTGCTAAAATCTGGATCTAAGCCAAATATCTCTTCATAAATGCTCTCTGACACATTCCTTTCCTGGGATACTCACTCTTTCTAAAAAGAGTAACAAACTATTGATACATACTGGAACTCTCATACTCTAATATGGGAATAAAACTCTAGCATCACAATTATGGAAACTAGCTTGAATATTCCTCATAAAGTGGATCTCAGAGAATGACTAAATCTTAATGAATGAGTGAATCTCGCAAATGAATAAATTTCAGAAGCATGATGTTAGGGGAAATAAGTCATGAGGTAATGCTATATAATTCTACTTTATAGAAGGAGCAACATTATAGGGACATGAAGCAGATTCCTCGCTACCAGTGGTTGGGAATGAAGGGAAGGTCTGAAGGCCAGGGAGTGGTAAAAAAACAAACAAACAAACAAACAAACAAAAAAACCTTCTCTATGTTGTTGTAATTGTTTTTTGTTTTGTTAATGGTAGTGCTTTTAGAACCTGTTATACATTGAATAAAATTCAGGACTGTACATGCAGGGGAAAAAAAAAAGCACCCAACTTCTACTATATAGTTTAAAACACATATTGTTGGTAAAGTTTTGTATTGCTAAATTACTTGGATTTCCTCACTATCCATCACAGAGTCCATCTTGTACGTGGAAGAAGGAATACATTGCTCATTCATTTATGAAGACACATGTGTGGGTACCTGTAGCAGGGAAGGCATAGTCTTGACCTAGAGTGCTCTAATCCCAAAGACAAAGTTGCCCTCTATGTGAGCTTGTAGCTTTCATTTCAATCTGTCCCGTGGTTTCCATTCCTCCAAGGAATGAGCTATGGTTTCGTGGCAGGTCCTTCCTTGGGCTCTTCAAGGCTGTACCAAGCAGATGATGTGGGTCACGGCAGCATTTCTAAACATCTGGTGCCCAGTCTGCCCAGGTCAATCTCCTTATAAGAGCATCTGGCCTGACAAGCCAAAAGGGTCACTATGATACAATGCCAGTTCTTTTCCTGGATTTCAGATCATTCCTGCTGTGCATTCTCATTTTTCTCCAGGGATTCAAGTCACCCCCAAAAGTACATTAGAATTGAAGGATCAGTGCAACAGCCATGATGGGAAGGAGAATGGACAAGCAGCAGCCATGCATGCCAGGTACCATCCTACTCAAGAGACACATAGGATTAGCGAATGTTCCTAGCAACCAATAAAACAGGTAAAGTCTTCTCCCAGTAAATACACAGTAAGTACTTCAAGGGTCTTGAAGATGGATGTTTAGGTGAATTGCCTAATTTCAGCAGATAGGAAAAGACAAAAGTCCCACGTCTAACTTAAGTCCTTTGGAGTCAGGAAGCCGCGCCCTTCCCCACCCTCTCTGTCTCAGGCTTATAGCTGGTTTCACTGGCCAATGGCTAAGCTTTCTCCCAAGCGGTGTCCCTGCCTCACCTGGGCCACTGAGACCAAGAGGCAGGGCTCCATTGCTGCTCTGAGTTCTGACTTGTTTGGCTTCAGGCAAAGAGCTCATTACTTCCCTGGCTTGGATTCCAAGCATATATAGAGGGAACGTTTAAAAGTGTCTTTCACCGGGTGATAAGCAACGATCCAAATATATCCGCTCCAAACTGCAAAATGAACCCAATACATTCCATTCCGAGTTGACTCTCAGGCCATCTGGCTCAGCTCCTCGATACGCATACATGGTCTTGACTTCCATGCAGGCTGACTCAGAGCTGTCTCTGAGCCCATGTCACCGTGACAGAAGCACCTAAGAGAGTAGATTCATGGACGCTCTGTATGAGGGAGAGTCAGGGCCACAAGCGTAGTGGATAAAGGGGAAGGGCCCGGATATAATATTCTTCTGCGCTCTAATACATCTGGGTATCATCTCCCATGGTGGGGTGTCTCAGGCTTGACTATGGATCCCGGGGGTGTTTATCAAACTATAATGCTTCTGCTCATCTTTGGAGGGTATTTCCTGGTCTGTAGCTCTGGGCTGGGCTTAGATAGTGCACTATCTGTATCTTCCCACATGTAACTGCTGCTGGCTCTGAGACCACCGTCCTTGAGAAGTACTGGATATGAGTTTTCTAGCTAGTATTTTAGAACAAGAGAATATTCGTCTTCTACTTCTTCGCTTTGGGTAGGACCTGGAGGACTTTCTCAATTGTGTCTTAATTTCTTCACCTCTAAAGTAAAGGGTTGTTGTAAGGATTAGTTGCGTGAAAAACTTCAGAGGACCCGGTGTTAATACGAAGCAAGCACACTTAAGGGTGCATACTGGGTGCTTTTTAAAACATGTCATCTGGGTTGGCCAAGACCATTCAAAATGAATATTATCACCATTTCATCAGGAAATGCAAGATGAGGTTAACCATGCAATTAGGATCTGAACCCTGGGGCTGTTCCAAAGTGAGTTTAACTGCTTCCTTCATCTCTGTCCACCTTCCTTTAAACTCTAAACCCCGCAAATGGCTGAGCCCTATAGGATGAATAAAGACTTAGGCTTTCAAGAATGCTGGGAGCTCAGAGAACAGGAGTCACAAGGAGGAGGTGGGGGAAGATGTTTATGTGGGAAACTGGGCACAGAAGTTGTCCAGGACGTACACGGTGGGCATTTTTGTGTGTGTGTGTGTTCAGAGAACAGATATGCACAATGACTCAGTGTTTTGCCCACACATTCCCTCTTTCCTCTTGGCTGTCTTAGCTGATTGAAGTCATCGGCAGTGGTGATGTGGCAGGTGCAAACGGATCACCCGCTGATGGATGACACAGCCCCGGAGCACATCCCTCCCTTCTGCCTAATATGGACACCAAATCCAGCCACTGAGCTACAGGCACAAACAGATACTGCGACTTGTGGATGATGAATCAGAGCATCCCACTCTCCCACATGGACCACAATGTCCCAGCAACAGGAAGGATGCATTGTAGCCAGCCCATGCGTAGTAGGTGGGGAGGCTATGTAGCTCTTGTCCTAATTGCAGTCACTTGCCTTGCATTACACGCTTATGAACAGGGGTGGAGACCATGTGTTTGGGCATCCCAACTTCTTCCTGTTGCCAGGCAGAAAACTCATCCATATTTAGCATCCTAAGGCTTCATAAACTGACAACTGCCACTGTAGTTTTGGCAGCCTGAAATTCAGTCTGAGTTTTCTTTGGTCTGGAAGATAAATCTACCTGGTGCCCCTTACCCTCCCTGGATTGACCATGCCCAAATCCTCTTCCGCACCCTTTAATCTCTGAGCCTTCCCTTTCTTCACCCACTGTCGCAGTGGGTGGTAACATCAGTAAACATCCATCCAAGCCAGAGGCCCAGAGTAGACCCAACATACGTTTTAATATGTTAATTAGTTGATTTTATTTTTTGAAAGAGAAGAACAAATAGTTCCCAGATGCCCCTTCTCTGTTACTCCTAAAACCAATGTCTTCTGTTAGATGGGGCACAGAAATTTGTTACAATGGATGAACCAAAACCAATCCATTACTTACTGAAGTCCATGTTAACATGAAGGCTGACTCTTTGTGTTAAATATTTTGTCAGTTTTAGTAATAGATTAGTATATAGTATTCTTATTCTAATAGTGGACACATAACATCAAGACACACATTATAGTAGAAAGTTTAATCCTTAAGCAGATAGAAGTGAGGTCTACACAGAGGACCCCTCCTAAGAAGGACATCAGGACATGATTGGTAGCACCTCGAATTTCTGGAGGTTCTGTCTCAGAAATGCCCACAATCTTAGCTGATTTCTGGTTGCACCCGACCTCCTCATGCAGGTGGCATAGCCTGCCATTTTTAAATTAACTCATTTATTTGTTTGCTTGGTTGGTTGCTTTTTTGTTTGTTTTGAGACAGAGTTTCTATGTGTAGTGCTGGTTGTCCTGGAACTCACTCTGTAGACTAGGCTAGCCTTGAACTCAAAGATCTGCCTGTCTCTGCCTCCTGAGTGCTGGAATTAAAGGTGTGTGTCACCATTTCCACTGCCCGGCGATTAACATTTATTTTTAGTGCCAGCTCATGGAATCACCTCCAAATGATCTAGTGATCTTTTCTGTGGTATATATGTAGGAGCTGAGCTAGTAGCTCATTCTCTTGATCCCAATGTCTGTCATGTATTCTCAGGTTTCTGGGCTGATCCGTTGTATCCATCTATAGATCTGGTTTCTAAAGCAGGATGTCCATCAGCCACCAGTTCCTGGTAGGGCATCAATGACTTGGAATATCTTCCTTTCCTTCTGACTTCCACATACTCTCATGGACAACCTCTGCTAGTTTATTTCCTCATTCTCTCCTCTTATCAGAGGTCCCAGAACAATCTCCACCTCAGTGATGGGACCAGATGAAAGAAAGAAGACAACAGCCAGCACCCTCCGCCGGAGAATTCAACCACATGCCCACCGTTCACATTCGCACCACCATTGTTAGCCTTTTCAGTTCCTAGATGTGGAAACGGTTAACTTCAGAAACAACAATGGAATGATCTGGAATGCCTCCACTTGCTACAGGATAAATTCATTCAGGGAAAAGGAATGCATTGCTCACATATTTTAGACTTCTTTTTTTCCTTTTAATTTGAGTGCTGTGGGCTATTAAAATGTTTTCTCACACAGAGGGGGCGTTAAGAATTCTAAGGAGGTATTCATTTCTATTATGTTCATTAAAACTGACTTGAGGGGCGTGTTGTATACTACAGGATGTGCAGCGGAGCCAGGTCTTCTTTGTGATGAACATTCTAGGGTCATATCCAGAGCACAGTATCTTTATCAAACATGTACATTTATCATCCATGATCGGGGTCCTCTTCAGTCTATCTAATGGTGGTCCCTTGGACGTAAAAACTCTGAGCACAGCTCTATGACCTTGATCAGATACCAGCCCAGACTCTTTGGGTTCCCTTGTGAAATGGGGACCTTCCGCTAGAAGGTCCATTACAGCCACCTCCACTGGCTTTCACATTCTATGCATGCATCTATGCTTGTGAAGTAATTGAATTCAGCCAACAATACAATTATTAGACTCTGCCCACTGCTTACTATCTCAACCCTTGACACAGAAGTTCCAACAGTGTCTTCCCCTGCCTCTTAGGGACTTAAACCAGCTTGTGACATTGTCTTCTCTAGGAAGGGGCAGTCCTTCCAAAGACCCTTACATCCTCTTGATAACTTTTATGCATATTGTAGGAAAAAAATGGTGCCTTGGGGTGGGGATGGGGGAAATGTGGACCCTCACGCGGCCTAGCTTTCAGTGGACCAGACCCCACTCACTGTTCATTGTCTTTGAGCTGTTTAGCAATGCTCTATAAATGATAAGTAATAGATATGGAAACTGTGTCCTGTCTGATCTAATTAGCTTCCTCCTCATTTGGGGAAAAACCAGTTTTGTTTCCATTTGAAATGCATCTCAACATTTCTTTACCCTACAGAAATGTGTGTGTGTGTGTGTGTGTGTGTGTGTGTGTGTGTGTGTGTGTGTTGGTTTCTCATTTGAACATCTGCCTGGCTTCCTGCTATCTAGAGTAAATACGTTCCTTAATGTGGGTATTTTTATTTTTGTATGCGAGTCATGATTTTTATCTCTTTCTGAAAATTATCTTTAATAGCATATTGTCTCCTCCAAACCTTCCCAAAGACTCTTTCTATTTTCAGCCCATAACTGAATGCTGTTGTCCATCATCGGGCTGCTCTTTAGCTCTCCTCTCTCCCTCCCTCCCTTCCTCCTTTCCCTTCCTTCTGTTAAAGCGCCTCCTGGATTCCTGCACTCTTTACCCCAGACCTGGGCAAAATTATCCAACATATCCGGTTCCTGCTGGAAACCAAATGTTTTGAGGTTTGTTATGTTGGAAGTTTCTGCTACAGTCCTCAGGAAATGCAGCCTGGGCATGCTTTGGTGTTTAGGATCACTTAAGGGCTGCCTAGCACACCCTGAGGTGCTACTTTCTGACTCTGGAAGGCAGACTGGAGGATGCTAATTATGTGGATTATTTAGCTCTTTGCTTTGATTTTTTTGTTGTTTTCATTTTAAAATAGGATGTCAGATTAAACTGGAGGTCTGTTACCTTCAGTTAATACTTTTTCTTTTCTTTCTTTCTTTCTTTCTTTCTTTCTTTCTTTCTTTCTTTCTTTTTTAAGAACTACAGCAGCCCCAAGTGTGAATTTGCTAATATATTTAGGCTGTCTTATTTAGGTGTGCATATATGTGTGACACACACGGAGAGAAAATAGAGGAAATGAGAGAAGGCCTCCTCGCCAGTTTGCAAAGTGTTTGAACTTTGATACTTCCTCAAATCATCCCCTGTGCTTCAGAGCCCTTTCTCAGCTCCACACATCCCAGGGAGGCCACTGTCCCTGGGGACCGACCGCCCATGGTGATGACTTTCCTGGGTCCCTAGGATGGGGACTTTTTTTTTTTTTTTGGAAACTTGTTCAAGCTAATTAGAGATGTTTAATTATCTCTGTTAAATTCATAGCTAAGGGAAATAAGAGGGGGAAGTGAGTCACAGATGTTGAACTCTTCTACTTTAAAAATTTAACCCTTTCTCTACAGTGGTGTGGACAAAGTTGATTTTAACCACGGCTCCCACTGAACACAAGAATCATGTCTTCTGCCAGAAAACATGTTATATTGAAGAAAGGGGGAAATTATACGGGGCATGGTTTGGGGAGGAGCACCTTTGAAAAGGGAGATAGAGGACAGCTACAGACCAAGACTTAAACAAACAGACCATGACTGGGCCTTAAGGAAGTTTCTCTGGGTAGTTCAGAAGAGGGCCGAAGAGGTCATTTCTACGTTCTATGAATGAAATTCTTGACTAAATTATTCATTAGGGAGAGCCGGACTTGATCCTAGACTAAAGTGAAATGGAGCTGTGGATGCCATCTTGAAGCTTGCTTCCCATTATAAAAAAAAAACACACAGTGCATTAGAGACTGCAGTTTGCCAGGCTCTCGGAGGTCCAGATGGTGCACTCGCAGAGGAAATTCCTCTCCGCACAGGCAAGAGTCTGTGATGTCAGAGGCAAGAGAAATCACCCTACTCAGGGCCGAAGGACAAAATTACAATTTAGTTTAAAGATCTTAATCAGCTCTAGTTTCAACTCTAGAATCACATATTTCAAGGCATAAAACAGAATAAGAGTGCCAGTGGTCTAAATAGAGGGGGGAAGGTTTATAGCAGAGGAGGGCTAGAGAAAGAAAAACAAAACTAAAAAGAATGCATGGGAGGTGTGGCTCTCCTCGGGCCACGCCCTCTGTACAAGAGGCAGACAGACAATAACTCAAGAAGAACTGATTGTGTGCGTGCATCTCTATCTCTCTCTTTCTCTCTCTCTCTCTCTCTCTCTCTCTCTCTCTGTGTGTGTGTGTGTGTGTGTGTGTGTGTGTGTGTGTGTGTGTGTGTGTGATGCAGAGGAAATTTATTGTCATGCCAGTTGAAAGGGGCCTGTTTGGGAAATCTGGTTAGTTCTCTTGCTCTTGATTGATTTCTCATGTCTGCTAACAGCTAGTTTTAGTTTGAGGACAGAGATATTTTAGCATGGGTGACTATCGATTGTGTGTGTGTGTGTGTGTGTGTGTGTGTGTGTGTGTGTGTCTAATCTAGTAGAGCCTAGTATGGGAGTTTGTTTTAAAAACCAATGGCCACCAGTAGTATTTTCTTAACATCATTGACTCTTTTTAAAACCGAACAGATAGCCAAGCAGTGTGGTGGTCCTGGCCCCACCACAGTGGCATGCTATTAATGAAGGTGACTGTATAGTCAAGCTCAATGTTGCTGGGATAGAACCATGACCAAAGGCAACTTGAGGAGGAGAGGGCTTATTTCTAGCTTATGGGTTATGGTCCATTATTGAGAAAAACCAAGGCAAGAACTCAGAGCAGAAATCTGAAGTCAGGAAGGATGGCTCAGGAGAAACTCTACTTACTGTCTCACCTTTGGTATGCATCTCAGGCCTGACAACCCAGGCCTGTGTCATCCACAGCAGGCTGAGCACTACTACATAAATTAGCAGTCAAGAAAACACCCACCTAGGGCCGGGAGATGGGTGGGAGATGGCTAGGCAGTTAAGGGCACTGGCTGCTCTTGAAGAGGGCCTGGTTTCAGTTACCAGCACCCACACAGCAGCTCAAAACTATCTATAACTCCAGTTCTGAAAGAACCCAATGCCCTGTTCTGGTCTCTGTGGACACAGGGCACACATGTGATGCATAGACATATACGCAAGAAAACACCCATATACATAGAGTAAGAATAATTTATAACAGAGGAGAAAAAGAAAAAGGGAGGAGAGAAGGAAGGATAAATGGAGGAAGGAAGGAAGGAAGGAAGGAAGGAAGGAAGGAAGGGAGGAAGGATGGAAGGATGGAAGGAAGGAAGGAAGGAAAAGTTCCATGGACATGCCCATATTGGATAGAGGCAGTTTCTTAACTGAGGTGACTCTGGGCCAAGTGACGAAAATGAACTGTCATACATAATGACTACATTTAAACAAACAATCAAAACCCACTACATATTATAACTCTAAAAGTAAGAAATGATACAGGTAAACTTACCTAAAAAGCCAATCAAAGAAATAAAATGAAATGATAAAAATTTAATCTAAAAGAAGATTAAAAAAAAATACCCAAAGCAAAATCCGGTGGAACAAGATGCAACAAACACAGTATCAATGGTAAGTGTAATGGCGGGTCTATGTGTAGCCACACTGAGTCTAAATGTGTAAAAGGCTTGTCTAAAAGGCAAGCGTCATGCAAAAATATTTTTTTTTAAGGCAAGTTCTATTCTATTCATTAGAAACAAAACAGAAATGTGAAGATACAAATAGATTAAATAAAAAATGGTGGACCATGCTATGGCCATGTCCGTTAGAAAGGGTTGCTCTACACTGAGAACTAGTAAAGGCAATAGGGGCCACAAGGAGCCAAGAAGGCATCATATCCGTCCCTCCTGTATCTGCCTTGCTAGAGAGCAGTGGCTCGCAACCTTCCTAATGTTCCAACCCTTCACTACAATTCCTTTTGTGCTGGTGACCCCCAACTATAAAATATTTTTGGTGCTACTTCATAACTGTAACTTTGCTACTGTTATGAATCATAATGTAAATATCTGTTTTCCAATAGTCTTAGACAACCTCAGTGAAAGGGTAGCTCAACAAACACACACACACCCCTGCCCCTGCAAAGGAGCCACTGTGGCTGAGAACCACTTCTGTGGAGGTTGTCTCTTTCCTCTGTGAACTGCTGTGGAATGTTAGAGGCAGTCCCGGATGTTTACTGTGACCAGCCCCGGGGAAGACAGAGAATGGGAAAAGTAGAGAGAAAGGACGTCCAGGTGAGACTTGGGTATCATACTTGTGTGGGAGCAAGAGATAGGATAAGCTGTTAGGAAAATTCAGACAGGGAGAGCTATTTGGTTGAATGACTGGGAAAGGGATCAGGTCAACGTAGTTCCCAAGCCAGAAGGGAATGGGAGCAGAGTGCAGGGCAGGGCTGCCTTGAGTGACTAATGAGTTGGTATTGTTTCTTATTAACTAAACCTTATAAGAGTGCAATAGGGCACTGAAAGTGAGCAATTTAGGGGGGTGTAGGTTTTGTTCAGTAGGTTCTAGATATAAGCTCAGGGCCAGATTATAACATCACAGATCCCTTTAGTCACAGAACAAACCCCGTACTCTTCAGCCTTAGTGGAAATGGCATGTTTGTCTTCCGCGAGGCACAGGCTGCCAATCTGCCACTGCTTTACTAAGGTTTCATCACGGAAAGCAAGAGCAGCGGATGTAAGGTGTGAGGCAGGAGAGCCAGGAGAGTCAACCCTGGTGTATGAGACCAACCAGTTTCCATTGATTGTTCTGATAGGCTTGATCCTCTAGAGCCATCCTCCAAGATGCTACATGGGCCTTTGACTCTCAGATCAATTCAAACCTCAGAGGCTGCAGGACAGCCTGGAAGGGGAAGTGGGTTTGTGGGTGGGTCTAGACCTTCCTAATGCCGTGACCCTTCAGTGTAGTTCCTCATGTGGTGGTGACCCCAACCATAAAATTATTTTTTGTTGCTACTTCATACTTGTAATGTGAATAGCTGTGCCTTCCGATGCTCCTAGACGACTCCTGTGAATAGGTCATTCAGCACTCCCCCAAGGAGTTGTTAAATACAGGTGGAGAATGGCTGGTCTGGAGTGACAGACAGCCTGTGCCCATTGCGATTAGAGAGGGCTCTGGTTTATAAGTGTCTGGGACACAGCCAGTAGCCAATGGTCCCTTAACCATGGGGCTGAAAGTAGGATCTAGAAGGCGCAGAAATGAGATCTCACTTACAAGTCAGCTCTCCATCCTTTCCTGGCAGTGGGCATCTTAATGCCCATGGTATCACCTGGGCCATGCCTCCCTACACTAGAAAATAGCTTTGTCTGTCTCTTGGCCCTACTCCTCATAGAACCTTCTCAGTGCATGTTCCCAGCAGCCTCCCATACCCCTCTTGTTACACAGGTGGAAGGGTTGATCATGGGATGAGAAAATGGGTCCGATGGCAGAGTGAGCCTGTGCCCAGGGAACCCTCCACTCACCCACACCCCTGAAGGCTTCCTCTGACCCATCCCCACCTGCCCACCCTGCTGCTCTCCACTTGGTCAGTAGAGGTGAACCAACACAGCGGGCCTTCTGCCCACCTGCATCAGCTGGGCCCCTCTGGGGTGTTGCGGTAGTGCTGGGCCTGTGGTCTCTTCCTCGGCTGAGCGCCTTAGGGCTGGGAGATTTTGTGGTCAACCTGAAGGATGTGGAAAATGCTAGAAGCTCCCCTTTGAGGTGCTCTGCAGTAAGCATCTCTCTACTTTGTGTGTCATCCACCATCCAGATCTCCTCACAGGATCTTGGTAGCACTTTCTACCTGTGACTCCAGGTCTGGAAGGGGAGCCTTTTGGCTTGAGCAAGTACTTCCGGTGGGGGCTTCAAAGTAGTCAGATTGCCCCCAGACTATGGATACAACTGTGGTGCCAGGGAATCAGCATGAATGTACTTCCTTCCTTTGGGAGCAGAGGCTCCCATAGCCTTCCCCACATAAATCCTTTTCTGGGGCTCTGCCTCGAACTGCTCCAGAACTGACTAGAAAGTTCTAGAGCTTAAACTACAAATGCTGTAGCCAGAGGGAACTTGGGGGGGGGGAGCTTGAGAAGCTCTTTCACAGGAGTATCAGATATCCTGCATGTTGTATATTTATATTATGACTCATAACAAAAGCAAACTTACAGTTATGAAGTAGCAGTAAAATAATTTTATGGTTGGGGGCGGTCACCACACATGTGTTAAAGGGTCACAGCATTAGGAAGGTTGAGAACCGCTGCTCTAGAGCGATCTCTGTGTGTGTTCCTTACTGCAGAGGCACAATTAAGTAACTCAATCCCCATGAGCTGGTTCACGTGTTCATTCATCCAGCAAGCAAGTTACTAACTCTAGGAGTTTGTTGATCAGCAGCAGCAGCAGCAGCAGCAGCAGCAGCAGCAAGGGGTCTGTAAGCAAGCCACTAAGAAGCCAGAAGGGAACCAGCTATCTGCTTTACCAACCAGGAAAATCAGCACTGCCTAAAGGAGTTATGGAGTGGGGCTTTTAAAACTGGGTCGAGAAGAATCAGTAAGACTTTCGGGGCAGGGGAGGGTGGTGGTGAACCAGTAAAGAGACAATAGGCAGAGTTGGTAGGTTCCAGGGAAAGAAGGGTGGTGTGCCAAGCTATGGGGTATGAGGACAACACAGATGATGTCTCTCCCTCTCTATTAGAAAAGCAGCACCTGGATGAACAAAAGCCTATGACTTTTCACGACTATACATTCTCAGTCCAGTAGTCTGTGAAGGAGAAGGGGCTACGGGCATGAGTGAGGGAGAGAGGAACACTGAGACCGATCGGGAAAAGCCTGTCTGAGCTAACTCCCAAGGCTGAGGGACGGCAAGGCATTCAGGAGACAGGAAGGCACATGTGAGGTTTCTGAGGCAGGAACGCTGCTTCCAGCTCATCAGGGAGGAATCTGAGGTGGATAGAAGCCTGGGTTGGCAGGAGATGGGCTGAGTAAGGCAGGGAGATTGGAAGCTGAGGCAGCTCTGTGGTAGCAACCAGGAAGTGAGGTGTGTGTTAGGAAAAGTATCTCGTTTTTATGGAGACAAAGGAGCAGAGTGTAGGCTGGGAGAGCAGTTAGACCTAGGGTCCCAGCCATGGATGCAGTTTGGAGTTGCCTGTAGAGATTTAGTAAGGCTGTCTGGAGCCCACTCCCAGAAATCCTGTTTCCCTTAGTGTGAGGCATGGCTCCAGGAGTGGGAATTACTTCAAGATCCACAGGAGACAGAAGTGCACAACACAACCCACAAACCTTGAGTTAGAAAGGACATTGCTGAGAAGGAGGAGGAGATTAAGGAGGGGAGGGGAGGGGAGGGAGGAAGGGGGTGAGGAAGAAAACAAAGAGGAGGAAATAGAAGGGGGGAAAGAGGACAAAGAGAATATGTCTGTACCCTGGACATATTGACCTAGAGTAATGTACTAGAGAAGAGGAAAGGGTGGAGATTTGAGGAGGTAGAATGGAACCAAGAAGAGTTCTGCCAGACAGACAGACAGACAGACAGACACACACACACACACACACACACACACATTCATACACTTATACATACACACTCACACAATACACACACTCACACTCACTCCCACACACTCATTCACACACACTCATATACATACATGTTTACACACTCGTACACATGCTCACACACATTCATGCACACATACACACATACTCATACACACTCACATACACTCACACACTCACACATGCTCATATACACACATATACACTCACACACATGCTCACACACACTCACATATACTCATACACACACACATACACACTCATTCACATACACACTCATTCACACATTCTCATATACATACATACTTACACACTCATACACATACTCACACTCATACACATTCACACACGTACACACATATACATACTCACATATACTCACACACACTCATATACACACATACACACTCACACACTCATACATACTCTCACACATACACTCCTACTCACTCACTCACTCACTCACACACACACTCAGTTTGGGTACAGACAAAATCCTGGAGAAATACCACTTGTGTGTTCCTACCATGAATTTAAGTTTGGCCACGTTGATTGAGTCTTCGGTACTTGTGACCCATGTGAGTGGTTGGCTGACACCTGGATACACAGATCTGAAAAGTCAGAGAGTCTGGGTTTCGGGCATTCAGGACCCTGAAGCAGGAGGGTCCCTCATAAGTGGTCAATCTCCCTCTACTTTATCTCTAGTTACTATATAGCTCGATGATTCCATTCTACTAGAGACCAAGTCCCCACTAGCTCCTGATTGTGGACTCTTGTGCTGAGTCTGGTGTCCTAGTTTGGGAATTAAAAGCAGGGACAGAATTAAAAGCAAGACTTAGCCAGATACTTGTACACTAACATTCATGCCTATCAGTATCTTGGAAGGAGTAAATAAAACATTAAATATCCATACAATGGTATATTACTCAGCAATAAAAATGAATGAATTATGCTGTGAGCTGGAACACAGCACAACTGCACAAAACACATTATCCTGTGTTTGTCCATTGATAAAAAGGACAGAAGGAATGTGGCTCCACTTGTAGAGGCCCCTAGAATTGGCAAGTTCATAGAGACAGACAGTAGCTGTGATTCTGTTTCTAATAAGAATGTTCTAGAAACAGATAGTTGTAAAGTTTACACAATATTATCAATGTACTTGAATCCATTGAATCATACACTTAAAACAGTTAAGCTGGTAGACTTGACGTATGTTTTCCACAATAAAAAACAGTACCTGCATAAGTATTTTATATGGGGTAAAAAGGCAAACCAGTCATCATTATAATTACTGTATTGCTATGGTGGACGAGTGTTCCAAAGTTCACAGGCAGATTGGCAGGCATAAAGGTGCTGTGTAAACACAGCCTGTTCTGGCCCAGACCTGTTGCTCACCACCTGCTCCAGCCAAAGACTTGATGACCAAGTTTAAGAACAGATGGATAAGGGCATCACAGAGCCATGACCATGTTCACTCTGGAAGCCTGTTCTTCCTTGCTCTCTGAAAGAATTCCCTTTGGGGACCAGGCATTATGGTCTTGGCTGAGAGATCTAAGATAGTACTGTTGATAGAAAAGATAGACTCACAAGAGGCCAAGTCCCTGCCAAGCCCCAATCATAGGCACTTGTTCTGAGCTTAGCCTGGTACACTTTTCTGGACTGGGAAAGAGAAGCTCTAGGGAAGGTACGTGGTACCTCTGACCTGGGACAAGAACCCACTGGCCTAAGTCTGTGAATTGCTTCTTATTTTTCCAAGAAAACCAGTTTTCAAAGATCAAATTTTATAGACAGAAAGCATAAGGTGTGACAAAAGTGTCCAGAAACAAAGGTCCTCTCAGACAGCAAGTGTGTCTAATGTAATGTTCCAACTTCCCATGCCATGACTCTCCTGAAATCTGTAATCAACCTCTTGGCATCTGTGGGGAAGATGTCTATCGGTTCCATTGGGTTCTCAAGTGGCTGCAAGTCCAACCCCCAAATGCTTTAAAATGCTTTGCGCATTTACAATGTGACCTTAGCAATCAGCTTTTTAACATCTGCCCAGTGCTCAGGTGCCTGGGGCCTTGAGGATTGCCTCAGATGATGGAGTAGAATGCATAAATCTGGTGGCTAAACAGGTAAACTGCTACTCTGGGAGGGAAAGTACCCTGTATCTTCACTGTATCTTCAGTATCTTCCCATATTATTCCTCTCAGTAAAACTGTGTGTGTGTGTGTGTGTGTGTTATCTGGCATTTTTGTTTGTTTTGAGTCAGAATCTCTCACTGAACCTGGAACTCACTAGTGTGACTAGGAAAGCCAGCCAGCAACCTCCAGGGAATCCTCCTGGCTCAACCTTCTCAGACCTGGGTACTCAGCCTTTTGTGTATGGGCTCTGCAGCTATTGGATAAAAGTCTTCAAGTTTATGTAACAAGGACTCTATCACCTAAGCCATCTCCCTAGCTCAAGCGACTCTTTTTCCAACAGGCGTACAACAGTGACGGTGCCATTTCATGTGACAGCAGTGTCTCCTTGTTGACCTCTATGCCTTCTCATTCTGCAGAGCTTTCATGTATGTGTGAATGACATGCCCATGTCTCCAGCTTATCTCTGAATATAATGGGATGGTTCTCCAGTTCCCTCGGGTCCCTCCGATAGTTCTGTATGGGTCCTTTTAAGCTGCAAAGTGATGTGTGGTCTGCATGGGGTGGCCTGCCAGGCTGGTTGGGCTGGCCAGGCTGGCAAGCAGCAGACACATGGCCCTGCCCTTCCCCCTGCAGGGCAAGGATACAGGAAGGAGAGGGCCACGGTGAATGTAATTTAAAGACTCCACAGGGTGACTCAGACATTCCACCAGCACTTTTCTTTTCCCTTTGTGTTGATGTGTGCAATGTAATTGTAGTCATTTTTTTTCCCCAGCATTGATAAACAATGATTATCCATGGCAAATTATGATCTGGGGCCGGCAAGAGCAGTGCATGTGCCAGAAGTTCTCTCTCCCACCAGCAACACCTAAGACAAGTGCCCAAGCCTGGGGGTTTCTGGTTTCTTGATCCTAGAAATTTCAACAAGGGTTCCGGCTGTGGATGTTGAAAGGGTTCTGTTGGAAAAGAGTGGGAAAGAAGGCAGTTGGGAGTTGAGAATTCTGGCCTGACCCTGGCTCTATCCCACACTCCTTTGCGCCTGAGTTGAAGGATAAATGCAGAGATGGTTGGGTTGGCAGAGAAAGGCAGCTATCGGGAAAGAGACAGAAGGCAATACTTGGCGAGTACCTTGTACAGGCCAGCAGCTCTGCTAACCAATTCTTCCAGCAGGCTCTGTTTCCTATCATCTCCACAACAACAGAGAAGTGCCCAATGCTGCCTGCGTATTCATACCCGATGTGATTTAACAACAAATAGTTCACAGACCCCTCTCAGCACCCACAGCCTGGACTGAAACTGCTTTTTAAAATTATTTCTGTACTAAACCTGTATGCATGGTTGTTTCCTGTCATCATTCAGCAAATAATATAGGCTAACAATTATTTACATAGCATGCACATCGTGTGAAGTGTTCTAAGTAGTCTGGAGTTGACTTAACGAGTACAGAAGGACTTATGTAGCTTCTATGCATATACTTCACCACTGTATGTACGAGAGTGGAGCATCCTCGGATGTTGGTATGTGGCCGAAGAGGGTATTAGAAACTGATTCACTGCCTTGTTCCAGTTTAGAGCTGAGGAGTCTGAAGCAGAGAGAATGATGTCACATGGCTGTTCAGTGAGCAGGGAGGGAATCGGGTTTGGAAAGAAGATCATAGAATTCCAAAATCTGTTTTCTCATCCCAGCAAAGACCGCTTCCCATCAGCGGCTGGCCTTGCTGTATCCCTGTAAAGAAGACAATCTTATATCTGTAGCTATGGCAATGTGGGAGAGCCCGGGTAGTACCAGCTACTAAGATGCTGGCTGCTAACAAAAAGCTGCTCTACCCGTGAACTGGTGGTCACGGGGAAACAGATGTTCTAGGGAGTGACCAGAGGCAAAATTGGCTGGAAAGTCACCAATATCTGTTTTCTCTGTTGTCCCAGAGGCAACAGGACACAGGGCTCCTTAGAGTAGCAACACAATTGCTTTAGTTGTCATTCTCTAGAGAAACAGAACACACACACACACACACACACACACACACACACACACACACACATATGAATTCCATCACCTGGTTATGGGGGTTGAGACATCCCACCAGCCGCCATCTGCAGACTGGAGGACAAGGAAGGTGTAATTTAGACCTTCTGTTTCTACTCAGGCCCTTAATGAATAGCATGATGCCACCCACATGCAAGAGGCTGTGTTTAACTTATCCATCCAAATGCTGATTTCTTCCAGAAACACCCTGCTAGATACACCTAAGAATCATATGTCACCCAACATCCAAACATCCCTTAGCCCAAGCAAGCTGATACACACAGTTAACCATTACAATACTCCTGAGGTACACACACACACACACACACACACACACACACACACACACACATATATATATATATATATATATATATATATATATATATATATATAGCCTTTGACTCTGTGAGGGGAAATTCTCTGGGAACAGCAACACCAGGGACTCCTGGAAGACCCCCAGGCCTGGTCCAAATGTCAGTGCTGGTGTTGGATAAAGAATGAAGAAGCCAGCAGGCCTGGAGTCCTTGGGGAATCCTAGCTAGCCCCCCCACCCCCCATGCTTCTTGGTCCTTGGTCTCATTGTATGATGGAGTGCTGGCAGTGAGGGCTAGAAGCACCATTGAGGATAAACATTTGGGTGACTATCAATCATACTGGGCAGAGCAGGGAATTATGGGAACCAGAGAACTAGTGACCTGAAGCAAAGATTAGAAAAAAGGAAGCACCTTTTCTAGTCCAGTTTATACTATAGGCCAGTTGAGGCTTGGGCTTCCAAGCTTAAATTTCAATTTTTAAAAAAAATTATTTGGTGTGTGTATGTGTGTGTGTGTGTGTATATACATGCGCGCACACACACACACACACACACACACACACACACGTGCGTGTCTGTTTGTATACCGTGTGTGCCTGGGTGCATCTCTGCACCCCACCCTCCCTCACAAGCTTGTGTTTTAATTAGACCCAAGAGCTTTTTTAAAGGGTTGAATGAGGAGGAGCAGGTAATTTAGTCAAATGAGCCTTGGGAGGCAGGGATACTGTGGAGGCCTGAAATTAGAACTTCACTGATGCCCTGGGGTTCTGAGCTGCTGTTTCTCACCATCTAAATGGGGCCCTGATTTTCTCAGTCACTGAGGATGATATTTGACACTCAGAAAGCATGGGATTGACCATTGTGTCTTTTTAAGTACAAATTAGTGTATTAGTTGGGACCCTCTAGAGGAACAGAAAGACCTGGATTGCTGGAAAGCCACTGGTGTTCAGTCCACATTAGAAAGTCACAGAATCTGGATTCTGGCGGGAGTAAAGGACCCCAGCCAGCAACAGTAGATGCTCTTACCAGGAAGAAGCCAGTTCTATATATCTGACCTATCTGTCACTGGAAGAGGCTGCATACCCTGAACTCTCCCCACTCCTTAATCCTTTCTGAGAATACTCTCACAAACCCAACCAGACATGTCTCTTTGTTAATCTGAGGTCCAACTTAAAAAGGGTCCGTGGGTTTGGGCTGATCCAGACAACAAGGACTGGCCCCTTTAAAGGGTACCATCCCTTGCTCCTGAAGATGTAAAGATGGGGCTGGCTGAAAGGAGATGGCCTTATAAAACAGAAGATGGGCTTATAAAACATTTAACCCAGAGTCCTCCGGGGCACTCCCGCTTGGGGGAGGGGTGTCCTCCCATAATCCCAATGGCAGCTGTCCCTCTGTTTAAATGACTTTTGTTGTTTCTGTATTTTCTCCTCTCTGTGGCTTCTGTGTGCCCCCTGCATCCTCTCCCTTCTCTCTGCCCATCAGCCCACTGTTGCCTGGAGCCCACTCCTGCGTTCTCTGCCTCAGCGGCCAGCCTCTCTCCTCCTGTCCCACTTGCTTTTCCTATGTGGGGCTTCATTCCCAGAGATGCAATTTTTTTGTTGTTGTTCATCCCAGGAATAGTAAACTTGGCGGCTCCCCTAGAGGACCATCCTTCACCCAAGATCTCCAAAGCATAATCAAACTGACAACTAAAACGAGTCGCCAAGGGAGGAACCAACAATTAATTATTTGACTGAGTCGGAAGCCTCATCTTCACCTTTACATCTGCAAATTGTTGTAAAATATATTTCTGCGATGAAAATTGGGATGAAGGATAGGGCACCCCACCTCTTCTGGGCCTCGGCTACTCAAAAGGTGGCTTGGTAACCACCTCAACCAGTGGCATTAGCATCACCTGGAAGCTTAAAACTTCAGCTCCTTGGGCCCCACCTCGCCCCACTGAAGCCAAATTGACATAAGAACAGGAGCTCCAGAAGGATCCTATGCCCTCTGCCTTCCAATCCTGGGTGAGGGTCACTTAAGGCACTTTAAAGGCACCAGCGCCTGGGCTCACCCAGAGAGGTAGTAGTTTCCTTGGTAGTTTTTAAGGCTTCCCCTGCAATTCTGACATGTGTCAGGGGTTGAAAATCATTTCCCCTTCCCCTTAACATATCTCAGGTACCAGGGGAAACTGGTAAGGGCAAGCGAGGAGAAATGAGGTGTCTTCCCAGGTTGTCCCATGCAGGCCCTCCTGGGCAGCAGAAGCCAGGCTTGGCATTCCTGAGGGTCACCCAGGACTGAAAAGGAAGGAGACTGTCCAAGAATTCTGAGCTCTAATCTCAGCACTGCCTCACCTACTGCCTGTGTGTCCCTTAAACCAGGTCAGGCTGGCCAAACAGAGCTAAGCTCTCAGTCCTATCTAAAGCTTCCGTCTCCTTGCTTACAAAGGAGCCTGGTGGTTTTCTCCAACAGCGACATCTTAGTGCTTCCCGTCCACTCTGCCCCTTTCCTGACTCCTGGTGATGAGGAAGTGGCAGCTTATACCAGCTGTGCTCCTGAAGGTCACCGAGGGCCTGGCTCCTTCCCATATGAAGGCCATTCTCAGACAGAGTGACAAGAATCAGCTGAGCTGTGCCCCATTCCGCAGTGCCGTTGGATGAGAAAGGATGCTAAGGAGACTTGGGTATAGCATTCTTGGGTGTAGTATCCTTTATTTGTCCCTTGTGATGGTTTCATGGTGAATGGATGGTGACTGTGATAGTCAGCCAGGAACCAAGAGCTTTATGTGTATTATACCTCAGTTATAAAGAGTGTGTGAAGCTCAACAGGACACCGGGGAAAGATGGGTCTTTGGTGCAGTTGCAGGGGACTTAGGCAAGCTTGAGCATTAAAGCAAAGGTTGGGAGGAGGGAATGTGAGAGTCAGAGAGAGAGCCAGACAAGTGTGGACAGAGATGAAGAGATAGCTGGAGAAGCTAAAACTTCCCTCCAGTTCTAGCCAGCCAATTGAGTCCTGAGTGAAAAGCCATACTGGCCTGCTCTGGGATATCCTCACTTCATTGGTGAAAGTTCTGTGTCTCAGGGAGCCTCTAAGATCAAGATAAATGGGCTACCAGTTCATCACCCTATTCCCAAGTCTGGGGCTATGGGTGGCACTTAGATAGGCTGACTGATCCCACAAAGGGAATCCATAACACACCAAAGTATCCGCTGCACCAAAGTCCAACATGGTGACAAGACCCCCACCCCATCACAGGTAACAATTCACAAAGGCTGCACAACTGGCAGGCATCTCTACAGGTATGGAAGTCTGCTCTCCACAGTCCCACAGCCCAGCTGGTCAGCGTTTCCTTTCCCAGCAATCAACTGCTCCTCCTATAAAGCTTGGGATGGGGCTCAAATCATGCATGTTTTATTTGCCTCCTGTGATGGTTTGTATAAGCTTGGTTCAAGGAGTGGCATTATTAGAAGGTGTGGCCCTGTTGATGTAGGTGTGGCCTTGTTGGAGTAGGTGTGTCTTTGTGGGTGTAGGATTTAAGACCCTCATCCTAGCTGCCTGGAAGCCAGTATTCTTCTAGCAGCCTTCATATGAAGATGTAGAACTCTCAGTTCCTGCCTGGATGCTGCCATGTTTCTGCCTTAATGATAATGGACTAAATCTCTGAACCTGTAAGCCATTCCCAATTAAACGTTGCTCTTATAAGAGTTGTCTTGGTCATGGTGTCTGTTCACAGCAGTAAAACCCTAAGACACCTCCTGAGTCTCATGAGTCTCCCTTTCTTCTGACCTCAATTTTAGAGATCACCTGATTACATCAGGTGCATGCCTAGGAAGGCACAGCTCCATTAGCAGCATCTTTGGTTTGGTACATGGACTCTCATCTTGATTTGAAGTGGACCAGGCATTCAGAGAAAGAAACAAGGCAGCAGCTACCAGTTCCTTACTACCCCCAGGTTCCACAAGCTCTCCCAGGCTTCTCAGCCATGCTGCTTGTGTAACCTCCACCATGTATTACCTCCAGTTTACTGTACAATTGTTGATTTTCTTGTATTTCCCTGGGCCTTGTGGGATAGGGGTACATCCTCCTTGCCTTTGTACACAGCTATGGCTCTGCTCAGGGCCACAGTACCACCAGGTTCTAGGCAGGAAGGGAGGGAGGGATGGAGGGAATAACAGAGGGAGGGACGGAGGGATTCTTTTACATCATGAATCATTTCAGGAACTTGAGAGAGTTTTGATTCTCCTTTCAGAACAATGCTTTAAATACCCTAAGATGCAGGAAGCTGCAACAAACATCAATTCTGCTAAGATGCAGCTATTGAGAGATAGCTGCATTGAGAGATAGATGCATGGAAAAGTCCTACATCTCCTTTCTTAAAGCACCGCACAGTGCAATCCAGCAGCAGGTGTGTTTTGAGGTCGCCATGACAACAAGTGTTATTTCACGATACCCACAACAAGTGTGACATGAAAAAAAAGAAAGAAAGAAAGAAAGAAAGAAAGAAAGAAAGAAAGAAAGAAAGAAAGAAAGAGAGAGAGAAAGAAAAGAAGAAAACACTCATGACTTCTGCTGGTGAAAATCGAGTCCCACTGATATTGCTGTGGCTTGTTCCCTACACCTCTGGTGGCAGGAAATGCTAAACTTCAGTTGGTTGTGTATGGCAACATACACGTCAGTTTGTTCTTTCTCTCAAACTCCTGAGTTGTGTGGATGCCTGTCCAAGAAACGCTACAGAAACGAATGAAAAGCGAGCAAATGCACCTTGCAGACTCATAATGTCCTCCTGAGCGCTGTTCGTCACTGAGGGGTGTGGTGGCTTCTAAGACGGACAAGAGAGGTTGATAGCAACGCTTAAACTGTCTCATTCACCAGCCACCATACTCTGAGACCAGGCAGAAATGAAACCTCCAGCTCTTTGTTTTCTGAGCCAAAAGTAGAGTCTTCTAGGTAAATTGTCTAGTAACGTGATGAGCCTTGGGGCTAAAGTGTGAGCAGGCATTAGCTAAGGAGAGGGCGCCTCACTGTCCCCAGAGCACCCTCTGAAGGGGCGATCCTTTGAGAAAAAGCTGCTAGCCCGCCCAGCTTTCGCATAGAGACTTAAGGATGCATCTCCAGCCACAAGGTCTTAAAATGAGTGACTTTTTAATATTATTATTATATTATTTTAATGTTATATTATTTTAATATTATTCTGTATGCGCGTGCGTGTGTGTGTGTGTGTGTGTGTGTGTGTGTGTGTGTGTGTGTGTATAAGTGTGAAAGCCAGAGGTTGATAATGAGTGGTTGTTTCTTCAGTTGCCTCTCCAGTGTAGTTTTTGAATCAGGATCTCTCACTGAACCTGGAGTCTCACCACTACAGCTAGACTAGCTAGCTAGCCAGGAACCTCAGGGAACCTCCTGTCTCTACCCCCGCCTGGCCCTGGGATTACAATGTCATGCCTAGCTTTTTTTTTTTATGGAAGCACTGGGAATCCAAACTAAAGTCCTACTTTTGAGACAAACACTTTACCATCCGAACCATTTGCCCAGTCCATAGCACGAGTCATTAAAAACAAAAACAAAAACAAACAAAGCCATCCTAGACTAAAGAACAAACAGGGGAGCAGAGACTCTAGACCTGGAGGATCCCACTCCTGGCTCCAGGTCCTGATGACCTTGGGCAGGAAAACTGACCTTTAATTGTAGAACAGGAAATTGTGGCTCCATGTAGTGTCAACTGCATGTTCCCAAACTCCATCCCCTTGACATGAGAGCCCCCTACATAGTGTGTTCTTCCTTGCCCCTGCACAGCAGGGCCGAGGCTGTGAGGCTATTTTTATCTTGCGGTGCTGGTTGTCTGGTAAAGGTTGTGGTGGGCTCCTGAGGCAGCTAGCTAGCAGCAAGTTTCCGGTGGAGCTTTCTCCTTCTCATGCATGCTGCCTCTGTCCTCCAGGCTCTGGTGGCACTTGCTTCCTGTAGCTCACCCCTAGCCTTGGAGGAGAGCAGGGGACAGAGGTCTGCTGAGCCCTTCACCTTCACCCTGTCTGCCCATACCCTGCCCGGGGTGCCCCAGATCCATTTCCCTTGCAGAGAGAGTTCTCGGGGTACTTATCCTCCTCTCCCCCACCCCCGCCTCCCACTTGTGACTCTCTTATGTACAACTTTCTAGAAAGCTAGATTCACCAGGTTGGTGCTTAAACATCTGACTGTGAGACACAGCAAGAAAAACATTTTGTTTGTGACCCAACATAGATATCCACCCACATCCATGGAGAAAACCAATATCCCACCAAAAATACATAGTTGCTGTTCCTTCTTCAGTTGCCCTCTGACCCCCCCCCTTTTTTTTCTTTCTTGAAGAAATTTTGGTTGCAACCCACAAACAAGCAAGTTGATTTTTACAACTATTTTGAGTCATAATTCAGTTTGAAAAAAAAAAATACTGTACCAGATACTTGTTTGGCGGTAGTTTTTCTTTCCTGACCTGGGGATGGTTCTTGCTTTTGAGATAGGCTCATTCCTTTATTTTTTTTTTTTTAAAGGAATCTAAGTCTGTGTTCTTATGACTTAGGAGGTGAATATTTGGGATTCCGGAGATGTGCTCAGCGGAGTCAAATTTGGTCCCACGCCAGTTTTATGAAGTTGGCCACAGAGAAAGCATCTACGCCTTGATAATGGGGACATTAAACTGGAGAGGCTACTTTTCTCACTTGCTCTTTCTCTCAGGCTAGCTGGCTGTTAACACATTTACTAGTATATAATTGATTCTAGTACTGCTCTTTTTTTTTTGGTGGTTGCAAACACAGTGTATTGTGAAGCTCTCTGGCATCAGCTTCCTTGTTGGTGAGATACATTGAAAATGCCCTCTTCACGGGGGTAGGAGGGTAGAGTAACAAAATGCAAATCATCAATTTGCTGCCCAATGGGACTTGAAAGATGAAGTCCACTGCATCCCACTGCTGTTCATCATCGCCACTGTTGCTAGTTATGTGAAACAAGATCATTTCCTATATGCAAAGCCACATTTTGCAGATGTGTGGTCAGAGATGGGAGAAATGGAGTCGGGGGCAGGGGCAGAGCTCTGTAAATAGGAGCCAGACAGAGAGAAGAATAAATTTGTTCTGTTTCTTTAGTTGTTTTTTCTCTGGCAGAAAAGGTCAAGGGAACATTGCAGATCAACGGCTGTTCAATGTAAGCCTGCCATCCAGGTATCGAGAGAGAAGGGGATTCTACCGAATGAGTGTTGTGAGTCACTGATTCTCAAGTGTCTAGTGCAAAGGCTTTATGGTCCCCACAGCAATCCAATCCCAGGTCCTGATGGCCCCTCCACAGCACAGATGTCTCTGCCTGGGGAGAGAAGACATTGAGCCTGGCTGTAGGCAGCCATGGCTCCAGGCAGCCGTGGCTTTCCGCCATTACAAGATGGCGCCAAAGCCGGGCGTGGTAGCTCACGCCTTTAATCCCAGCACTCGGGAGGCAGAGGCAGGAGTATTTCTGAGTTCAAGGCCAGCCTGGTCTACAGAGTGAGTTCCAGGACAGCCAGTGCTATACAGAGAAACCCTGTCTCAAAACAACAACAACAACAACAAAAAAAACAAAAAACAAAAAAACCCAACAAGATGGCACCAATACCCGGCTGGACACGAACGTTCTGTTGGGTAAACAAGCCTAGTGCGCATGCGTAGCTCTCTTTGAGTGACAGCCCCTCCCGAATGTGCTATATGCTAATGAGGCGTGAGGGTATATAAGCAGCAGCTCTGCTGCTGCTCGGGGTCCTGGGCATCTTCAATCAAGGCGCTCCTAAGTAAAGGCTCTTTGAGAAGATCCTGGTGGTGGCATGTCTTTCTTGCTGGTCGAGTGAGGCGCATCACACCTGGCAAAGTTGGAGCCTCTGTCCATTCGTCACTGTCTGAGATCACATGGACACGGTCCATAACCTTGTTACTCCACACTGAGGAAGACTGAGAATGTGTTAGTTTACAACTGTGACTGTTACAGAGATACAACATCAGTACTTTAAACAAAGTCAACTTACTTTCCTCTTACAGTTCTAGAGGTCAGAGGATCTGCCTGCATCTGCCTCCTAATCACTGGAAGAACAAGCACACAAGTCACCCAACTTTAAGTATAGATTTTTATTACTTTGAGAATTTCATACTTGAATATAAAGCATTTTGAACATATTCACTTTCAGTAATGCCCTAAGTCCTCTAGATCTACTCATTTCTACTCACTACCTTACAACTTTTCTTCTTCTTCTTCTTCTTCTTCTTCTTCTTCTTCTTCTTCTTCTTCTTCTTCTTCTTCTTCTTCTTCTTCTCCTTCTCCTTCTCCTTCTCCTTCTCCTTCTCCTTCTCCTTCTCCTTCTCCTTCTCCTTCTCCTCCTCCTTCTCCTCCTCTGCCTCCTCCTCCTCCTCCCCTTCCTCCTCCCCTTCCTCCTCCTTCTCCTTCTCCATTTTTTCTACATCAATTGTCAAGAGCTCCTGAACTAAGAGTTGGGGTTCATGACCTTTTCCTCGGCCAGTGCTAAAATACTGGCCAGCTTGAGCTCACGCAGACAGCCACAGCCACTGTGAGTTCACTAGTACAGAAGTCATAATCTGGAAGATACAGGTTGGCTCAGGTCCTTCTCTGCTTCTGTCTCTTCTTTCTGCCTCCTTTTCTGAAATGGTTCCTGAACCTTGGGGGAGGGGTTTGATATAGTTGACCCATTTGTACACCCAGCTTTTTTTTTTTTTTATGGGTCCTGGAGATCAAAGTCAGGCCCTTGTGCATGCAAAGCAAAGACTTTGCTGACTCAGCCATCATCCCAGCTCCTCTTTCTCTCCTACAAAGCAAGGATCCTTGTGCTTAGAGTGGACTCACTTAGATAACCCGGGATCATGAGATGTAGGTCAGCTGATTAGCAACCTTTCTTCCATCTGCAACCATAACTTGTCTTCCCCATTGTGAATAATATAAACATATTTGCAAGGGCCCAAGATTAGGATGCGGATATCTATGGGGCTTGGAATATTATGTGATAGCTAACATCTCTTGAGCATTTATTTAGGGTCTACTGCAGTTCTAAGCAAGCCACTCTCAGTAACATATTTAAGCTCCTTAAAGACATCATCCACAATGGTTTATAAGTGGAGAAAGTGAGGGAAAGAGAAGCAATAGTCACTTCCTTAAGGTCACAGAGCTTGTAAGAGGAAGGGCTGAGCTAAAACTCCAGCAGTTTTAGCATAGAGCTTCCATTCTTGGCATAATCAGCGTTATTCGGGGATGGATGAGGAAGTGGATTCTATCCCGTTTCATTCTGCTTTGAAGATCTAGAGTCCCTTTTAGAATGGGGCAGTTTCTCAGGTCTACCCATATTTGAAGATGTCTACAGTTGCCCGTTGCTGCTGTTTACTTCCATAATTACTGTTCACAGAAGGCCAGACAACTCTAAATCAACAGGTCCATAGCTTCTAGGACCCACAGGTACTATATGTGGTTTCTAACCTGGGCCACTTGTCTCCCTCTTCTGCCATGTCTCTCTACTTACAGACATGTCTCAGAAATGCCAAGGCAAACTACTACAGGGCTTTCCTACTTGCTATCTCCTTCCCATGCAGTTTTCTCCTCGGTTCACACCAAGTTCAGCCATCAGCAGTTGTGTAGCCTAAGAATGACCTTGAATGTCTGATCCTCTTGAGTTCTATAAAGACAGGCATGTGCTGCCTTGAGCTATTGGTGCAATGCAATATGCACCAAGATACTGGGTAATTAAAGCTTGACATTTTCCTCCTTCTCTTTGCTTTTCCAGCCTCAGGATGACAACAAAGAAAGGTGCCAGAGTGGGAGCTGAACTTGAAGGGAGAGGAACATTGTGCTGAGAGGTTACTTTTAAACCCTGTGCACTGGGCTGGCTCAGCGGTTGAGAGCACTGACTGCTCTTCCGAAGGTCCTGAGTTCAAATCCCACCAACCACATGGTGGCTCACAACCATTTGAAATGAGATCTGATCCCTTCTTCTGGGGTGTCTGAAGACAGCTACAGTGTACTTACATATAACAATAAATAAATCTTTAAAAACAAAACAAAACAAAACCCTGTGCACAAAGGAGCGAGAGTAACAAAGCAGGGCCCAGAAGACAGGAGCTATTCATTACCCTCAGGATCTTCAAAAGGAGGATAGAGAAACTCCCAACTGTGGAGGCCAGCTAAGTATTTGAGTCTTCACACTCCCATGCAAGAGTTGCCTGTCTTATCTCCAATCCCCAGACAAGAATACTGAGGAGTCTAGACAGCAAATCAACTGGCCTATGTCTGGTTATCTCTGGACTCCATTCTGTCTTACTAATCCATTTGTTTACTTTGATGCAAGAACTGTTTGTCTTCATGGCTGTTGCTTTGTGGTAAGTTTTGAAGCTAAGAACTGCAAGTCTTTAAAGTTCCAGTTTCTCTTCCAATATTGCTTTGGCCCTTCTGGGTCTTTTGCAATGTTATAGAAATTTTAGCATTGGATCATCATTTTTTTTTTCCAGAAAACAGTTTTCTTGAGATTCTTGATTGCTTTGAATCTCTAAATGAATCAAGAATGTACCAACTTAACTACATAAAGTCTTCGAGTCCATGAACATGGTATATCTCTTATGTTTATGTCTTCTCTAGTTTCTCTCAGCATTGTAGATTTTGTTGCCCATGTTTTATATACCTAACGTTTATCCCTAAGTGATATATTGTATGTGCTAGTATAAGTGCTATGTTATTTAAATTTCAATTTCCACTTGTTTCTTACTACATGGAAATCCAGTACATTTTTATATGTTGAGTTTAGATGCTGTAACAATGTGAAAATCACATTGATTCTTTCTCCTTTTTTGTACTTTCATGGTATTTTCCATATAAATGCAAGTAAAGAGATTTTTCAGAGTTTGTGTTCAGGAAGTTCACATTAGATGAACTCTTCAGGATACTGGAGTGAACTAGTGGGACAGTCTAACATGGTGATGGATGGATTTCTCAAGCTACCCTCAGGCTAACAGATGCATTCATCTGATAGCTTCATTATGACTAACATCTGTATGGACATTCCGTTGGCTATTGGACATCAGCACAGATCATGTGATTACTTCTACCCACCATTGTTAGGGGTCTAAATGAGGGCTTAGTGGAAGAAAAAAACAAAGCATAGCCTTGGGGTAGAAAATGCTCAAAGCTTCCTTCTCCAGAGCGCTACCTTCTTTCCCTCTGGCATCTATAAAGCCTTTTCTGGCCTCTGAGTCTTGCTTTGCCTCCTCTCTCTGAGTCAGAGTATGCCAGGATGCGAATCCTCCTCTTGGAAGGAAATGCAAGCTTCCCCATCCCTGGGAACTCCTTGGCACATTATTTCTTTCCATCTACTCGGGTCAAGTTCATCCCAAGCCCCTCTGTGCAGCTTTCCCCACACATTAAGTCTTTCCTCTGTCTGCTACTCTTATGCAGACCAATTCTTCATCAGGTCTCCTGAGGCCCTTCCTGACATTCCCACTGACCTGATAATTGGCCTCAGAGCACCCAGCCCCTTCCTGACCTTGAATTTGAGCTTATCATATGACACTAACATGGTGACTTACCATGAGCCTGGGTCACTGAGGAACTGTGTATTTCCCCTACTGACAAGCGGTAGGCACTCACGGATAGCTGGGGCCACGTTCCATTTCTCTGTACTTCTCATAACTAGGTCCAGCTACCCCTCCCTCATCCCAGCCTTTATGAACAATCATGATGCATCCTGAGCTTCTCTTCCTTTCAAGACTTTTGGCTTCATGTTTAAAAAAAAAATCTTCCCAAATGACTCTAGAAAAATATAGATGCCCAGTCCACTTCAAATTCTTGAAATCCAAGTTTCTTGAGGCAAGGGCCTAGCATTTGCTCGTGGAATCCTCCAGAGAGTTCTGATATCCATCAGGAATTGAGAGCCATTAACACGGAAGAAAGGCTGTTACCATTCAACCACATGTCAGATGGACAACCATGTGTTAGATGGACTCTCCTAGACTATGAAAGCCAAGTTGTGGAATGGTGCCTGCTGAGTGTAACAGTCACCCCCATCTTCACCAAAGCAGTTGTGGTCATACACAGAGACCCTCAAGGTCAGGTTTGCTGATGTTCCTCACAGACGAAGAGACTGAGGAGGGCCATTATACCCTCACCTGGGATTCCAGCCACCGTCCCCTCCAGGTTTCTATATTTCTACCCCAGCTGTGTGTGGACTCTGGAGGTGTTAAGAGTATACACAGGGTGGAAAGCTGAATGAAGAGAACACTGAATTTATTCAACTATGGGGATGTTGTCATTCATGCTAGAGTGAGACTTTTTGGTGATATGTCTACTACTTTAGTTAGGCTTACTATGTTTCTATTTAAAAAGAAAAAAAAAAGTCAATAGATTCATCAGTTCACCATGTTGGACTTGGATGAACAACAGGCTTTTCTGTTTTTCATGTTTTCCCTATGAAGAGTTAGTGTAAGGGGCAGCAACAGAGATGCATGGGAGACCTCTGCAGCCTGAGTGCTTGTTCTCAGGAGCTGAATCCATCCCATCCAGCCAATGCAATGAGGGGGGAACAAAGGAACCCAAACAAAAGTGGAAAGCATTTTCAAACTTTATTTACAACTGTCACAGTGACAAAAAGTAGTTTGGAAAAAAAAATGCTAGTTTCTCCCTGAGCCTCAATACAGAACAGACAGAAGTCACAGGAGGTTCATCTCACAACAGGCATGTCACTGAAATACTAGGATTTTTTTTTTCAACACGATCAGTTAGAAATACACACAAATTACTTAAAGAAAGAGGAGGAGGAAGACAAGGAAGAAGAGAAGGAAGAGGAAGAGGAGGAAGAAGTGGAGGAGGAGGAGGAGGAAGAGGAGGAGGAAAAGAGGAGGCCAGATAGGAGCTCAGCCACTTGTTCAAGAGCAGCTGGGTCCCCCCAACAGGTTCAACCGCTGAGGGGCCTATAGCGGTCAGCCCCTGACCTGCTCAGACAGCACACGGTTGTACAACGCGCGGTCTAGTGACCAGCAAAAGAAGCCACCCCAGAGACACACATATACACAAAGCTGATTTGATACTGGATTTACAAGCACATCCCATCACACAGCAAGACCAAGACAGATAACTTGGGGTAGGAGTGAGAAGACACCACAACACGGGAATTTAAAAGGCCAGACACCTGTCCATAAGGGGAGGCAAGGGATGAGAAATGCTGCGGGAGGGGGAGGGGGGCCGGGACGGAAGTGGGATGAACAGATCTCTGTAGCCAAAACAGAGCAGAGTGGAAGCAAGAGAGAGAGAGAAGCTCTCCCGTTGCGGGTTTGGCCGCAGCCCTCTCCCACTTCTGCAAGGAGCCGGAAAAAAGTTATTGCCATCGGTGTGTATCTCAGGCAGACGACAGAGGGAAGAGGCAGGGGAGGGGGTGACCATCGGCATCCCAGAACCAAACCTTGCTGAATGCCGTGTCAACAGCACACCCCCCACGCTCTTGCCCCAACGTGGCCCAGAGCCACACTGACTTTGAGGTATTAAATAGAACCAGACACACGAGTCCAAAGACGGGGGTCAACCTGGACTGACAGAGACGTGAGGGGACATTTGTGAGTGCCTTGGTTGGCTAAGTGAAGCCTAAGGAAGGCTTTAAGTCCACCGCTTGAGCAAACTCTTAAAAATTCTCTCCTCTAACCCGCTATTCCAGAAGGTTCTGAGCTATGATCAGAGGCTAAGTCCAGATGTTAATTTCCCCATGCAACTGCTGCCCTTTCGAGAGACAGGTAAGGCGGGGAAGGAATAAAGGCTGCTATTCTACAAGGATACCCCAGCACACCCTGTATCTTCTCCCAACCTGTGCTCAGGAGCAACACGAGGAGAAGCCGTGATCTCACAAGAGCTACTGTCTCAAACTGGGTCCCACGGCTGCTCCACTGGAGGGCTGATTCCCACATGGGAACCTCAGCACATCAATGCCGCACCACCCAGGCCCCTGCACGGAAGCCCGCTAGCCAACTTCCCAACCAGGAAGCACACTCTGCTTTTAGCGCCCATGGAAGCCGGGCTGGGAAACCCATTGGAGTGGCCGCCCTGCTGCAGGTCAGATGGACAGTGACGGGCCACAGCAGAGTTGGGGACCATCCACCTGACTGCTGTGGCCAAAGGAGAAGGAAGGGCAGGCCTGAGAGAACCGACTCTTCTGCCCTCCTGCTCCATGGAGATTACATAAGAATTCTTGGGAGATCCACCGTTGGAGGAGGCACTCCCTATTCAGGCTGCAGTCATGGAGTGCCTCACAAGGGCAGGAAGTGCTCTGGCTGTTCCCCTTATATACTGGGAGGCAAAAGGGGGTAAATAGGGAGAAAAACTAGGTACTATGTCTTAAAGCCTTCCAGGTCTCTGGGGGCTCTGACAGCCTGAAGCATCTGGGGAAGGGCGGTGGAGTCTTCCTTTCCTCTGTATCCCTCCATCTGGCTTTCTAGGCAGTTTACCTGGCCCTACTTCTCTGTGGGTGACCAAACACACTTGAAATGAAAGCAAAGGCTGGTGGCCGTGAGCAACAGAGCAGGAGATAAAGAATTGGTTGTCAGATGTCCCAGTAGCCAGGACAAATGCTGGAAAGAGCAGCACTTCCTGTCTGTAGTTCTCTTTAAAAGTGTAGAGTTTGTTTCGTTTTGTTTTGTTGTTGTTGTTCTAATCCAAAATCTTTCTTGCTCATTTGCTCACCCCTTCAGCCAGAACTGCACCCCCAAACACACACATGTGCACGCACTGCCTCTGGCACTAGAGTTCAGATAGGGATCTTCAAAGCAGCACCCCTCCCCCCCGCCCCACCCCCACCCCTGTTCTCAGCAACTTCCTTTCTCAGCCTTGCAAGCTGTCAGAGGGCTCCATTGCTCAACGAATTTAAAAACAAACAAAAAAAAAAAAAAAAAGAAAAAAAGAAAAGAAAACCGACTCGGTGATTTTCAGGTGCAAAACGGAAGCCTCATTTGACATTTTCACAATGACTGTGGCTCACTCTCTTCTTCCATCACCATGGGAAAAACAGTTCAGGTGTGCTGGCTGGCATGACCCAGGCGAGCCTGCGTGGTGGACTCTACTGGTCCTTCTTTTCATTTGTTGTCTCTTCACAGTTGTCTTGCTCATCCTCCTGGACCAGGAATTCCTCAGGAGGCCACCGGAGCTCCCCGCTCTCCACCTCCCCTTCGGTGGGTTCCACCACTATGGAGGGCAGGCGGTCCTTTAGCTTACAGCAACGGTCAAAGTCTGATGGGTCCGGAAAGATCTGAAAATTTAAAGAACAACGCATACATCTGGTCACATATACATCTGAAAAAGAAACATGTTTCTTTCCTTACACACACACACACACACACACACACAGAGAGAGAGAGAGAGAGAGAGAGAGAGAGAGAGAACACTGGCTGTCTTCCAAGGATTATGTTCTGCCTTCTAAACACTGTGGGTGTAAGGCAGAATCCAGGGGAGTACGTTCTAGGGAAAACTATCTCTCAGCCAGATTTTTTTTTTCCAATCCTGAAGCTAAAAATTTGTGGACCATACCACCGAACAAAAGGGTGGGTGTATCTTTGCTTCTAGTGTTTTACTTCTAGATAAAAGAATTAAAAAAATAAAAAAAAAAAAAGATCACGTATCTCACGGTCTGCTGGGCTTTGCTTTGGAACAGCAAGCGCTGAAGCCTGCAATCCACACCATACAGCAGGCACTAAAACATTACATTCCTGCCAGAATAATTATTGGTGCTCAGAAGAAATAAACAACCAAATTGTTCATCGTTTTAAACTAATACAGTCAAAACCAAGTGTTGTTCGTGTTACGTTAAAAGTCCCAGGCTTGGGCAAACTAGTTGTCTAGGCCCTTCTAGCCCGGACGAAACAAAGGCTCAACCTCAGGTGTGCCTGCTCCCATGCTCTGTGTCACCTGGCTTTTGGATCTCATTGCCACCGCCAAGTCTAAGCCAAATCCTGATCCGGTCAAGGCCTCCAGTCACAAGCTGCCTGGGAAAAGCATCCACGGCGCCTTCCCTTTTCACCTGTGAGCGAGTCCTGGCTTCCTGTCATCGGTACACCTGGAAGACTCCAATCTCCTCCCAGAGTCCTGTGGAAGAGGCTCCAAGTCCACTCATGTGGGTCCTTCCCACTGCTGACCGAAACACTGAGCCAGGCTATAAAACTAGGGGCCAAGTCTGGCTTCCCTTTGCACATACTGCCCTGTGACTACAGCTGACCCAATTCTTTGCCCAGTAGCTAAGCACTTAATCCACCGAGCTGCTGGTCCCCTGCCATTCCTAGCCCTCAGTTGACACACCCAAGGGGAGAGAGAGGAGCTTTGGTCTGGGAAATCTGGGGCTCACCAGATCACTGACACTTGGCACCTTCAAGGCCATCTCCTCCCACCTCTCTGTCTGACAGGAAACCCAGGCCCCAGAGTGGGGAAAGGGGACTTCACTGAAGGTCACACAGTCTGTTCAAATTCAAGTGGATGGAAACAGGCATTGGGAGAAATCCTGGGAATCTGCCTGTTTTGCTGTACTAAGAGGGCAGAAGAAAAATGCTTCTCCCACCCAACACCTGAGGTCTCCCAGGGTGTCTCATCTCCACCCAACACCTGAGGTCTCCCAGGCTGTCTGATCTCCTAGATGCACTCAGAAGCCCACGTGGGGGCTTCTGAGAATCCCGGGCCTCACAAATCGTCCCAATCCCTACAGACCAGTGATTATTAACCATTTATCCAATAAAGGCCTATTGCTTGGGATTAAGCCTTAAGCCAGCTGCAGGAGTACGCATCATTAAAGACTTAAAAGGGCTCATAAAAAAAGTGTCGTAATAGCTGCCAGAAGGAAAACAAACCAGGGAGGGGCTGGACCCAGGCGGGTCAGAGAGGCCTGGAGGAACTGGCCACCATGTCCTGTCACGCCACCCGCTCTGATGTTTGCCCTTGGACTTGGTGGTGTGTTCACACTAGCGAGTGTGAGTGGAAAGTGGATCCGGTAGGTTGTGTGTGTGTGGGGGGGAGGGAGGGTGTTTACTCCCTTCTATGGAGCTGAGCCCCTTCCTGGTGGTGAGGACATAAGGCATCTTCTTCCAAGCATGAGCTCTGAGGTATGATGCAGGTGCTCCACGGATGAGTGGGAAGGCACTCTCTAGTTTACAAAACTCTATCAGATAGGACATCACCGGAGACATCACTACCACCCTGGGGCTAGCAAGCGTCTGGGACCCGGAAGGTCAAAAGGCAGAGCTAGCATTCAGATCTCATTCTGAACTAGGTAGGATAGACCTAGGATATACATGACCTCTCAAGCCACAGACTATCACAAAGGACTCGGGGCAGCCCAGGCTGGCAGAAGCAGAGCAGCTGACTTTACTACAAGCTAGCAAAGTGATGCTTATGTTGTAGGGAAGACAATGTTGATGAGCACAGCTATGGCTGAGCAGAGCCTCTGTCTCCATAATAACAGTATAAAGTAAGTAGCCATACATTCCTAAGGGGGGTGGGGGGGGGATGAAGACTACATTCCTAGAAATCAACTGCTCCTGGACCCAGGTGTCTAAAGGACCCAGATGTCCATTCCTTTGAGGACATGGGGCTAAGGCACTGGATCTGGATTCGTATTATTCCCTTGACATCCACTACATGACCCCTGTCAAGGCCTCTCAAGCTCTCCCCGTTCAGTTTCTCCTCCAGAGAAATGCAGTGGCCTTCTTATCACCCAAGATGGGGGTCCAAGTTCTTGGCCAACACAGAAGTGGCACAATGCTCTTTGAGGACGGAAACAAAATTTAAACAACAATGTCTTCTTTGCAGTGGCCCCCTCAGATGTAGAGTTAGTTCCATGCTCCAAGCGTGAAGCCATCCTTCGAACACAGTCATGAAAACAATATCCACCAATGGCTTTCATACCAAGAGCTCCACAGTGAAGTCTTTTAAGTCCTCGGTAGGGGGTGGGGGTGGGGGGAGCAATCTGAGAACCGAGAGTCTGATTCTGTGGTCTTTGCCAAAGACCTTTGCACTGTGACCTACTCAAAGCAGGAGCCATTAAAGAGAAAAAGTTATTTTTACAAGTAATTGTATTTGTAAAAAAAAAAAATCACTATAATAATTGATATACCCCTTCCATCAGAGATTTTCTTTCATTATCAGATCACAAAGATTTGTGCTTCTGAGAACTGTAGCTCTCTCCAAAAATAAATAAATAAACAACAACAGAACACACCCTGCACCAAAACAGCCTCTTTTGTTTCTCCGGGAAAAGCCAGAAAGCCTTGCAAGAGTGTTTCTGAGTCTTTTCCAGCCCAATCTTATCTCCGGCAGCTGCTTAAGAGGCTGACCCGGAAGAGGTCAGCATTTTTCCACTAAGTCATGGTTTTTAATCATGTAGGCAGCAGAAAAATGAGAGGCTGCAGCTACAATTTGATGGGGTGGGGAAGGCAATGGAAAAAAAAAAAAGAAGAAGAAGAAGAAGAAGCAAATGAAAAAGAACTCTCCCGTTGGACTTGCAGAGCACACGACAGGTAGGGTTGGGGTGGCAGGCAAAGAAAGACCTGCATGCTGGGCTGCCCCAGCAGAACCTGGCGGAACAAAGAAATGCCCTGCTCAGAAACACTGCTTCTGCTTAAACCTTCAAGTCCAACCAACCCCCATCTTCTCTCAGAGCCGCAAACAAACTAACTGGAAAAATCCCTCTACAATAGAGGCTCTTCAGGAGGTATGGGACGCATCTCCTACCCTCATCCCCTGCAGGGCAAGTTCAGAAGCATCCAGCAGGCAACAGTGTTTTCTTCAGCCCTATCCCTTCCTGTCTCTGCCATCAACTACCCTGCTGTCATGTCAACACAGGGGACGCTCAGGATGATGGCATGGGCGGGAACGAATCAGCACCAAGTTCCCGCCTACACAAATGGAATAGGAGCTTGTCAATCACACATGCTCCAAGAACATCTTAGATTCTACATGAGCGAGCAGCACGCGTGCAGCCTTCGGGACTGAGTTTCACAGGGGACACCCCAGGAGCAGTGCCCTTTGCCAGGTGCCCTCTCATCGCCATGGGTCCTGACATTTTGGGAACCCATGGAAAGAAAGGGACAGGGGGTTTCAGAATCATCCAGGTCTGTGTCATGTGATTTCGACGCCAACATACTGGAGTTTCTGGCTGTGAAGGCTAGTGCGGTCCAAGAGAATGCTCTGCTGTAATGAAAATGTTCTCTGTGCTGTCCGGTACCATGGCCACTCGTCACGGGTAGCTAACTGGGCCCTTGAAACATGGCCAAATTTTACATTTACTTTAAATAAACACAAATTTAATAAAAAAAATTTTTAAGCAGCTACTGTACTCAGGCTACATAATTAATTATGAGAACAATGAAAAGAGGGTTCTCAGGGAGACTGAGGCGATTGGACTGGCTGACCAACATGAGCAGCCTCAGAACAGAGAGCTGTGGGGCTGAGGCCAGGTTTCCAGAGACCATAAACTCATCAGTAGCCTTTGTGCTAGGCTAGAGAGTTGCTAGTGAACCAGCTCCCCTATCATGAACAGATAGGAACCAACAGACAAAACTAGGCCTCCAAAGGCCCCAAATTTGGAGGCTTAGCTATCAGCTGTCTGGCTTCGAGCCAGGTGACCTAAACCTAGCTGCCTCTGGGGTGGGGATAAGAAAGAGTTGCCTGGCACCTACTATGGAAAATGTGAGCAAGTCTGGTCTTTGTGGCCCTTCCCTGTCTGTGCACTGCCTGGCCATCATCTCTGACAAACAAGATGATCTGGCCACAGAGAGGGTGGAAGGCTCAGCAAGGAGCTGGGAGATGCTAATGGGGAAAGAAGACACCAGCAGGTGGGGCAGATGAAAGGTGCTTAGCTGGACACAAAGGGCCAATTACCAACTGTGCAAGTGGAGACGCTGGCAGGCCAGGATCCCCTGCTCCTCTTGGCTGGGGAGGAGCAGAGGGCAGGAGAAGCTGAGGTGGGAAGGAGGACCAAAGGGCTAAGAGAAAGTCAGGCTAGCTCCTTAAGGCACCGTGCACACAAAACTACCCAGTAAGCCTTTAACCTCTCCAGTTGCAAAGAGCAACAAAGAGTCAATCCCCGAGCCAGCTATGGAAAAACAGCACCCTGTGCCTACAGGTAGACCAGGAGGTCTGGCTTTTACCTGGCTACTAACTCTTGCTATCTCTGTGGTCTCAGTAGGATCACCTTAGTTCCTCTGGGCCCCTTGAATGAAAGGAGGAAGTGGTTTGAACTCTGCAGGGTGGCTGGGGAAGGGGGTGGGGTTCTCATGCTGGGCCAGCCCTCCCCTCCCTCCTCCTCTATAAATTTGGATTTATGATTTATACTAATGCTGATCTTACAGGGCTTGGGAGAGAGTCAAATCCAGGTGTGTGTGAACATGCTCTGGAAACTCTTTAATTACTAATGTTGGTCCCTATTAAATAAATCCCCCCACCCACCCACCCAGAGGAGCATTTAGAGTGAGCCTGGAAAGCCAACAACTGTAGCTTGAGACAAATAGACTGGGTTTGTATTCACAAATGCCAGTCCAGGTTCTTTGAAGAAAAGCCTGTGTGTATGTGTGTGTGTGTGTGTGTGTGTGTGTGTGTGTGTGTGTGTGTGTTGGGGGTGGGGTCACTGCCTCCTTCCCAGAGCTGCTGACTCCCCCCTAGGACATGGACTAGACCAGCTGGAATGGCAATCATGCTCTTGACCAGACTCTGGTCTCACCATGGAAAGCCTCAGATGCTAGGCCTACTCCAGGGGCCCTCACTCAGAGAAATTGATTTCCTCCCCCAAAGCCTAGCTTCCCAAAGCCTGGAATTCTTCGTCTTCCTTAAGAACAAAATGGATTTGCCTTGTGTGTTTATTCCTTCCTAGGAGGGGCTGGCCTGTCACAGCGAGCAGATCTCTCCCAGCATCCTGCTCTGAGCAGGGTGGAATGAATGAGCAGCAGCCAGTCCAGCTAATACCCTGAACTTTGGTCCTTAGCTAATATACATGATGGCAACAATGACAGTCTTTGAAATCTGACCTCCCGCTATCTAATCTTATGTTGTTAGTACTATTAGCATCTTACTGAGTTTTCAATGTGGCAAGTGGCTGGGAAAAACACAAGGATTCTTATGGGCAGATGGTCCTAGCGGGCATTCAGAGAAGCCTAAGGTTGTCCAGTTTTGTCCTATCTGTCTCAGCTCTCAACTTTTCTCTGAACCAGAGCTACAGGACATTCAACTCACCCTGTCCGTCCTGCCCTTCCATGATGCTTCTAATCCTTCAGAGCACTTGAGCAGAGATTTGAGCTTTATATCAACTCTGAACCTCCTTCCTTTGGATCAAAGATACTTAAGTGCCTAAGCCTTGAAACTGGACGGAAAAGGAAATCCTCGGGATAAACACCATCTTTCATAAACATCTCTCAAACACACACCCATCCTGCAAGTCAGGGGTTCCAAATTCCAATCAATTAGTACTAATGGATCCTGATAATGCTGGGCCCAGAAATAGATGAACCTTCTGGGATATTAGAGGATTTTCCCACATTTGTTTGCGGTCTTAAATTATTTCAAATATCTACATCTTATCATACATGTATATCATCATTACTTCTTTGAAAGAAGACAGCCTCCTGCCCAGTCTTCCCAATTCCTCTCTCCATCCTCCTTTATCAGCACTACCCACTTATCCCATGACTACATATCCTCTGTCAGAAAACTCAGCCTGACCCAGCTGCCATTTCAACCATCCCTTCCTTCTTCATTTTAGAGATTAAAAAATCTTGAGTCTTTAGCCCTTGGCATCCTGTCTAGATCTTGCTTCTAAGGTCTACCCTACAGCTTCCAAACCCACCACCCAATGCCCCTCCCCAACTTTCAAATTTCCCTGGACAACTCTATTGTCCTCTCAAGGCCTCTGCCCGGGTCCACTCACCACCACTTTTGGTCCATATTACCAGGTCAACTAGTCTTGCTCCCAAGACTAGTGAAGTCATCTGCTAATGACCCATCTTTAAGGGTATCCCCCAACAAAACCTGCCTGACAGTAACACACCACATCTCACTAGCTGATAGCCCCATTGCTCTCTCAGGCACATTCTGTTCAGTCTAGAGAAGCCACTTTCAAGATCCTTTCAGGGAGAAAGCACAGATGGAAATGAAAATATTTTAGGAAATACTCAGTTTCCACTTGCTTTTTATACTGCATTGACACTTACACTGTGGTATAAAAAGCCACAGTCACTGAAACCACCGGCATCATCACAATAGCCTGCAATGTGTACCTGTCATCACTTATCATTTCTCACCTCACATGATTAAATAAAGACAAACAACAACACAGGAAAAACCCTCCACGTACTTCATATTTACAAATCCTGACTTCTAAGTAATGCTTCCATATTTGGAGCAGTGAAATGCCAAGTTAAAGTAAAGCATCCCTGCTCTTTACCAAGGTACCAGGTTATCCCAAATAAAAGCACTGACATGGTTGAATTGCCAGCTAAACTAACCACTTTTTCAATGGAACATCTCTGTACTTGAAAAATTACTTAAAAAAACAAACTATGGTTATTCCAATATGGGTAATTTCTCAGAAATGACAAAGTAGATTGCCATTTAAAGGGAAATGGCTGATGATATCTATAACCAATGATAAAAATAGAGCTCTCAAGAGAAAATTAGAATCTTGGGAAGTTTGTATCAGCGATCATGAGCTGGATAACTTCCTAATTCTTGATAGCTTTCTGATGAGACCAGCAGTGATAGTAACAAATATGCCTTTTTTATATTGAATAATGAAATGTATCACCATTTGAGAGATCTTATTTGCCAAATGATCAGCATAATACACTACAAAACTGAACTTGGAGAAAAGATTCAAAAGTACAAGGCAGACTAATGAATTTTAATGTTAAGAGTACAAAAAGTTCATGCATAAGGTTTTGTCTGAAGACACATGACATTTAAGAAACTACCACTTGTTGAATGTGTAATCCATGCCTTCGGGATTTGGAGGCAAGGAGAATTTGAAATTCAAGGTTATCTTCTGCTATATAACAAGTTGAAGGGCAGCTTAGGGCACTTGAGGTCTTGTCTCAAAAGAATGTCAGGGGAGAAGGGAGGAGTGAATGGGAGGACAGAAGAGAAGAGGGAGGATGGAATGGGGAAAGGAAAGAAAAGAAAAAAAAGCGTCTATTACATGTTACATGTTGGTAATGTGCCAAAACAATCTGGAAAAGAAACTATTTCTCCCATTCCTAACTGCATAATCTGTATAAGCCAGATTTTATTCATTTAGTTCAACCAACACATATTGCAACAAATTTACTCATGGGAAGCACACATGAGAATCTCACCATTTTTCGTTAGACCAGACATAAGATTTAAAAATCTAAAAAACAATGCTTTTCCTCTCTCTGGAATTTTCCATTTTGGAAAATATAGTTATCTTATGAAAAACTATTATTTATATCAACATAGTATTACTTCATTGTTATTCTAAATAAGCTAACAAGCAAAAATTGAAAAAAATCTGTTTTAATTCCTAAAACAATAAATTTAAAGACACAGTACACATAAACAAAAGCTCATAAATTGTCTTTTTGTTTTTGTTTTTGTTTTTGTTTTGTATAAACTGAAACCCAAAATTTAGAACCATTGGCCTAAGACAAAAAGCATATCCTCAGAAAGATGGCCAGGGAAGTCAATGCTGAAGGAAACATACGTTTTAACACTGCAAAAGAGTCAAGGAGAACACATCAAAGGTACCTTCAGATATGTCAAAGGCTAATATATAAAAATCTAGTAACAGGAGGATTACATCATCATTGATCTGTCCAACAAAATTAATAGAGATTAATTCTTACTATGGATGAGGAAATCAAAGCCCACAGTGGTGACGAGCTGCCTGTGTTGGCATACACAAAAATGAGAGTAGAAAATAGTTATCCAGGTGCTCTTAACCCCTCTGAGTTGAGGGGTTCTGAGCTTGGTGTTCTTGGTGGTGTCCAGAGGATCCCTGGGTAATGAGACACCATGCTACTTTAGAGGAGGACTCATGACAAAATGACTGGTCCAATCTCAAATTTGCGTCTCAGTCAGGTGCTTACTCTGGGAGGTGGGGTTAGAGGGCCTGTGAGCATATATGCATCTTTGCTGACACCATCACTAGAAGAATTTTGAACAACTACGCCTCCTTTTGAATGTCCAAACACTCCTGCTATATCACTATGTTAACACCTTAAACCAAAACGGTATATACTGTTCTTTACTATATACCCAGTGTTAGGCTTAGCATGGTAGTGCGTACTTACAAATCGAGTACTCAGAAAGCTGAGGCAGAGAGGATCATTGAGAGATCAAGGCCAGCCTGAGCTATACATCAGGACCTTGGAAGGAAGGAAGGAAGGAAGGAAGGAAGGAAGGAAGGAAGGAAGGAAGGAAGGAAGGAAGGAAGGGGGAGGGGGAGGGAGGGAGGGAGGAAGGGAGGGAGGGAAAACGAGAAAAAGCCCCAATACACTAACAAAAAACTGTACTCAGTGTATTGTGAGAACTATAGCAATTTTATATCAACCATTTTCTACTAAAACGCTCATAAATAATACCTAAGTCAACTTTATAGTGTTCTTTTCTCTATTTTAAATAATATGTCTACTATATTTCTAAGGCATTCTTTTTTTTTTTTTTTTAGATTTATTTTATTTATTATATGTAAGTACACTGTAGCTGTCTTCAGACACTCCAGAAGAGGGCGCCAGATCTCGTTACGGATGGTTGTGAGCCACCATGTGGATGCTGGGATTTGAACTTCTCACCTTCGGAAGAGCAGTCGGGTGCTCTTACCCGCTGAGCCATCTCACCAGCCCCTCTACTCTATTTCTAAATGATATTTATACTTGTTTTGTTTTAAAATTTAGATAGTATTCTACTATGTAACCCAGGCTAGCCTGGAACTCATCAAGTACTCCAGGCCTGCCTCTCAACTCATGAACTTTCTACCACAGCCTTGTGAGAGCTGAGATTACAGACATGTACCACCACACTTGACTGGATATTTTCTTAATATATTTTTATATATTTCAAGTTTTTAGCCATTAAGGTTTTTCATACTTTCCATCAACAAAAGATCTATTATGTATATAAATTGACAGTTTTAAAAGTCCAGTGACCTTAGCGTCTTATAAGTTTAAATTTTCTGTATTGGCTCAATGTGGCTAATAGTACTAACTGATCAATAAATATCACAAGTAATTATTAAGCACAGAGGCTAATTTTCATTGGATAAGTTTCTCACTGTGAAGGAGGAAGGCTGCCTGGACATGTGTTTTGAACAGTCCATTTCTCTGATGGCCCTAAAGTTTCTACCCCATGGCCAGCTGATCTCCCTTGTAAAGAGACAAAGACAACCTGCACAGAAAGTGGAGAAAGAGAGCTCGTGAGGTATGGTCATTTGTACGGAGCCACAGAAGGAAGCTGGGAGTGAGGGCATGGATTCCCTTAGAACCTTCACTGCTTTCATGTCCCCTGGAGAGTTTCTGCAGCCCCTGGGGCAGCTGCCTTCCTGCCTTAACACTTGGAAATATGTGGAGTAGCATCTATACAGGGGATCACCGAAAAGCAATTGGGCATGAATCCTTCTCATATTAAAGTGCTGAAGAAAACAGCAAGGAAGCATCTGGAGGTAGTGAATCATATTTCGGGGGATAAAATAACAAAGAAATCAGAATTGAGTACTAGCTGTCAGAGTGTTTCTACCAAAGAGGATACTCAACTTTTGAGGTAAACAAAGCCCTTCCTGGCCCGTCCCAGGGTTAGCCGCCTAAGGAAACATACTGCAAAATGTCCCACTCCTGGGGACAGGTGTCTGCCAGCCTCACAACGCCACCTTCATTTTCTTGTTATATCTACTTTGGTGTCAAGCTTCTTCTTTACTTGCTTGGTTAAAGCATACTTGCTTAAATATCAAACTCCATCACCTCAGAAATAGAAAACTAGCCTGTGCCATGGAAAGCACTGGCATTTTCATAAGCCAACAGGAACACTGGACCCTGTTTGAACACCAGCCTAGGCTACTTACATGCACCAGAGGCCTTACCAACTTGTTAGGTAGATGGCAAGGCAGCCATTAAATTTAGATCTACTATTAAATATCCTGTCTACTCTAACATCCAGAGAAGCAAACTTGAAGACCCCAAAATGGTTCCTAACACTAAGTCTGACGCTGGCCAAACTTCATGGGTCTGTACAATTGCACTGGTCTTTTCAAGGTTACAAGATGCTTCAATGTCATTAATAGAGTAAGATCTACAAATAGGACAATGGCTGGCTTATATGCTTTTCTAATCTAGAGAGTATGTATTAGCTATGGGTCAAGAATACGATCACTAGGTATTTTTCTCAATGCTGGCTAAATGTTACTTAAGCACGGTTAATTTGTTATCATCATGCACAAAATAAATCAACTACAGGAAGATGTACAACGTCTGAACGCACTAAAATAACAAAATACCTTTCTGATCGCATCCACAGGCTCCATCATTATCCCGTCTCTATAGATGCTGGCAGATTACATTTTAATAAACTCATTTATGCATTCCATTTTTAAGGTACTATATAATCGAGAGGCTTAACGTTGTTGGATCTCTTTGAATCTGTAGTTCTATTTCCAGGAATCGATTTCAAAGAAACAAGTCAGGGCTGTGAGGAGATTTATGTAAAATGATGTTCAGAGCACTGCTTGTCTCAAGAACAAAAGAAGGCACAACCTAGACATCCAGCAATGAGAGTTGGTACATACTGAGTGAGATGCTGTTTTACAAAGAAAACCAAATGACAAGAACATAGCTGCAGTATTATATTAAATGAAGAAGAAAAAAAAAGATTTGCTACACATTGAAAAACATGTACAGAAAACGGTCAAAAGTAAACACACCCAAATGCTCCCGTGATAGTAATGTAAATAGGTTGTTCCTTTTTGGTCTGGCCTGCTTTGCTACATTCTATGAAAAATAAATATTACCTTTATAATGATAACATATAGACATCCAGCCACACTTTTTACCCTCTGACTCAAAAATCCTACTCATAAGCCTATTCTCAAGATAGAATGTAAATTATTCACTAAGGTTTATATTAAAATTTTAATGTGAACTATCACAGTACAAGAGAGGAAAAAAAAAAATACCACCTAACATTTTCAACAATAAGACAACGGCGAAGCAAATTATCATCAGACCTCATGGTACAAGGTGACCTTTTCCAGGGCACAGTGAAGGATGCCTTCAGGGAAGCTGAGACAGGAAGACTGTTGAGAGTTCAAGACCAGCCTGGGCTACACGGGAAGTATAAAGCCAACCTAGGCAGCTTAGCCAGAACTCATCTCAAAATCCAAAGCAAGGGAGAATATGCAGCTCAATGGTAAAGCTATTGACCAGCGTGCACAAAAGCTTAGATTCAATCCCTAGGACCAGAAGGAACAAGAACGATGGCTTTAGATTATTCTGGAAATAATACTGTACTGACATCACGATGCTGGTGACCAGTGTTATTTAAAACTTCAGACCAGAACGAGGTCTAAACTCTTTAACTGCATGCGTTGTGGTAGGAGAGAAGGTTTACACAATGATGAGTTGTGCCCCATATGCGTATGAAAATTAGAAGGAGGAAAAGATAGAGAAGAAATGAGCATGCTTCTAGCAGTCACCCCGTTTTGAAAAGCAGAAAAGTAACCAACGCATGCTTTCTCGATGAAAACAGGAAACGACTGACAAGAAGGGAAGGAAGAACTTCCTACAACTACAACACTCTAACTGGAAAAATCACCCCCCCCCCCCCACACACACACACACGAACTGACACTCTGCTGCCTGGGCTGTTGGGCAGAGCAGGAGTGGGAGCACAGGCAACTGGCGGCCTTTACACCTGCTCTGTCCACAGGCATGGTCATGGGGACGGATTTTTATGGTCTCCAAAGTAAAGGCAGAAGGTGAAGTCAAGGCATGGGGTCCTAAGCGGCCCCTACAGGGTGTTTGTGATGTTCTTTCTCTTGGCTTGGTCCAGGCTGCTTCCCAAAAAGATCTAGGACTCCCATAAAATCCCTGGCCAAGAAGCCAGCAGTCAACACAGCTTTAATTAAGTGGCTGGAAACATCTACTATAAGGCCTAACTTTAGAGGAGGAGGAGGAGGAAGAGGAGAAGGAGGAGGAGGAAGAGGAGGACGAGGAAAAGGAAGAGGAAGAGGAGGAGGAAAGAAAAAAGTTGTCCCAATGCAAAATAATGAGGAGGTAGAAACTGCTCCAACCCCTCCCCTGAGGTCACAATGCCACCCCAATAACACTTTGGAAGAACACTGGGTAGAGACAAACATTGTGCCTTAGGTGGGTTTGTGCCGTTCAGAGGCTAGCCTCAAGCCAAAGATAAACGGCAGGACACAGGCTTTGACTGGTTGACACAGATCCTTGCCTCCCCAGGCTGGAGAGGAAGGAAGGAAGGCCCGGCACACTGCAACCCTGTGTGAATGAGGTCCTGTCTTCCTATCCTCTGAGGATTATTTCAGACTCTGGGCCTGAAAGATCATCTCAGGACATTCGCCAGACACCCAGGAATAGCTCTTGGCTTCAGTCACAAGATTCACCACCCAAATGCATTCCTTCTCCTCCACCGTACAGTACAATCCTCCTCTTCTATCCAACGTAAGAGAGACTGGGGCGACTGGGAGAAAATGCTGATCATGTTAAAAAAAAACAGTCACCATGGGATTGCCAAGGTACAGAGACAGTCTCAGGCCAGGAAAGGGAAGGAGGAAGGGCCCAGTCCATCACTCAGGACTCATTAAGCATCTATTTGTAGGACACTGGGAACAAAGAGTAGTGTAAGACATAGCCCCTGGCTCTGCAGCATGACGAACACATGGCTGCCGGAGGAGGGAGGGGGAGACACAACACAGGCAGGCCTTTTGAGAGAAGCTGTATGAATCCAGTGTGCAGCAAGCTGGCTGGCTGGCTGTGAAAAAAGTCCTGCTCTCTCCATGGCAGGGCACAAACACACTGTTGTGCCCATGGGGGTAGCGGAGGGAAGGAGAAGTCTCCCATGGGAACAATTCCGGCCATCTGTAGGCCCTAATCCAGGGACTTTCCACAACAGTGAACATGACCTTTGTGTCTCAGTTTCTAACATGAAAGGGAAGGTGCTGGATTCTCCTACAAAGAAGACTTTCAACGCAAGGGTGTGTGGAGGCTTAGAAAGAACCAGTGTCACAAAGAGGGGACAGCTCATGCTTTCTAAATCCAAAGGACGTGGCTGCCATCCATCTCATCGCTATGAGAGAAAAAGGAGAAGGATCAGGAGAAAGAAAACTTGCCACAATCCCAGCAATGTGTCGTGTCTATGGCTGACTGTCTCCTGCCACAGGTTTGGGAGATATTAGCTTTATGTCTCTCTGGGGACAACTGGAGCTTTTGTAAACTCTGATGCTTGTGAACGATGATTTCCTGGTGGCCATGGAATCTGCAGGATACTATCTTGCACATGCTCTTTGAGTCCTTCAGTCCTGGCTCCGGGGCAGAGAGCTACTATAAGGCTCTGGGCCTGCAAGAAGCAGACACTACGGGGAAACAAGAAAGGCCAATCCACCACTGTCCCTCTTGTGACCTGGGAAGTAACAGAGACATGCAGGCTGCTCGTAGCTCTCTTAAGTCAAAAGAAGGCAGGCACGCGGGCACAGGAGGAGTCGGGTGTGTAAAGGAACTGCTCCTTCTGGTTTTCAGAATGGCCTTCTGGAAGGGAGAGTCTGGGTGCCTCTCTGACTGAGTTATGATATCAAAGGCAGGCAGGCATGACCAAAAGTAAGAGCCATGTACCAAAGGCAACCAAAGAAGAGAAGTGGGAGGGGCTGTGGTGGTAGCTCAGTTGGCAGAGTGCTTCTCTAGAGTGTACAAGGCTCTGCCTTTACTCGTGAGCACCACAAAAGTAGACATGGCGACACGACACAGCTTGGTACTCCAGAACTTGGGGCGGAGAGGATCATCGGAAGCTGAAGGTTACCCTCAGCTACTCGGAGAATTCCTGGCTGACATGAGCTAGAGACCTTGTATATAATTAAATAATACAATAATTGTGGGAGAGTACAATAAACAAACTGTGTAGACCTAAGTATAATCATTAAACATATGATGGTCCATGTACATACACTGTGCCAGGAGAAGTTAGGGGGCAAGGCCAAAATGCCAGGGCCCCTTAGAGTTCATAGGGAAATCACTAGAACTCTTCTTTATCTAGAGCTCTCGCCAATATGAGGGGAACCTTCAGAGAAAGACATATCCCTATACATCACATTCTTACAGTAGTGGGTCCATAGAAAGAGCAGGCCCCACCAGATATCCAGTGACTGATCTGCACTGGATGGCCCTCATTCCTGTCCCATAGGCTGGTGACTGACTGGGAGACCTATAGACACAGCATAGGCATGGAGCTACAGCCCTTAAGGACATAAACATCCTCACAGAGACCCTCCCACATTGGTTGTGAGAGCTTGCTGCCGCCCACAGCCTGAGCTAAATGTAGTAGACTTTCTAGTAACCATTTCCTCGGCCCACCCCATAGGGTGTGATAATTCCTGCCAAACAAATGTGCCCCGTGGGTTTCACTTATTTGAATGACTCTCCAGATGGATACGAAGACAAAACAAGACACTGCCTCCAGATCTTTACACGTGCTCACAAAAGATGGCATGAACTCAAGGCTGAGGACATGGTTCTCGGTTGGTACAGAGCTTGCCTGGCATGCGTGAGGCCCTGGGTTCAATCCCCAGCACTACATAAACTGGACATGGTAATCTGTGCCTATAATCCCAGCACTTGAGAGGTAGAGTCAGGAGGATTAAGAGTTTTAAGTCACCTTTTGCTATAGAATAAATTAGACCCTGTCTCAAAATAAAATAAAGTACAATAAAACTAAACAACAACAACAACAAAATTATTGGTGTGAATTTCTAAAGAATAATAGAAAGGCTAATATGAATCCTTCAGGGGATAAAAAGGACATGCATTCAGAGCCTGGATAAGTCTGGGATATCATCAGGTCTTTCAGAGGCCACCATAGAGGTAAAGGTGGCTTAGTTCTAAATCGGGATACCCTGCCCCTTAAGAGCTTCTCAGTAAACATATAGGTACATGAATGGGGAAAGAATGATGGATAAAGGATACAGAGTTGATAGCAAGGCCCTGGAATTGGGAAGGTAATGCAGGACCCATGTCCTGAAAATCCATCACAGCGTCCTTAGAAAGTAAAAGGTTCCACCGACATGGAAAGGATAGCCGTATACAACACAGAGAGCTCAGCAAAGCTCGACTCTGGGTGGGTCTGAAAGGTATGGGAATGACCTGAACGTCCAATGAGCCACTTATAAGATAACCTTGTTTCAAGGTCAAATCACAAGCCTGAGATTGTGTTTCATCTGCCAAGTCGGGGTTGCTGTCCCCAGCCCTTATGTTCAGTTCCTTGGAAAAGCAGGTCTCAGTAAAAGCCACATACTATTATTATCCCGAGGAGTAAAGCCAAAAGAAGAGTGTTGAGTTCCCGCCCTTAGCTCCCAGCAGAGTCCAAGCATGCAGGGTGACAGGCTTTAGCCAAGAACCAGGCCCAGCCTCCCCACCCTCCCCCCAGGGGTGTTGGTGGGAAAGCTTTTAATTTGATGGCACTGGCTTTGTGGGGGCCCAGAGAGTATCCATCCTTTGACACTTACCAGTCCAGCTCAGGGCAGAGTCCCATACTTTGCTTAAACACGCAGCCTAAGGGTATCTGAAGCTGCAGTAAAATTACATGTGCAAGATGGGGTTGCCTGCCCCTTCCCCCAAGGCTCCCATTTTTCTTCAAAGCCTACCCCTAGCTGATTCCTTGTCTCCTGACATCTCAGATTCTATAGGATAACATCAGCAGCAGTGTCCACACATTTGGGGCAGACGGCATATGTTCCAGAAGTACATGCTCATGCTGGCTCCCATAAGCCCCAGGCCCTGAGTGCAGCAACCAGTATATCAGGTTAAATATACAAAGTGCCTAGTAAATACCGTTCGGCTGAACACTACAACTTTCCCTTTTCTCTTCACCAGACAACCGAGAGCCTTTTCTGAAGCCATCTCTGACTGAAGGGCTCTACGGTTCCAAGTCTTTGGACATGGGGCAGTGGTCCTCACCTAGGGGTTGACTTCCTGGGGGACTGTGGGAACTGGGCCCTCAATACAGCAGAATGATGGGGGGGAAAGGTCTTGGAAGTCATTTTCTCAAGAGATATCCAGATATTGGAAGAACCCAGAAGTGCTTTTATTTTTCTCCAGTCACCTCAGCCCTCTTCCCCAGCATGGTGGCCCCCACCTCCATAGCCATCAGGTTGTGCTCAGAGGGTTACAGGGCTGAGAGGACTCCCTGACTCCTTTGCCTGGGATATATTTAAAGCACACACAGCAACATACTGACTGGTACACCTGGGAAAGGTTCTGTGGTGGAAATCTACAACCTGGAACTGAAATCCGCCCTCAGCACTACGCCCTCACCTGTAACCAGACATTCAGTCTGACTCAGAGGCTGGTAAGCAAAACTACATGGGCAGGCAGGTGGGCCAGGAACCTTCTGTACCTCCCACGGGGCCCCAACTGCCTTTCTCAGTCCCCCTCCAGGAAAAGAAGGTTAGAACAGCCTTAAAAGACCAGTTTCCCTTAAGCCCCTCATCACCCCCTGCAGACCAACAAGTGAGGTCTGAGGTGCTGACACATACGAGAAAGGGATGCCTGAATACCCCCCCCCCCACACACACGCATGCACGCATGCATGTCTGGTATCTGAAGATATGCTCCCAGTCTTAGCCTTCATCTTGGCTTCTCCTTGGCTGCTCTCCTCCCATCAAATGGCTCCTGGCCCAGTTTTTTCTATTTGTTTCATTCTTTACAAAATAATTGTCCCTGAAACAGCTAGCTCTAAGGAGCAAGCAGCTGGAATAAGTCTAGACTCAGGCCAGAACTAGCACCAGCGTGAAGACACTGGATATGTGAGAGGATCAAAAAAAAAAAAAAAAAAAAAAGTTAGGAGTAGAGATCCAAGCCCTCATATACAGCAGGGCTAGGGTCTCAGCGACAAGGTGGGTGGGCATTCCTTTGGGAGCTACAGCAAGAAATAAACAAAGCAATGTGTGCAAAGTGCTTCGAGGACCTCATGCTCTTTCATCTTGCCTGGGCTAGCCGCTTTACACAATATCCTTAGCCTAAAAACATATCCCTTACAGATACTTCTCTTCTCCAATCTAGGGACTCTCTGACGCTCTGTCCCAGAGGTAGCCAACGTACTCTTGCTGACTGAGATGCTGTCCTTCCACCTCCCTGTCATACTGAAGCTTCACCACACTTGGAGAGCACTGGCCAAGATTGAGAAAGGAGGCCTGCCATTCTGTTTCTGCTGTCCTCCGTGTTTATCCCCACGAGACAGGATGGTCTGTCCCTGTGCCACATTCTCTCTCAGCATCCCTAAGAGACTGTCCTCTTCAGGTCTGTGCGGTTCAAACTTGAATCTCTGACTCAGCCAGTCAATGATCACCCTGAGAAGACAGGTAGCCATTCTCCTGTCAGACCACCCTTCCCCATCGCCCTGACTCTTCATCATCATCCTCAGGTACAGACCACTGTTGCTTCCTCTGACAAATGAAGGAACTGAAGCTCGCTCGCTCGCTCGCTGGCACTCAAGGGCTTTCTCAAGGTGACACAGCTGTTACAGGTGATACTGGGATCCTCAAACTCTTACAGGTGATACTGGGATTTTCCCCCAAACCAAGCCTACTTCCAGTCTCAGCAGAAGTCACAAGGCACCAGAGAAGTTTGAACTCACCTGATAGGAAAGGCCATCCTTGCGGGGGCTGAGACCAATCTCTTCCATGGATGGAGCGTTCATCATCACCTCGGTCATCTCAGCCGATCTCAGATAGTCAGAGCTGCGTGGAAATCCATAGTAGAAGTCAGTACATGCTCACACAGGCCCCGAGATCGCGGGAGCAAGGTGGGGGGAGGGACGAGGATGGGGGGATTGGCTGAAGACAGGATGAAAACAAGCTTCTTGGAGCAAACAACCTGCAGGCCTACAGCCCTGTGGCTCACTCACCTCAAAAGACAGAGCCTGCCCTCTGCAACTTCTCCGCCACCCCTAACCCCTACACAAAGAAAATTGGATTTTCTTTTAAGCAAAGTAGAAACACAATGATGGGGGTGGGAAGAGTTGCGTCTATGTGTCTATATGAAAGTAACGCAGCCAGGTTTCCCTTCACCCATCCACTAAAAATAAGAGTAATTTTGCCCATGAATTTCCAGAGGGAACTGCACAGTTGGATTACATAATAACAATAACAGTCCAGCCTCCGGGAGACAAAGTCTAATCATGTAATCATGATGCCTTCTTAAATGTCTCTGTCGGTCTGGTGCTCCTTTAGGCAAAATGTCCCACCCCAAGGGGTCAGCTTTTCAGCAAGCTTCATATCTGACACTCTTCCCCACTCTGGAGCGCAGCAGCTGCAGGCTACTAACTCCCAGCGTGGAAAACATCCCTGGATTAAAAGCCTTAAGGGGGCAGATTCTGAGTGCAAGGACATTTCCAGAGGGGCCAAGTTGGCCCACCAATGGCTGACATGTGAAAGTACTTTGTACTCTAAGCAGGGTACAAACAGTCCATTATCCTTACACAGGCCATGGGCATACACAGAGTCCAGTCAGCATAGTACCAAATACACCAAATCCAGGTATCCATGACACAACACCCAGTATTCACGATCACATGTGTGCACAAAGTTTTAAAAAGGTAAAAGTCGAGGCAGGGGTAGGCGTTAGAGAAACTACATCTAAGAAAACAGGAAAACAAGAATCATATATATATAATCTCCTCCGGGATCTGAAAAAGCTGCCCTCATCACTCTGTGATTTTTTAACAGATCATAGAACCTCTCTGAGCTGTGGGGAGCTCTGTTTATGTCCAAGATGCTAATGATTGCTAATAAGGCATATCTCATAGTTATGTCTGAAGGGAAAAATGTTGCAGACGTTGTAGGAAGTACCAATTAACAAAATAATCATGAATCTTAATGGTTGAGTGGGGGGGCTAATGTCCCCAAGGGCTTCTAACATCTCGACCTTACGACATTATGGTGGTGGGGGGGTGGAGCACAAGGCCTCCACCACTCTTCAAAGCCTCACCCATATGGCAACTGACTTGTCTGCACGTGATGGGGTAGACAAGCTTCAGGTGTAGGGGATTTTTTACTTTGTTTTGAAAGTCATTGGCCCCTCTAATCATAGATAAACTGGGAGGGAGAGGAGAGACTAAGAAAGGGTGACTGTCTTGGGGGCAAGTTCAGGTTTAGAAGCTAGACTTTAACAATTTCCTCCCGGGTCAGGAAAAGCTGCCTCCAACCCCCCATCCCCCCCCCAAAGAAGAGAGTCAATAGCACCACAGGGTTAGTTAAGACCAGGGTCGTAGCCTCCTGTAGCGGCGTCTGTTCCTTCTTGGAACTGTGGCGCGGGCCCAAAAAGTTAAACTGAGAAACACGAACTTTCAGAATTCCTGGGCTAAGCAGAATAGCGCCGCTCTCCCCGGGTTCAGAGCTTGCATTGGACCGGGGTCTGGCTCTCCAAGGCTGGCACCTGCGAGCGCGCTCCAGGACCACGGGCGCTCGCCTCCCTGTAGCGCCCCTCCTGTACACCACAGCAGGAAGGAAGAAGCAGCTGGCGCGCACGTCCCAGCAGCTAGGGGCCTGTCCCCAGATCCTTCCCGGCTCTCATCCTCCACACTCCGATCTTCCCGGGCTGCAGGCAAATCTCTGCAGCCCCCGACTCAGCAGTGGCCGGCTTTTTCCAACCCGGCACTGGGAGAGCCCGCTCCTTCCCAGCCCCGGCCCTCCACAAAGGCGCGTTGGATTTAAGAGACAACGGAGAGGGCAGAGGTTGTGAGGGTGTAGCTTGCACCCTGATGCTTGTGGCTTGTTTGTGCGGAGAGCGTCATCCTCCCTCCCCCAGAAGCTCTGCAAACCCAGCGGCTGCACCAGCTCGGCCGCTCTGCAGCCATCCTCGACGCCGAGACTTGCGTGCAAACAAAAAGGAAAAGGGGAGGGGCCCGGGGAGCCGGAGCCCCCTGCACCAAGCAGGACTCATCTCCTGTGGCCCTCGGCGGACAAGGTTTCCTTAGGGGGCTTCAGGTGGGACCCCAGGTTCTCCCCACCCAACGCCACCATATCCACGCCCTCTGGCCGCCACTTAAGTGAAGGTTCCGAGTTCACTTCCTTTGTCTGGATGCTCTCAGCACCGCCTCCCCCAACCCCCAGCTTTGCAACCTTGACGTCGACTCCTGCAGGGGCTGAGGCTGGCGGGTTAACCCGCACTGGGTGTCCGTGCCACTCTCCGGCCTCGTACCCGGAGCCGGCACTAGGCGGCTGCTGGGCTGCGCAGCCACCCGGGTTAAACTGGCGGCCGCCAAAGGCGCAGGATACTCACCAGTGAATGGGGAAATATACAGACATGAAGTCCTAGGGGAGGCTGACCCACGCCCTTGTGATTAAGAAAAAACAAAAACAAAACAAAAAACAAAACAAAACAAACAAAAAAACCAGTCACTGAGTCCTGAATGAGATTGGCAGGGGCGCAGAGGAGAGCAGCGGGCAGCCGAGAGCAGGTACTGGGCTAGCGCCGGTCTGCCTTCCGGAGACAGCCTCGCTGCCAGCGGCGTAGGCAGTGCAGACCAAGCTCTCAGCTCTCCACCGATCTCCGGGTCCCACAAAGAGCCCGGGAAGCAGCATTTATAAGGGATGGGCGGGGCTTGTCGGCGAGCGGCCCCGCCTCCCCTCTCCCACTCTGAGAATAACGTCACCAAAATCATGAATGGCTTCAGCGCTCTCAGCTCCCGCGGGTGGCGGCGGGGACCAGCCTGGCTCTGCACCCTGCCTGAGCTGGCTCGCAGCAGCTACGAGCCCGGCCCCCTCCCCACCGTTGACACACACGCGTGTTCCCGAGCTGGAGTTCAATGTCAACGCAGCTTCCTGCCCACAAATCCGCCGCGTCCGCAGCCCCCTCCCTGCACACAGCCAGGGACTCTAAGGGTTACGGGGATGGGTGGGCGTGAGGAAGGAATGGGGGCCCACGCGGGAAGAGACAGATCGCTGGGGGAGGGCGCCATTCCTCCATCCGAGCTCCTGCTGTCGGGTTCTCTGTGACTTCCACATCTCAGGACCCTTCACTGGTCATCCATGCAAAGTAGGCCTCTCTAGGGCATCATCTCGCCTGTAGCACCCCGATCGTGGCGCCAAAGGCGAGTCCAAGAAAAAGGAAAAGATGGGAAAGAAAGCTACAGAGCTGCGGAGCTGGAGGCACCCATGCCCGAGGGGGCATTGTTGGCTTTATAAAAGTCTGCGGTCCTGGAGTCCATGGAGGGTTATGTTTGTGGGAGAAAGGATGTGGTGTCTTACTAGGGTTTTTCCGTTGCATGAGCGCGCTTGTACGCGCGCGCGCGCGCGCACACACACACACACACACACACACACACACACACACGCGCGCGGTTTGCATTGGGAGTAGGGGGTGAGGAGAACGGGCGGAATACAAGTACACCCAGCTAGCCTTAGCTCCCAGAGCCGGTCTGGCAGAAAACACAAAGAGCTGAGAGAGACTGACTCCTTCATAGCCCAGGAATTGCGGTTCCGGCGTCTATCTTGGAGACTAAACTGCTGTGCAGCCCCTAGAGCCAGGAAGATCTGGAGTCTGACTCAGTACCCAGCGCTGCCCCTCTGTGGCCTCTGTTTCAATTACTCTTGTAAAACAGCTTCCTAACCTTGACCTATGTGCATAAAGGGACTAGGGAAAGGGAGAGCCGTGGTCGAAAACTAAACACAATTAAATGTGATTTAAAATAAGTCTGCACCCTGAAAGAAAAGCGTACTGGTTATTTCCAGGAAAGAAAAAAAAAAAAACTGCTGGGATCAAGAGAGGAGTTTTCAGTAGCAGGGGCCACACGGATGTTGGGAAAGAGGACCTCATCATTTTCAGCTCTTTCTAAGAGCAACTTTGCAATAACTGCTTTCCCAACTATGCGTACCTATATACAGCCTAAGTAAAAACTGGAGCGTCCTAAAAGAGCCATATTTCATAAGCCCTGTAATCAGAAAAATGCAGGAGGCTGTCCTTACCCCTTGAGACAAATGAAGCGCTGTTTGTGCCATTCAAGACTATTCGCTTCTGCTTCTGGCTAGGTGACAGGGGTCCGGTGCAGGGCGGGGCTTCATGAGCAGGGGCCAAGGAAGATGGTCTGTGGTGTGTTATTAATGGAGGGGCAGCCTGAGCCTTTTAATAGAATGGGAAAGTATCTTAGTGCCATTGGCTGACATGTGGCATATTATCATCTAGGGAGCCAAAGAGAAGCCAAAGTCTGGAGATCTAGATTCTAGGCTGAGCTTTCCTGGAAACCTTCTGAGGGTGGCCCTTGAGGCAGACCCTGGGATTAGCAGAAGAAAACCTTCTCCCATGTTTGCCCATACAAGACCTGAGATGAAAGGTGATGGTACCACCGTGACCTGTCACAGACACACACACACACGCTACATATTTGTAATTATTACCTATCAAACCCTCTCACCACCTCCTCACACCACGCAAGTCAATCAGCCCTTTTGGGGAAGAGGATGTGAAGTAAAGTCTCCCTCTAGAGTAACAACCTGGCCTCCTGGAAAATGGCCTACATTGGAGGACACTAAGTTATGTAGCATTTATGTAGCTCCTCACAAGGAGCTACGTGTTTTTTCAAAACATTGTCACTGTGTTGGCTTTTAACCGAGTGGAATGAGATTAAACGGCATAGTCTAGCAGTTTACAGAGCCCAGTTTACAGATGTACAAACCGTGGCTGAAGTAAATTAGGGAACTTGCCACAGTTAGACAAGGTTGGACTGGAACTGGAACTCCGGGTTTAGGCACACTCAGCTTCCTCTTCTGTCCAGTCGTTCACATCTCTGCATTTCCTTGTTCCTTTAAGATACAGGAGATTGGGCAGGCAGTAACATGCCTTTAATCCCAGCAGTCACGAGGCAGAGAGAGGCAGGCAGACCTCTCTGTGAGTTCAAGGCCATCCTGATCTACAGAGTGAGTTCCAGGACAGCAAAGGCTACACTGAGAAACCCTGTCTCAAAAAACTAAAACCATCCAACCAAAAGATACAGGAGACTTTAAGGCACACACTTAATGTTTCTTCTCTCTGCTCTGAGACAGATTTCTACCATTCCTGCCTTGGAATAAATGAAGAAACAGAAACACCAGCAAACGAAGTGACTTCAAGCCCCAGAACCTTAGAGCAGAGAGACCTTCCAAATCATGGATTCTAGGTTCCTCGTTTTACAGGTGAGAAGGCACTTAACAGATTAAATGGCACGTTCAAGGTCGCCAGGCTGATAGTGATGTAGATGGAAACCAGCCTGTCTGACCACTGGGCAATTGTTTTTTCCGTGATCACACAGCAATGCAGAGATAAGATGAGACCTGGGCTCGCTAACCCACCTCAGGCCATCAACCAGCATCCACGGAGCATCCCCTAGTGTGCGCACTGAGCCCTTGGCACCGGCTTCTCCATCCAAGGGACCAAAGGGTTGAATTGCAATTCAGCTTGAATTTTAAAATCTAGGTATAATTAGAATTATTTTGCTTTCCAATCCTGCACCAGTCTAGTTTCTTAGCTCCTTTTCTCCTTTGGGTAAAATCTTTTATTTTTTTTATTTTTTTTAAGGGTGAAGAACTTAAGATATGCATATGTAGTGATATATATACAAATATACACATACGAATAGTGCGGAAATATTGCTTTGTTTTTGTTTTGTTTTGAGAAAAAGGTTTCACTCTGTAGCTCAGGCTAGCCTGGAACTTGCAGCAGTCTTGCTTCGGCTCCCGAGTGCTGGGAATTGCAGGTGAGTCACCCTGGCCAGCTGAACTAGTATCTTATTAGAGTTAGCCGTCTGGGTTGTAACTTTGTATATAGGAGGCGCATAGCTAACTAGTCATCTTATTAAGGAGTCCCCATCTAAGTTCATCTAGAGATGTGTCTCACATTGGGTCTCCTTTTGTTTTGCCAGGATATTGCACTTAAGCTGAGCCAAAAGTGGTGAAACTGGTACTCTGGTTAGTTCTTTGGAACTTTTGTGAGTATATTTGATCTGTTTGAGGACAGCTTGGGGGAGGGAGGGCGGGGGGGGGGGAGAGGGGGGGCAAGGAGCAACATTTACAGAGGTGTTCCCGTGTTTATGCCTCAGAACACCTTAGTCACAGGCTCTGTGACTATACTTTATGGATGAATAAAGACATCTAGTCTCCAGGGATTAAGTACTCTGGCCACGGCCACAAGGCCTTCTAGTGGCTAAGGTAAAACCTAACTCTGGGGCTTGCTAGTTTGTTCGAGAGCCTGTGTCCCCTATCACACTTGCCACGGCCTTTGTGCCTTTGTTTGTTTTAACAGCTGAACTGTAAGCAATAGTAAAGACAGGTCTCTTGGTAGTTCTCCAGTAGGGCAGGGCAGGCAGAGTAAACATGTTACCCACCCTGGTAATTTGGGAACTTCTTAAAGATGTCAGTCAAAGGCTTGGGTTTTGTTGTTGTTATTGTTGTTATTGTTTTTTGTTTTTTTGTTTTTTTTTTCCAATGTGAGCAGATGGGAAGCTTGGGGCCAATTTTTCAGTGAAACTCATTTGGGTCCATAAGAAATCTAAGGGGCTGGAGAGGTGGCTCAGCGGTTAAGAGCACTGACTGCTCTTCTGAAACTCCTGAGTTCAAATCCCAGCAACCACATGGTGGCTCACAACCATCCGTAATGAGATCTGATGCCCTCTTCTGATGTGTCTAAACAGCTACGTTTGTACTTACATATAATAACAAATAAAAATCTTTGGGCCGGAGCGAGCAGGGCTGGAGTGAGGGCCCCCCCCCACCCCCAGAGTGAGCTGGGTCAATTCCTAGCAACTACATGATGGCTCACAACCATCTGTACAGCTACAGTGTACTCATATACATAAAAATAAATAAATAAATCTTTAAAAAGAAAGGAAAAGAAGTCTAACCGGCAAGGGCGAATGAGAGGAGTTGTGGAGACACTTGGGGCCTTGGAAAGCCCTGAGCGGCCTCAGGGCTTGCTTGTAAGGTGTTTGGGGAAGAAGACCAGTTTAGCAGAGTCCACTGCATCGACCACCAAGTCTTCTACATTTTAGACAAGCTCTCGATTCCCCCTGCCCTGCCCCCTGCCTGTTTCTCTGTTGCTATTTTCGTCAGGTAGGAAATAGACTTCAGTGGCAATGCTCTGTCCAGTGGCCACGACTGTCACTCTAGAGTCCACATCTCCCTACAGCACCAGTTACCTCCCAAGCTAAGCCAAGCCTGCTGCATGATGAATACAGAGGCCTGGGAATGTGAATCTGTCTTCTCCCCGTGGTCATTACGGAATGAGTAATCAACAATACAAAAACCCCAAACCCACAGGGCAAAAATCTTTCAACCTTCCATTTCCTTGACTGCATATTCGCTAGTGAGATGCCAGTCACAGCATTCAGGAGGAAGAGGAGGGCACACCTTCAGGAAGCCTTGTCCACATAGTGAGTTCCAGGAGAGCCAGAGCTAGCTAGCTACACACACACACACACACACACACACACACACACACACACAAACTTGCCCTCTCTGCCTCAGGCTCCTAAAACAATCAAAGAACTCAGTAGATATCTATGCTCTTTGCAGATCTCAGAGTGATGATGATGTTGAGAGAAACTGAGTCTAGAAATTATTGGGAGCAAAGCATTTTACATGGGTGTTGAGGTACGGTCTGTTGCTATATATTGTAATGCTAAATTCTATATCCCAAGGTCTAATTGCTGCAAGACAAGGCGATCCTAACATATACCAACTTTCATTGTATAAACCTTGCCCCCCAACCCCCAAGAGGTAGGAGCTTGGGTTCCCCAGCTTGGGGTCTGAGGCAGAGACCACAATGAGAGGAAGAAAATATACACAGGGGGGGCAGTGCCATGGGAGGGTTGCCGTGGGGTAGGTAGATCGTGAGCTCATGGCTATGAGGGTCAGCCAGTTGAAGCAAGAGCAGCCTAGGTGGAACATAACAAGTGATATTTCAGGGTTATTGACAGGGACGTAGACAAACTAGCAGAGAAGTTTCATGGCTGCCCAGCTCTGGTCCTTAAACACTTATTATAAATATAAAGGTTTTGTGTCTCCTGTTTGGGAACTAAATTACGTAAGGTGGGGTAGAAACCCGCAAATAATATTTACCTCAACACATCAGGACTCTGCAGCCCCATGGAAAGCCCGTGGCCCTCCCTGCCCTGCCCTATCTCAGAGAATGCCTCCTCTTTTCCACCCAGAATCTCCTCACTCTAAAAGAGGCCTGGGAACTGGCTGCCCATAAACTCTTGCCTTCCCAAATATCAAAGAGACTCGGGCCTGGCTTTTTCTTTATTTCTATCAAGGGGCCTTTGAATCAAAGGGATTTTTTTTTCCTTCCTGAGAATGAAAACACTACAGAATCTTGAGGGACCAGGCCCTAAAAGAAAACAGTCCAGCTGGAATTGGTTCAAGGCCCTCGTGTCCAATTAAGGGACCACTCCCGTTCCTGAGACAGCTCTGGCTCTATCTTTCTTTCTCTCCCTCCATATCCACACAGGAATGCACTTGTGCAGCCAGAAGGAGAGGCTACTATCACCGGGACACTGCTGGCACAGTAGAGGGCTCCTCTGGTGGGCTGGGCCTGTCGAGGCTTTAGACAAAGAGCAGGGACTACAGAAGAATGCAGACACCTTCATGCCAACCCAATCCTGCTCCTTACCAGCCCAGAGATTCCGGAGAGACTCCACCATACCTGTGGCGTGATGAAAAAAGGGAAGAAAACACTTCAGGAGCAGCTTCCTGAAGGGATAGGAACAGCCCTTCCCGTTTTCTTTTCAAATAGACGGGATGTCAGCTAGTTCCTCCAGGGGCAACTGGTCGCCAGAAGATTTCATAGCCACTGCTCCTCCTTGGAGGAGCAAGCAGCCTGCAGTCCCCCACCCCGCCCCCTGAAGAACAGCCTCTGAGCACTTCGCTGCCTCTGAGAGGGTAACCTGAGCCAGCTATAGCCTGCTGGAGTCTCTGGTGTACTTCACACCCACAAGGCACGCCTTGGAATCAGATAGCCGGCCCCCCGTCTTACACCCTTCTGCCTGTTCAACAGTTCCAGCAGGCATTAGCACCTACTGTGTACCAGGAATGTTGGCCGTGTTTGCAAGAAGGCACACTACGTGGATTTTGGGTCTCTCCTGTCTTCATCCTTGCCCACACCCAGACAAAGCCATTCCTCAAGAGCGCCCTCGTTGTGTGTGTTTATAGGCAGAAGTGTTGTGCCCAGTGAGTGAACACAACTATAAGAATTCCCTTATAACCAGCATCAGTGACTCCCAATGAATTACAAAGCCCCAGAGCAGTGTGGCTCTCAACCTTCCTAATGCTGGGACCCTCGAATACAGTTCCTCGTGTTGTGGTGACCCCCAGCCATACAATCATTTCATTGATACTTAATAACTGTATACTTTATTCATAACTTTACTACTGTTATGGACAGTAACATAAATATCTGGCACACAGTCTATCGGATATGAAGGGGTCGCGACCCATAGGTTGAGAACCACCACTCTAGAACCATGGCTCCCACAGTGTGTTAAGTGCAGGGTGTGCTGAGAAATGAGGTGCTGTCTCTGATGATACCAGCTCCCTCTAATACTCTGGGATAAGCACCACAACAGAGGCAGGTGACCATGACAGGGATCTGATGGGCACCATAAGGAGCTGAAGCCATGCAGAGGGGTGTCGAATCTAAGCTCTACCAGAACAAGGATTGTGCCTAGCTGGGTACTAATGTCCCTCTGACATCTGGCACACAGTAGGAATGCTACAAATATCTGCTAGATGACAGTTGCTGGAAAACAGGGCTCATATTAATATAGTTACGAATATAAGGATGAGGAGGCTCCAGAGAAAGGCGATCTTGGCGACAGGAACAGTGTTAGCAAAGGCTCAGGGGTAGGAAAGTACCAAGAGGATGCTGGGAACTAGAAGTGACCTATTGTCATCTACAAAGTAAAAGCAAAAATAAAACAAAACAAACAAAAACGCCACCACCACCACCACCAACAACAACGACATGTAATTGAGTTACAAGTAAGGGAAATCTCAGTGTTTTAAGTGAGTTTACTATTTTGCACTGGGATACATTCAAGGCTAGTCTCCACTGTGTGCAGCCCACAGGCTGTAGGTTGGGCTTGGAGAGGGAGCTGATAGATCTTAAGAGGAGATGTTGAAGCCTCCTGTGATATCAACTTGCCATGGCAATCAGAAGGAAAACCTATGTCTAGAAGGACTTTGTGCTCTACAGAGGGACTGCACAGAATCTCTTGCACAAAAAAAAGGGGTGGGTGTGGAGAACTCTGTCTTCTGTTAGCAAAACCAGTCCTTCACAGGCTCTGTTACCTGGGCTAGTGACCAGCTGGGAGGAGCAAGGGGGTCAGATTGAGTTTCTGTGACATAGGTCTTTGGAAACCCCTTCTGCCCCCTATGGCTTCATACCTCTCTGCAGCTGGGTGCAGGCCCCTGCCCTCAGAGCCTAGCACTTCCTGACTGCTTCCCAAGTTCCCAGGCCTTCCTTTCCTTTTCCCCCCACAGAGGTCTATCCTGTGACTCCCTAAGTCTCAGAAGCTGCCCGGGGCCAAGAACTTAATCTGACACATAAATTCTCACTGCTATAGAGATGACATGTGGGGACCAGTCAAAGCTGTTTTTCTAAGGTAGCATTTCAGCCAGGTGAGTGCAGGAGGAACTGTAGGGCCATGGTGACACAGGGGCAGGCACCAGCAGCAGACACCCACAGGGACAGCTTTCCTCATCCCCATCTGTCACACCTTTCTAGAGGACACCTGACTGGAATCCCTGACCCTTGCTCTAATGTGGACCAGCTTCCATGACTAAAGAGAGGAAAATGAAAGGTCCCGGAAGATAATTTTTCTTCCTTCTAAGAAGAGACAGAGACTCAGACCTGAAGGGACTCCTCTACTGGACCCAGGGAACTTGCTGGTCTTGCAGAGATGGGCACCAGCAGAGGTGCCCGTGGTCTCAGTGAGGAAGTCCTAGACTGCCAGCCTGGGTGGTGTCAGATGCCCAGGGCCTTCTCTAATGCTCCAGGAAGTGCCAGAGCGCATGCAGGCTGTGGTGCTCCAGAGCAGGTATTTGGGGCTCATCTGACCACACTGGCCCCAGCCTCTGAGGGTGAGTGGGCAGCTGGCTATCCATCCCACTCACCCTCCCGACTCAGGGCCACTTTGGAAACCTGGTCTTGAACTCACTGAGTGCTGCACTCAGAGCTTCTGCTTCTCCTCTAAGAGAGGAAAAGACTCACCAGAGGCTTTAGAGCCAGCGGTTCTACATCTTCCTAAGGCTGCGACCCGGGTCCTCATGCTGTGGTGACCCCCCCCCCAACCATAAAGTTATTTATTTATTTACTACCTCATAACTGCAATTTTGCTACTGTTATGAATCCGAATGTAAATGGCTGCTATGCAGGGTATATGAGATGTGAAGACTAAGGGGTCATGACCCACAGTTTGAGAACCACTGCTTAAGGGCAAGAGGCAGAGAAGTCAGCCATGGGCATCTCAGCTCACTGCCATTCCATAAGGAAAAACTTACATCAGCATGTAGTGGTGCATGCCTGTTATCCCAGCACTTTGCAGGCTGAGGCAGGATGCTCTCTGGATGGGATTAGCCTGGGCTACTCAGCGATACGTGGTCTGGAAAGAAGATGAGGAAGAGATGGTATTACCTGGCTTTTTTTTTTTTTCTGTTTAAATAAGCCACCAACAGTTCTCTTTCTTTGTTGGGAAGTTTATCATATGTAAAATGGCCTGATACCCACTGTCCTCACTTTGCACAGCAAAGGTGCAATAGTGACAGGGGTGCAACTTCCTTAGCACAGAGGTACAGTGGTCTCTGTTTGAAAAAGGACAGTGGGAAAGAAATGAGAGAGGGAAGAAGGAAACAAGGGAGGGAGGGAGAGAAAGATGGAGGGAGGGAGCCTTATCATTGATTCTACTGTTGCTTATTAGTAGATAAACAGCAAGAACACCAAGTGAGCCACTTTCTGGGTTTCCCAGCACAGCCAGCTCTAGAAGAGAACAATGCCAACCACTGTGATCCATGTCCCATCTCTCCTTCTTTTGACACACCTTTTGGGGTGCACTTATACAGGACCTCACACTTAACCAGCATCATGTCCACAGGCACACACAGGACTGAGTGCTGAGGTGTCTGGGTGGCAGGATATGAAGGCTCTAGTTCTCAGGGGCAGATTTACAGGCTCGGCCCTCATAAACCATGTGGCCTCCACACCCAGGGCCGCAGACACTTCCATCAACCTCTTATACAGGAGAATTACGAAAAGCCACAGTACTGACTGCCAGCAAGCCGCTGCTCTGCTCTTTTGTTCTTGGGACCTCTGCATGCCCACACAAGCACAGATGTTCCAGGCCAAGGGCATCTCAGACTTGAACAAATGCCCTGCGTTCTGGGTCAGTGCCGAGGCGGGGGGGTGGGGGGGGGAGAACACCCGCCCCCAGTTAGAATCTTGTCCACTTCCCATTGTCTCGCCATCTTTTGTTCTTGTGTTTGGGTATTTCTCACAAGTAGCAACCAACACCTGCCAGTGACTTCAGGGAAGCAGGTGTGAGGGACAGGCTCAACTCCAGCAGGGTTCTCTCTTCTTTTTGGAGGGCAGTGATTCATATGAGAGGCAACAGGAACGTCGTAGTATAGAACCAGTCACCGGGCTTGAGTGCCTTACGGGAGAAAGAGGGGCAGCCGATAGGTTGTTGCAATGGCAACAAGGATGTGGGTTTTGCTGGAAGGAGGGGGAGATGGCCAAAGTGGGTGTCCAGACAGACCCTCAGGACTTCATCACTGAAGGAGGATTGGAAGTGAGGGAGATGGACCAGGCTTGCAGACCTTGAGCTTTACTAACTGGAGAAGCCAAGTCAAGAGGAGCTGGTTGAAGAGGAAAAGGCCAGGTGGGGGCTCCCACACAGCCACGCGGCATTTGTGGAGTAGCGGCCGTATTATTGTCATAGCCACTACCAATGCGTGCTGTTGCTCAAGCTCTAGGGTCTGTGGCACTGTGGCTTTTCCTGTATAAAGGTCATGAGCTTGCAAGGATGTGCCGTGGGTACAGATTGTGTTCTGCGGAAGCAGATGGAGACTAGGCTTGGGATCCACACCTGTAGAAAGGAAGAGATGCCCAATAGAAGAAAGGGTGTGGTCTGTGGGGGAAAATGGAATGGGAAACATCAGTTTGGGGGGAATGTCACCCATCAAAATAGCTTCCTTTGACGAGATGCCTGAACCTTTATTGCCTTGGCTTGCTCAGACCATAATATGGGCTGTCGAGAGGCACACCTGGAAGACGTAACAGCTGGAGGCAGTCTGCTGACCCACATTCACAGCCAGGCCTGATTCTTCCGTAGAAGGAGATCTGGGTTGCCTCATTTGGTGTCTTCCACAGACCCCAAGGCTTGCAGCCCTGTCTCATGGCTTCCCTTCAGCTAGCTGTGCACTGCACAGCACAGTAGCTGATTGGCTCCTCAGGGAAGACCTGATATCTGCTCATCTGATTCTCCCACATTGCAGGGGACAGAATAAAAGCCCAGAAAAAAAAAATCTACCTTTCAACAGTCAGGGCACAGTGAGTCTAGGTCTGCGGCCGTGTGGTCCGACCTCCCCTGAGCTTTTTCTCGAGCCCTAAGCGGAGACAGTCTGGTGCTCTGAGAATGATAAAGGAAAGACCACAGCTCCTGCTTGTGGAATGGCAGATACTGTGCCCCTTCTTCCATGTGTACAGCCCTTCAGGAAGTCCCAGCGTCTTCCTTCCCAAAGTGAGGTGAGCACAAGACCAGGAGACCGAATCCAGGTTCCCAGGGAGTCCCCAAACAGGTTCTTTCTTCTGGCTTTTATCCTGGGGTTAGGTAGGGACAGCAGAAGTCCTTCTGGAGTCTTCCATAATTGCTCTTGCTGGAGTAAGCATTAGCCTAGCCATCCATCTTCATGGAGGGTTTTATGGGAAGCATCCCAGGAAACTCCCTCTGGGTTTACTGTAGGGCTGTGGTTGAGGCCTCTCCAAGACTGTCGGGTTGAATGTTCTAGTTTCCCTTAGAGGCGCCATAGGGAGCCTGGGCATAGGAAGTGAGCATACTTACCTGAGGCAGCTCTGCTTTGAACTTAGATCAGGAGGCTCATAGGTGGCTTTGTAAGTCAGGAATTCTGGTCTAGATTGAAAACACCCCAGTGAAAGTGCCTGGGGATTTGTACGTAGCACACACCAAGGTAGCAACTGCTCTAGGCTTGACCTGCTCCTGCCTTTCTATGTTTCTCTCTCTCCAAAGTCTCTCACTTTCTAAAAGCCTGTGCTCTACCATCTATGGCTATTATAAGCGTGAATTCTTCCTAGAACGATGTAAGATATAATAAATAACAAAACCAAGTAATGCCTTTTGGGGAGGCTGTTTGCTTTGGGATTTATCTCTCCTTTTCTATGTGGGGCCACTTTGTAGGGATGGTGCACTAGACTTTTAGGGCCTCGAAGTATGCCCTCGTCCACTGCAGTGCAAATTGTGGTAGCACTTGAGAGAGGTTAGTATGCAAATGGAGTCACCAAGCAGCCAGACGCGCGCTGACTGCATCACAAACATCAGGTCTCACAGCCCTCAGTTATCCAGGGGGTAGTGCATGGTCAGGATCTGGAAGCCCAGCTGCCTCATCTGTTTTGGTCCAGACATGGTAAGGCTTCTCCCTGGGCTCAGCTGACTTTATTTTGCACACCACAGACCTTCTAGATGTTTACATCTCTCCAGAATGGTCCGTCCGGCCACCATTGCCTTCACAGCAGTGTTTCCTCGAGCTGGACGTTTCTAGTCTTGCTTTTCTCCTGCAATCCTCAGTGGTCTGCCTGAGGTGCTCTTTCCAAGCTGACAGACACATCAACACGGCTCCTCCAACTCCATGTCCCTAGGCGGAGCGTATCAGCACTGGAGAGATTTGAAAACCAGACGTGTCCACCTTTCGGCCTGTGTGGAAGCCAAAGCTTCCGAGGCCAAACACTGATACCGGGATCTCTAAAGTCCTGCGGCTTTGCCCAGGATTCTGTACTGGAGGGATGACTTCATCCCCCAGGTGTCGAGTGAGAGGTCCAGTCATCACAAGCAAACAACGCCTGTCAGCCACAGGGTGTCTATTACCCTTTGTCTCTGGGTTATTTCAGATCACTGGAAAAGGAGCGATAGCAGCAATGAGATCTCTTGGAAATGGCATGTAGAAAACATGAATTAACCACTCTCAGCTTCAGGCCTTTTACCTGCCAAGCAGGGGTGGGGATAAGAACGCCCACCTTGCAGAGGTGAAGAGTTAAAATGGCAGGAAACACCTGGCATGCACCGGGCGCTTTGTCTCTTTCAGTGGAAAGCAGTTTCTGCAAACACAGTCATCTGAAGCCTCAGCACTTACTTTCCAGAAATGCCTGAAGGTCAGCCCCCTTCTGCACCTCACATTGATGTCGATTTCTGGCCTTCTCCACCCACCCGCTGAATCAGATCCTGCATTTTAATCGGATTCCCCCCAGGTGGCCATGTGCACATTGCAGTTTGAGAATTGTCCATTTAGAGGTCAGGAGCCTCACCTTTGAACCTCGTGTGTTTAATGGCACGTCTCCTGGCAACGAACAGTCAATCAAATAAGTCTGCCCATCAAATTAAGACAATATTGACCCAACACAGGTGATCCCAGGTCAGGCTGGTTCTGCAGTCGCTCCGGCCAGACCAAGGTTCCCTGGGGCTCACCTGCACCGTTCACCTGCCCTCTGCTATCACCTGCTCAGTAGCCAAGGCCCTGGGGACTGCGGCTTCTGTTTACTGGGTAGGCACAGATAAGGTTTCTCACAACTCCACCTGGGCCCCTCTGCCAAGGTAAACTTGCTCTCCTGAACGGCTCCCTGACTGGAAAATGTGTCCGACTATTTATTTCTCACTCCCACTGGAAAAAGAGGTGGGGAGACAGGTTGTGATGATGTCATTCTTTCCACGGAACTTCTCGCCCGCATCACATGTCACTGTCACTTCCAGGCACTGCTTGGGTTTCTCTGCACAGTGACTATGGGACAGAACTAGCCAAGGGTGCAAGTTTCCCTTCCTTCTTCTTCTTCTATCTGTAACCCCACTACTGGGGCTTTGACCCTCTGGGGACTCAGGGACAGCCTAGAAAAGGAACCTTAGTCTAAGAGGTGAGGCGCTGTTCCCTTGATATTTCTCTCAAAAGTGAACCTGCAACTGGACAAATGGTTTGGTACTCAGTGGGGTTGGGGGGGGCCTGTTGTTGGCAGACAACGTCGGAGAACAGAAAACAAAGGGTAAAAAAGATATTTCCCAAAGCCACACAGAGTCCACGGCAATCGCATTCATCCCGATCCTTGCTTTCGTTACCAACACACTAATCCATTCACTTCGTTTTATTTTGAAGTGACTATTAGAAGCCTGGTCACACGTACCTGAGACCCCCAGCACTCAGGAGACTGAAGCAGGATGGTTGCTTCGTGTTTGAGGCCAGCACAAACAGGCTGGAGCAGAGCTAAGCTTTCAAACTAGGCTTCCGGACCCCACAGTGACTGCAGGATGGACTCAGATGGGTTGCGGCAACAATAGCCCCCACCCCACCTGCAATCTCTGGCCAAGTCCAACCAAAGTTCCTTTCTCAGACCTTGTTCTGGATATGCCCGGTGTCTCAGAGGCCAGAAGGGATAAAAGCTCTGTATCTGGGCTGCCATGTTGGCCAAAGCTTTTTGCTCGCTGGCTTGTGAGGTCATAAATGTGAGCCACACTTCTATTTTATTGGGTGGGTGGGTGGGGGGAGTCTCTAGGCCACTTCTGACTTCAAAGTAGCTAGGAAATACAATCATCTGTCCAGAAGGCAGAAGGCTAGAAAATACTTAGTAGACGGTATTTCTGACGGCCACACGAATGTTAGCAAATATTAACGCATTACCCCTTTCGCTTTGTGCCTTTTTATTTCAAAGAAAGTAAATAGTAGAAACCTGGTGTGGTAGTGCACACCTGTCATCCCAGCATTTAGAGATGGAGGCAGAAGACTGTTGGCTGCAAGTTTGAAGGCAGCCAGAACTACAGGGCGCATACCAAGCCAAGCAAGGATATACAGTGAGACCCGCTCTCCAAAACGAAGTATTCTAAAAAAAACACAGAGGAAAGGAAGTAAGCCGAGAGACACACAGCTAAGTTCCTCTGAAGACTGCATCCCAGTCTCTGCTCAGTTGCCAGAACTTGTTTTGAATTCCATCCTAGTCATTTTCTCCCTTGCTTTTTTTTCTTTTTATTGCTACAGTGTGTATTCACAAACATTGTAAAGTATTATTTACTGATAAAGTATTATAACCCTTTCTATTACACAGGCCGTCGCATATGGAGAGAGAATTATCATCTGCATTGTGCCTCTGCCTTGGCATCATGTCCATGGGATCATAATCTGTGATGACACATGCCGCTGTACTCCACAGTATAACTACAATATGAGGTGCTTATCCGCTCCCTTGTTGATGGATATTTCGGTTGTTTCCAGCGTGGCAGTAAACATCTTCATACATGTCTTCCTGACTGTCTGCTAAGAGTGGAGTTTCTAGACACAATCACTTTCATCTTCATGAGCTGTTGCCAGATAGCTGTCCTCCAGAGCGTGCTTGAATCAGATGACGGCCCCAGCAGCAGTGCGTGAGACTTGGGGCTTTAACTGCTCTTTCCTAATCCTTGGCTCGAGCTGCACATTTCTACTGATCCGGTGGGTGGAATGGTAACTCACTGTATTTCTCTAACAGTGAGAGTGTGTGCCTTTTCTTATCTATTGACCTTCCAGGGTTTTTTCTATTTTTCTATATTCTTTGTCCATTCCTCTTCCACATCTTGACTACACATCAGTTTGAGAAATCTATTTACATATTATATTAATTACAAATAGCTTCTCCCAGACAACATGGTTTGGTTTTCTATTTGTTATCATGGCCTGTGTTGACCAGATGTTAACACAGCTAAATTTATGAACTTTTTTTTTTGCCTCTAATTTTCTGTTTGTGTGTTTCATTTACTTAGTGAAATTTTTCTTTATCTTTAAGATCATGGCTTTTAAAAATGTTTTTTATGTCACCCTTTCAAGCTTTGCTCTTTTTCTTAGTCTTCCTGAGACTAATCTGACATGGAAATCTACTCTTTTGATTTCCGTATAGATGGAAGCTGTTCCAAGCATTCATTAGTCAGCAGAACACTTTTTCTAGTCTGGCCCACAGCATCACCTGTGCCCGGTATTGTCTCTGAAATGGAAAAGTCGTGGCTGGTTTTTCTGCCCGCCTCCATTAGTCAACCATGTGCCCAAACCGCATTGTCTTCTTATTAAATATTTTGAGACTAAATGTTGACATCTGGTATGGCAAGTTCTTCTTGCTTATTCCTCTTCAAAACTGCCTTTTCGTTATTCTTGGCCATTGGCTTTTCAAGAGGAATTTTGTAATGATATTATCTAGTTCCAAACAAAACAAGACAAAATAAGACAAAACACAGCTCTCAGTCCAAAACTATTAAACTTAACTGACATTCTATAGATTAATTTAGAAAGAAATGACATGTGTTTTTTTAATTTCCTTTTTAATTATTTGTATTTACAGTTTCCTGGGCTTATGTAAAACTCCTAATGGCCTTCTAATTTCCTCCTTCTAACCCTTCTTTGGCTCGAGTGTTATGTTCAATTACTTCTTATTGCTTTGTTATCCTTCTGTGTGTGGTACCATCCGTCTTTTAAGTTTCCACATCCATCAAACTCCTCCTCTGGGTGTGCAAGAGATAAAATCCAGGTGTCTGTCATGATGATGGGGTTGAGGGAGAATGAGCTCTCTGGCCATTGCCAATGAAGAGATACGAAAGCATAATTACATACAAGGAGCACACGATCATGGTTTCTGAGTTTTACAATATAGTATACATTATATTTAACACACCCAGGATGTAGTCTGGTGGTTCTGAAGTCCAGCTCTATCACTTATCAATTCAGATCTTGGGCAAAACATAAACTCTCTGTGTCTCAGTTTCTTCTCTGTCATGTAGTGTTGAAAATATTAATTATCTTGTGCTCGTTACTACAGGGAATCAGAGTTAACATGAGTCAGGCATGAACTCAGAACAGTGACAGGCACATCACAGGTGCCATTGATGTGTGGCTGGTCATTGCCATTCCTGAGACAGGGCTTCTGAGCCTTGCTCCAAATTTTTGTTTAGTTGTATGGTTTTTGGTTTTTGGAGACAGGGTTTACCTGTGTAGCCCCAGCTTCCTGGTTCTCACTCTGTAGACCAAGCTGGTCTCAAACTCACAGAAATCTACCTGCCTCCACCTTCCAACAGCAAGCAAAGAGTCATGGCTTTGTCTTCTCACCGGCAGAAGGCCTCCATCCCTACAACTGATGTAATCGTTAGTGACTCTGAGGGTTTGGTTTTGACTGTGCTTTTGAATTTCAGGCTCATTTTGCTCAGGATTGAATGCCACTAAGATAACCTAATCCACTGTCCTGTCTCGTGCTTGATGGCGCGTTAGGATAAATATCTGAAGGAAGCTGGTGGGGCTGAGGGGATCGGGTAGGAGGGAAAACCAAAAAGGTTGGAATCTTGAAAGATCATCATACTTACTTAAACAAACTGAAGAGGTGAAGTAGCTGAGATGCATAAGAGGGTCTAGGTTACTGAAAGAAACCATTAGGGTAAAGCTCATGTTTCTCATGAGCTGGTGGCTGGGGTCCTGGAGAAACAGACTTAGCAGGGAAAGGTTTGGGCCGTTATTACTCCTATGTGGGCTATTAGAAGAATCTCTCTCTTCCCCTGCTCACCACCAAGCAGAGGATCTGAAAATTTCTATCACTGTGAATACATGCACACACAGAGAGAGACAGAGACAGAGACAGAGAGAGACAGAGACAGAGAGAGACAGAGACAGAAACAGACTGACCATATCACCCATGACAACCTTAGTTTGAATTCCTCCATGTGGGCCTAAAGAATTGTATTATGTTGATGTCGGATAAAAAGTTCTGCTGGGCAGAAGGGAAGGGAAGACGCCTTTTAGCATCAGGGAAGGCCAGGGGAGATCCAGTGAAATTGGTGAAGGCTAATTGGGAAATCATGGATGAGTGAATGGGAAAGGAGAGCCAAACTGTGGATGGATTGTAGCCACAGAGTTACTTCTCCATTGGCCTTAAGTCCCTAGAAAGTTTCCAGCAATCCCAATAGCTGCGGAGCCCTGGGACGTCTGTCCTCACTAATAAGCAGGATTAAAGCACTGGATCCACGTTACTTTAGGACATTAGGCCCTCAGACTCCAGGGTAGAGGCTGCTGTGTGTGTGTGTGAATCCATGCTGTGGCGAGAGGGATGCCAGGCTGTGTGCAGTCTTTGTGTGTTCAGAGCCCAGGAAGGTCTCCTTTGCTTCCTCTTACCCCTGGGAGCTACATGGGGCAGTATGATTTTTTTTTTTAATCTCTAGTTATAGAAAAGAAAACAAGGTTCGAGAAAAAGAAGAAGCCAAGAAGTCAAGTCAGACAGTCAGGATGGAGCACGACCCAAGGAGGGAGCTGGTAGAGGTCATTATCTCAGGGCTGAGCTGAGCTGGGCTGGTTGGCTCAGGAGTTCCCTCCCACAAGGAGGGGACTGCTGAAGGGGCTGCCACCCTGACGGAGGTCATGCCCTGGGTGTGGGCACACGCTGAGTCATGACTCCCACGGTGTGCTCACCACACCTCCTGCTCTATCCCTGTATTTTCTTGGTTCATTCATCAATATCTTCACTTAGACAATAGACAAGGCTGCACAGTACACATGGAGATCACGTAGGTCCCATTTCTGCCCTTCACAGTGTGCTGGAAGACAGACAGCAAGACCTCCACAGACAAATGCAAGAAAGATTGCTCTCTTCAGAGAGTACAGTGGTTAGGAGCACGGGCTTTGGAGCGGGAAGAGCCAACAAATAAAGAAAGGAGGATACGTTTGAAGGCACAGTGACTGGGCACTACTTAGAAATAAAATACGAAACATCAGATTGAATGGATTCCTAGTGTTAACAAGAGAGACAGAAAAGAAAGCCAGGTCTCTGTAGTAAAATTTAAGAACATAAGCGACAAAGAGAAGTCTCCAAACACTAATAGATGCTAGAGAAACTTTAGATGGAAAATACCAGGGTGTCAAAAACTTGATGGTCAATCTGAACACGGCAATTAAGTAATATTTAACGTGTTCATAGAAAGGGATTTCATACCCACAACTTCGTATCCAAACAAACTGTCACTTAAATGAAAGTAAAACAAAATAGTATCAAGTATTTAAGATTTTTAGGTAACTTTATTCTAAATATCTTCTNAAAAAAAAAAAAAAAAAAAGAAAAACAGAATAAACCTAAAGAAAACATATTGAGTAAGCCAGGTATGGTGGCTGGTACCTGTAATTCCAGCACTTGGGAAGCTAAGCAGGAGGATCACCAAGAGTTCAAAGGCAGTCTGAGCTACAGAGTGAGTGCCAGAGTAGTTGTTGCTACAGTAAAACCTGTTCAACACACACACACACACACACACACACACAGAGAGAGAGAGAGAGAGAGAGAGAGGTAGGTCAAGTATTATGGAACTGGCCAAGATGGTTCCATTGGTATGAGCACTTGCCATGCTGATGCCCTGGGTATAATTCCCAGGACACACATAAAGGTATAAGGTGAGAACCAATTCACAAAGGCATCCTTTGACCTCTACGCACAAGTATATGAGACAATACATACACATAGGAGTTATCCATGCGTACACATAATAATAAACTCTAAAATACACATATATGCACACAGATATCTGGTGAGATTGCTGGAGAGATTGCAAGGAGACGGTAAAGTCATATGCTAAGGACTGAAAGTGTCTACAGATCTAACAAAAGTTTTAGGCTAATGATATTATAAAAATTATACTTTGGAAGCTTATTAATATTGATAAAGGTTTCTTTTTGGTAAAACTATAGAATTCCAAAGTTGGAACTAAATAACAAGCCAACTTTTTTCAAGCGTTCAGTAAAGAACTGCACTCTAATCAAAGAGCCTCCCCTTCCTGAAAAGCCCTAGACTCAGGCCACAGGTGAGTTCTGCTCTTGTTACAGGAAGAGCTAATCCCCAGGACAAACACAAGCTGTTCTAGAAAAGAGAACTGAGTAAGCTCCATTGTAAGACTTACCTTTATTACAAAGTCAGATAAGGGTGGTAATACTTCGTGTTTCCCAATTCTAAATAAAATATTAGCTAACTGTATGTATATAAGATAGAAGTTAAGTCCAGATAAGACATGAAAGAATCCAGGGAACAGTGGGGGGGGGGGAGCAGGATGTGCGGCTAGGTGACTGAAGATGGTCAAAGCGTGTCGTGTACATGTCATAGCGAAACCCATGATTATCTACAGTTAATGAATGCTAGCATGCCAGACCAAGAGTATCCTTTGACCGCAGCACTCAGGAGGCAGAGGCATGGCATGTGGATCTCTAAGTTCTAGGCCACCCTAGTCTATAGAGTAAGCTCCAGGCCTGCTTCAACATAAACCAAGAAACTAACAAATGCTAATAAAAACTAAATAAAGTAAAAGAAGTAACAAGTGAAACAGTTACAACTGGGGCTAGAGAGATGGCTGGCTGGGTTAGAGCATTTGCAGTCCTTGCCTGCTCAGCAGCATATAGGTCCTTTCAACATCTAATAACTCCAGTTCCAGGAGATCCGATGCCCTCTTTTGGCGTCTAAGGGCACCGAATGCATATGGTGTGCAGACATATGTAGGTGAAACAGTCATATACATAAAATAAAAACAAATAAACCACTTAAGAGATTTTTAAAATAGGAAAGCCTAATTAGAGAAAAAAAACCCACATGATCTTCACCATCAATGGACTGGAGTGTTCATGAATTAATGTTCATGATTATATCTCAGTACAGTTCTTTTCTCCAAACTTAATAAGTCTAAGAAATTTGGATTTTTTAAAGAAATAACAAATATCTCTATGCTCTATTTTCTCAATTGGATGAGGCTATTTACTGAATGTTTATGCCCAATAAAGGACACAAAGAGACTTCAGGCTTATGCCTGCAATCAAAGGACCTGTTATCATTGCCACAGTTCAAGAGAGTGTTCGAGGTCTAAGCAAAGCAGTAAAGCCAAACAAACAACCAAATAAAAGCCACCGGGAAGGAGTAAAGGCTGGTGGCACACAATCAAAGAACTCAATCCACAAATTTAGATCTAATCAAAGTTCAGCAAGTTGGGCTGGAGAGATGGCTCAGCCGTTAAGAGGACTGACTGCTCTTCCAGAGGTCCTGAGTTCAATTCCCAGCAACCACATGGTAGTTCATAACCATCTTTAATGGGACCTGATGTCCTCTTCTGGTGTGTCTGAAGACAGTGACAGTGTACTCACATATATAAAATAAATAAATATTTAAAAGAAAAGTTCAAGCTTTCTTGATAGCAATTATTTTACAAAGATGAATGTCACTTCTCAATGTCAACAATAAAAGGCATATTAAAATATAAAACATATGAGAACATACACAATTCTTAGAATAGTAAATGCAAAATAAAAACAAACCCTGGAACATTTAGAATTATTCTTTCAAGAAGTGTTGTCCCTTTGAAGGAGAAAAACATTAAACTGGTCCAAAAGAAGAGCTAAAGAGAAATAAGACTCTACATTTATTAATGGGCTAATTGAACTCTTTTCACAATATGCTTATAGCTTTTATGTGTTTGTGTGTATATGTGTACGTGTGTGCCCTGTGTGTGGATGCCCGAGGAGGCCAGAGAGGATGTTGGATGTTCAGATGTGGCATTACAGGCAGTTCTGAGATATCTGATGTGGCTTCTGGGAAGCCAGTGCCAGGACCTCTGCCAGTGCAGGTCCTCTGCCAGTGCAGGACATCTGCCAGTGCAGGACTTCTGCCAGTGCAGGTCCTCTTCCAGAGCAGGACCTCTGCCAGTGCAGGTCCTCTTCCAGAGCAGGACTTCTGCCAGTGCAGGTCCTCTGCAAGAGCAGCAAGCGCCCTTAGCCACTGGCCAGCTCCAGTGGCTTAACAGTTTTGATGTACCCATTTCCTCCAAATTACTTTATAAATCCAATCAAACTGCAAGTTAAAATTCCATCAGATTGCTTTAGGAACTAAAGAAGCATATCCTATAACGTCCATGAAAGGGCCACGAGAGTGTAAGGTGCATATGGTGCTGGGACAGGAATGGGCAACAACTACAGAACAAGACAAAGACGTCAAAGCCAGACTCCTGTTACACAGAAAATTCTGACATGCGTGGTGGAGGCAGCACCCAAAACCATAAGGAAAGGATGGGTTTGGAGATCAGTAGTGGGGTCTAGCTAGCTCATCCTATGTTAAAAAGCAAAGCTCATTCTGACCTTATGTGACATGTAAACTCAGTATGAAAAAAAAAATGGAATTTCTTTGTTACTTTGGAGTGAGAAGGAATAAACACATGGTAGAGACCTGATGGAGTTGATTATATCCAAAGTGCATATTTATTTTAATGGAATGAATGTATAGCTGAATGATAGTTTGGAAAAGTCTTTGTATCCAGAAGGGGCTGCACACCTAGATTATATTTGCATCTCGTATAAACCAATAGAAAAGAGAGAAACTGTCAGATGACTTTTGGTAAACTGAATGAATAGTCAGGAGGAGACTTGGATGGCTGTCAACGACACTTAGGATAAAAATGAAAAGGCCAGGACATCTCTGTATACCCACTCAGCCAGCAAACCAGAAAGGTGGAGAAGCTAAGACATTAGCCCTTCTGTGCATAAATGGAAGTCTAAAGAGTCCACTAGAAGGGGTAAAGAATAGTGTTGCTGTGCTGGAGTATATTATGACTGTATTTGATCGAGCAACTGTATGAACTCCAGACCCCAGCACCTAGCATTCCTCCTCCTGGGTATAGGCCATAAAGAAACTTTAAAGGGACACAGGCATGAATGTCTCTTGCTGAAAGACAACTAGATCTGTCTCACTAAGGAAATAGATCACGAAAAAGAGACGGAGATGAACAGAGACCATCCGTGACATACAAGGAAGTGGGCAGAAGTAGCAATATCAATGTGATTAAATCTTTAAAATGAATTAGGGATTCCATGAAAAAAAAAAAAAAGCCCAATGGTCAGAAAAGTATTTCTATACACTAATAATGAACAATCTGGAAAGGAAATTGAATATCAATTCCATTTATCGCAGTGTCAAGAAGAATTAGATATTCTTAATGTAAATTGACTGTGATGGTAAAGGTTACATTCACAAATACTAAAAACAAACAAACAAACAAACAAACAGACCCAAAGTACATCACATGACCACACATTCATGTAGGAAGTTCAGATGTTAAGATGCTCGTGCTGCCTGATAGGATCTACGCTGTCAATGGAACCCCTAAAAGATTCCAACAGTATTTTTTGTAGAAATTCTACCAAAAAAATATCTATTTTCTATTCGTGGGAAAATTAATGTGGAATTTCAAGGGGCCCAAATAACAACCTGCTAATAAGAGCAAGCATGGCAGGCAGACACTTCCTGAATTAGAAACATATTATAAACCTCCAGCAATCAAAACATGGTGGCACTAGCATAAAGGCCTGCAAATGGGGAAGAGCTGGTCATCTATTGTTGTTGTTATTGTTATTATTATTATTAATTATTTTATTTACTTACATCCCAAATGTTGCCTTCTTTTCTGGTTTGCCCTCAAAGAATTCTTCCCTCTCCCTCTCCCCTCCCCCTCCCCTTCCCCTCTGAGAGGATGCCCTCCCCACATTCCCCCTCCCTGCAGCATCCTCTCCCACGGAGGGCAGACAAGGCAGTTCTCTGCTACATATGTGCCTGGGGTCTCAAACCAAAGGGGCTGCTCTTAAACAAACTGTGTTGAGGCGGTTGGTGATGAGCCAGCCCCTCATACCACACACATAACCAACAAATAACGCATGAATGAAAGGCTGACATAAAAACAAAACAGCCAAATTATAACATCCCTAAACTCAATATTGAATTTGGCAACTATTTCTTGGATGTGGTACCAAAAGTACAGATAACAAAAACAAAAAACATACAACTGAGAGATAACCAAACTAAAAACCGTTTGTGTATCAAAGCAGACAATTCATGGGGTGAAAGGGTGACATTGGATGGGAGGTGATCTCTACAAATTATATTTGTATCGGTAAGTCTGATGACTGTGTATCTAGAATGAGTCAAGAACTTGTAACTCAATAATAAAAGATCAAACAACCTGACCGCAAACTAAGCAAGTTTGTAACTCGGGGATGATGTGTATCTTTTCAGATAAAAAAGAATAAAATCATGCCATTTGCTGGAAAATAGCTCTACAGATGATCATGTTAAGCAAAACGAGCCAGACTTGGAAAGACAAAGGCCATGAGATCTTGCATTTATGAGCCTAGAGTTTTAAAAATTAAGACAGAAAAGTCGAAGGATTCCTTGGAGCAAGGAAAGAGGTCCACAGGCTGAGAAAAGTGCACAAGAGAGGGCAATGGGGGTAAATATGGTCAGAGTATATCATATACATATATAAAAAATCAGAATAAACCCACTATGTTCCACAGTAAATATGCACTAATAAAAAGACGACATAGAGCTAGAGGTATAAAGTGTTTGTTGAGGAGGCATGAGGTCCTGAGTTAGAGTCTCATAATCCTTGCCAGTACCCAGACATGGTGCCGTGTTTGTAATCTCAGTGCCAGGGCAGAGACAAGAGAACCCCTGGGGCTTGCTGGCCAGGCAGCCTAGTAGACTCAGCAAACTCCAGCCCACTAAGAGGTCCTAGCTCAAAAACAAACTGTGGCACTTGAGGGACAGCATCCAAAGCTGACCTCTGGCTGCCACACTCACACTTGTACTTGGGCACACACACACACACACACACACACAAGCACACACACACTGAGCACGTACATGAGCACACATACATGAGCATGCACACACACACACATTGAGCACATACATGAGCATGCACACATATGAGCATGCACACACATATGCACACACACATACTGAGCATGCACACAGATGAGCATGCACACAGATGAGCATGCACACACATATAAAAACGATACACAACTAACTAACGAGCATGTAAAAAGATGTGCAACATCAATAATTTTCAGAGAAGTGCAAATCATAGCGATTATGTCCTCTCCTGTATGTGTGTGTTTCCAGAAAATAACAAGTATTGGCAAGGATGTTAAGAGACTAGAATTGATGTCTCTGTTGCTGGGTTGGTACAATGTCATCGCTACAGAGGAACAGGATGGATCCTTCTCAAAAATAATTATAACTAGGCCTACCTCTGATCCAGCAGCCCACATCCGGGCATTCAAGACCAAAGACCTGAAGGCAGAACCTTGAAGAGATATTTGTACACTGACACTATAATGGTGGTTCTTGTGACCATGGCCATGAGGTATAGGAAAACTCAGGAATCACCAGGCAATGGATAGATTTAAAAATATATGCTAAACGGTATCCATTCATTGGGATATCGTTCAGCTTTAGGGGAAAGACACATCCTACCACATGCTACAACACTGAAGAACACAAGGACAAGAGACTAAATCAGTCGTTCTCAACCTGTGGGTCATGACCCCTTTGGGGGGGTCAATTGACCTTTTCATAGGGGTGCATACCAGATATCCTGTATATTGTATATTTCCATTAGGATTCATAACAGTAGCAAAATGATGGTTATTAAGTAGCAATGAAGATAATTTTATAAAAAAGAAGAAAAAAAAAAAAAGAAGATAATTTTATGATTGGGGAGTCACCACAGCATGAGGATCTGAAGTGAAGGAAGGTTGAGAATCACTGTGCTAGATGATGTAAGACAATCACAAAAAGACAAATGAGGCCAAGCAATGGTGGCTCATGCCTGTAATCCCAGGGCTTGGGGAGCTAAGGAAAAAAAACGATTGCCATGGGTTCAAGGTTAGCCTAAGAGCAAGGCTTATGTTTTAAGAAAGGAGGAAAGCCAGGCAGTAGTGGCCTTTGATCCCAGCACTCTGAAGGCAGAGGCAGGGGGAATTCTGTGAGTTCGAGGTCAGTCTGGTCTTCAGAGCTAGCTCCAGAACAGCCGGAACTACATAGAGAAACCCTGTCTCAGAGAAAAGAGCGGAGGCGGGGTGGGGGTGGGGGGTTTGGGGGAGCAGGAGTAAGGGAGCCTTTGAATCTTAAAGATAAAGAAATTGATGATAGGGATTTTATTTCTATGACAGAAGTTTAGGAGAGAGAGAGTAGATCAGTAAGAGGTGGAGGCCTGTGTTGATAGACATGCCAGTATAAACTGATGATGCCGTAATGCCCAAGACCGGACTCATAGCTTTGTCTGTAGGGTAACTGGTGCTAATCTGTTAGGCTTTCTGGTCTCACTAAAACAGAATGGAGGGACCCATGTCTCTGGCCGCATATGTGGCAGAGGATGGCCTTGTTGGACATAAGTGAAAGGAGAGGCCCTTGGGCCTGAGGGGGTTCGATGCCCCAGTGTAGGGGAATGCCAGGGTGGGAAGGCAGGAGTGGGTGGGTGGGGGAGCACCCTCATAGAGGCAGAGGGAGGGGGATGGGGTAGGGGTTCCAGAGGAGAGACCTGGAAAGGGGATTACATTTGAAATGTATATAAAGAAAATATCCAATAAAGGAAAAAAATAAAATAAAACAGAATTTAAGCAGTTCCCCCCCGCCCCCCACCCCGCTTCCCAGGGCAGTCACTGAAATGAGTTTTGGCTGAGAGCGACAGTTTCAAGGCTCTGGGGTTTCTAGCTTCTCAGGCTCAGCCTTAGAGCAGCGTTTGCAGTTTTAAGCTGCGTTAGCCGCAGCAGATCCTGTAAAGGGCTGTAGAAGCTAAAGGTGTATCCAACCCCCGGGCCCCTCAGCTGCTGCCAACAAGATTCAATATAGGACGTCAAGGAACAGGCCAGCCAGTCTGAAACAGACTAAACTAGGATGTTGTCCTGATGTCCAAGTGATCCATCCATGTGGAAGCAGCGACCTTTCCTCTTCCCTATTTCCCGGTACCTCTATGCCATCCCTGTGCCTGTGAGCTCACCTCCACTGACCTGTACGCACGTACTGTCTGCGAAGGGCTTTTACTCTTAAGTGTTCCCACACTCCCACAGGCAGAAAAGAGGATGCTTTCTTCCTGGATGCAGAAACAGGTGTTGAGAGAAACGATTCCAGATTAGAAAAGGGTAGGTGGCTTTGTTTCTGTTACAATTCCAGGAATGTTCTAGTGTCCTGCATGGCCTCTACCTCCTCCCACCAAGGAAGTCCACTTTGGCTCCTTCTGCATTGAGTGGAAGGAAAGGAACAGTTCCCCCACCACCGCCACCACCACCAGACCCCGACCCCTCCCCACGGAGGGCTTTAAAGGATGTAAGCCTCTTGAGTGGCAGGCTTCTGCCCTCTACTGGTAAGCCTGGGCATTGTTCAAACAACATTCCAACCCGTTGAAGATCTCTGCTTCTTGGAGATTGGTAATCTGAGCACTATTGGAGCAGCGCTCCTCTGTACCTGAGCAGAATACCAATCACGCTGTTGAGCTCCAAACGAAACGTCAGAAAGCCCCGTTTCCAACCCCGCGTCTTTTGTATTGTCTTGGGCTAATCTCTCAGCTTCTACGGGGCCTGTTTTCAAAATTCTAAAATGGGTATAATATTTACCTTTTGGAGTGGCTGTGCAGATTGAAAAGAAGGCTTATTTTGGAGTGTTACAAAAGCAGAGACCAAGAAGATGCCCTGTTAACATTCATTGATATTCCAGGTTTTTAGGAGGTTGTAGCGGCTCCATGACCCACTTGCCTAAGGTCTGAATTTCTGCCCAAATGTTTCAAACAACCTCAGAATGGGAAGGTAGTTAAAGGCAAGGGAGAAGGGTTAGATACCCGCTGCTCCAATACTCCTGCCCCGCCTCACCTCCCCCCCCCCAACCCCCATCCTCTGGAAGCCACAAGCAAGCTCTCTCCCTAAGAGCAGGGCGCACCACCCCTGCAGAAGCCCAAGTATAAAAGTCCCGGGACAGGCTTTCACACATGCACTGTTTTCTTTCCCAGTCCATTTACTTCAGTGAGTGAATTTAGGTTGGGGACTGCCTGATTTTTACATTTATTAGGATGTTTTCATTCATATATATATATATATATATATATATATATATATATATATATATATATATTGGCAGCCATCTTCCTCCCCTTCCCAACTGTGGGTGCAGTGTGACCAGATCCCTCGAACTTCTGTCACTGTACCTCGAAGTGGAGCCTCACCACTCCATAAGTTGCTTTGTCTGGCATTTGTCAAAGCAACAAGAGACAAAAGTAATACAAGGTCCCTGGGGGCACGGAAGCCTGCCTGGGTTAGGATTTCAAATTATGAGAAAGTGCTGAGAGCATTGGGGGGGGGGGCGATATTACCCAGCACTGGAGGCTGGAGAAGTTTCTGAAAGTAGGGGTTGCGGGAGGGGCTGATGAGGCTGGCTGGAACCTGCAGTTTTCCTATAGGGACTCTGCTGCCATTGCTAGGGCAAAGATAACACTCCTGAATCCAGAAATCACCCAGGGTAGCAGGTATACTGGAGTCGTCTTTGTTCTGCTTGTGTAAAGGCAGCCATGTTTGTTGGGGGTTGGTCTGGTGCTGCTATGCATTCAAATGCTAAATTCTGTACTCCAAGATCTGGTTGCCCCAAGATGAGCTAATTCTCATGTACACAGGCTTTTTTTTTTTTTTTTTTTTTTTTTTTTTTTTTTTTTTTTTTTTTTTTTTTTTTTTTT